>PVHT021183666.1:13674074-13708249 GCA_004024745.2 Catagonus wagneri
CCTCTCTCTTCACCTCTCTCCCTCTCTTCACCTCTCTCTCTTCACCTCTCTCTCTTCACCTCTCTCCCTCTCTTTTCACCTCTCTCTCTCTCTTCACCTCTCTCTCTTCACCTCTCTCCCTCTCTTATCACCTCTCTCCACCTCTCTCTCTTCACCTCTCTTTCACCTCTCTCCCTCTCTTTTCACCTCTCTCTCTTCACCTCTCTCTCTCTTCACCTCTCTCTCTCTCTTCACCTCTCTCCCTCTCTTTTCACCCCCTCTCTCTCCGCACAAGCCTGCATGTGTGCACGTGAGTGTTCTTCCTATTGGAGACGTCTGCCCCAAACGTCTGGTGATTTTTGGCTGACCACTCATTTTTTTTGTCTTTTTTCTTTTTAGGGCTTGTACCTGCGGCATATGGGAAGTTCCTGAGTTAGGGGTGGAACTGGAGCTGCAGCTAAGACCTATGCCACAGCCTCATCAACGCCAGATCTGAGCTGCCTCTGCGACCTTCGCCACAGCTCAAGGCAACGCTGGATCCTCAACCCACTGAGCCAGGCCAGGGGTTGAACCCGCAACCTCACGGACACTCTGTCGGGTTCTTAACCTGCTGAGCCACAACGGAACTCTTTTATTGCTGGTTTTTCTTCTCTCCTTTGTTGAGTGTTTACCCTTTAAACTAGCATTTGAGTGGATTTTCAGGAGGAAGCAGAGGTAAATTTGTGTGTGTCCAAGTTGTCACGTATTTATTTATTTATTTACTTTTGCACCGTGCTCGCAGTGTGTGGAAGTTCCTGGGCCAGGGACCAAATCCAAGCCACGGCAGTGACAACGCTGGATGCTTAACCCACTGAGCCACCCGGGAATTCCCCAAGTTGCCTTTTTAAACAAGAAGCCTTGAAGGTAGGTAGTCATACCATTTACTGCCTTGAATATCAACTATCTAGAGCACCTGGATGTTTAAGTAAATGATGCTAATGGGATCCTGGGTGTCTGTGCTGGGTGTCTCTCCCCGGGGGTGCATTTTCAGTGAGGAGAGAACAGGAGTAGGAGAAAAGGGATTAATCACAGCTCTGATTCCTCCTTGCTGTTATCCTCAGTCCCATCTGCAATCTCAGGATAATAACCACCAGCCCCATGCACTCTCAGGGTTCTAAGTGGGATCAAACAGGATAATGACTGTGAAAGCACTTCAAAAAGCATAAAGTACTACAGAAACACAAGGCTTTGCTATTACTTAAAACCTCACTTTCATCTCCTGAAATTCAATCTAACATTCTCTTGGCCTGTCTTCAGGGGAAAGAGGTTTGTCTCTGGTAATCTTATAATTAACCCTTCTGATGTTCAAAAGAGTGTCCTTTAGTCCTACAGACATGAGACATGGGATAGTGTTTCTCACTGCACTGGCACCGCCCGATCAGCTGCCAAAGACATCCGGGCTCCACAGCGCCCAACACAAACATCCAAGATAGGCACGCGTGAGATGCAACTCTTCCTGGGGGCCCACTCCACAACGCGTCTGTCTTCAGCTGAGCTATGTATACATCCATCTTGACGGAGGCCAGAAATACAGCCAGAAGAGTAGTTACATACATCCAAGCAATAGATATAGCAGAGCCAGTGAAAAAGAGTGGGGTGGTAGCTTTATATGTGGTGCCATGAAAAGATACCCACTATTAAGTAATAAAATCGAGAGGCAAAACCATGAGAATGACTCCATTCCTATAAAAACACCGAAACCATATGTACATATAGACGTATGTATGTAGCTACACATGTGTATTTACACAGATATATACCATGTATACTGGAAAAGATCTGGTTGCCTTCCCACCGAATCACCGGTGGTGGCCACTTCTGGGGGGTTGGAAGTGAGGGTGGGGAAGCGCCTCACTTTTTACTTCCTGCAGTTTTCAAAGGGTCTAATTTTTTCATAACATGCATATATTATTTCTAATCATAAGAAAGAAAAGATTAAGCATAAAAGAGTGAAAAAAGAACACAGAACCTGGGAAGAACAGTCACAGTGGGAAGAAGGCAGGGAAAGACCAGTGGTGGAGAAGAGCCTAAGAAAGGGGCCAGGGCTGCCAGGAGTTGGGGCGAGTCACCGGTTTCTGCTAAAGACACACAGCAGGGGTCCCTCCTCCCAGCTAGTAACCACAAGAGGTTCATGGCCCTTCAGGCCATGACAAACACCCACCCATTGAAACAGGCTCCACTACCAACTTAAGGGGAAGGAAAACTCATAAAAAAAAAAAAAAGTGCCATTTCCAGTGAAATGCACACATTTTGAGGGTGCAGTTTAATGGTTTCCAAAAAAGGCATATACCCACGTAACCCACAAGGAGAATTTGTTTTTAACACAATCTTCGAGCTCTATGCAGATGCCTGGACCTGCAGGGGCCGGGCTCACTCAGCCATGGCCAAATGCAGGCATGGGTCGCTGTCCCAACCCTGAGAGCCTGTGATGAGTCAGCAGTTGCTGCTCGGTGTGGGATTCCTACCCTGTCCGTGTCCATCTCACTGCCCCCTGTGAGCACCTGCTGGTGGTGCGACCGAGTCTCTCCCTGCTTTCTCCAGTGACTTCCTGGTTCTTCCCGATACTCCTAACACGGGCGTCTCCTGGCTCAGGAACTCAGCTGTCTCTTGGCAATAACCCTCGACCACACATGCACTCAGCCTGGCAAGGATGTACGGAGCTGAGAAGATCCTTGAAGGTACATCAGCTCTCTCCAATAAGCCAGCTGTCCCTGGCAAGTTCCCTTTACGAAATGGGAGCTCTCAGTTCCCGTGACTCGCTGGAACTGGGGACTATTTTACGGGCGTTGACAGTACCTGCATATACAATCGCTCTGGGCTAGCCTAATTAATCTCAACAGCTCACATTTATAGAGTGCTTGCTGGAGCCAAGAGTTATATTCTAAGCGATTTACATGGTTTATCTTTACAATAACACCGTGAGATAAGTTCGATCATCATCCCCACTTTATAGATGACAAACTCTGGCAGAGAATGAGAACCTACCCAAGGTCACGGAGTTAGCGGGTGACAGTGTCAGGCGGGGAACTCTGCGAGGCTATGCTCTATCCCTGGGAAGAATGTGCAGAACTAAGATTGAAGGTGACTCCTGACTTCTTAGAGACGGCTTTCTTTGTCAGACTCTGTGGCCTCTGTCTAATACATAAAATTGTCAAGTCCACTGTTCTCCTAAAAAGAGGTGAATATACAGTCACCTCCAGGTATTGCTAGGACCACACAGGGCTCTCTGAGCTCTGTCTAGACACAAAGCCAACAGAGCATAATGCAGAACCGTGTTTTATAGCCAGATATATATATATTTTTTTATCTTGTTGTTTCTTCTCTGAGGAGTTGGCTGATAAATCAGGCTTCACAGGTGCAGGGGAATGTGGGTTTCCGGGAGTGACTTTCAGAGGCAGAGTGAAGGGCGAGCAGTAATGTGGCAAAGAGAAGCATCCTTCGGGACTCGTGGCAACCCCACCTCAAGAGGCCAGTTCATCCATTTGCGGGAATAATGACATCGAGAGCTGCAGAGCCCGGGTACCGTCTGTCTACCTAATTTCCAGTGATGGAAACTGAGTGCTCTCTCCAATTCGAATCTATCAGTCTCTGCAGGGAACACAAGGCATCCTGTGCCACCGCATTAATCACGCTGCGTCTTCAGTATAGAGGCACGTGGTGGTCTGAGAGGGAGAAGCTCAGCCTGTGTTCATCTCAACAGCTGTGCTGCCGACTCTGAATTCCCAGCGACTAAGGATTCTCAACTTGAGGGCACCCCGCTCACCTCCTTCTAAAAGCACCGAATGGTTGTTTTATTGCATTAAAGGAACTGTGGCTTAGAGCCTTGGTCCATCTCATTTGAGTTATCTGGAGATACTCCAAGGAGAATAAAAGTGAATGTTTGGGGCAAAGGCAAGTAAAACCAGAAGTAGAGCTTTTTGTTCTATTACAGAGAGTTTGGGATAAAGTGGACAGAAGCATGGCTCGTAAACTCTAGCCTAGAGACTTCCAGTTCTGAGAACATGGCAGGCTACCTGTTCTAACCAACTTTCTCACTGGGAAAAAAGCAACCCTCAAGGCCAGAGTAAACTACGATTAAAAACATCTTGGAGTTCCCCGTTGTGGCTCAGTGGTAACGAGCCCGACTAGCAGCCATGAGGAATAGGGTTTGATCCCTGGCCTCGCTCAGAGGGTTAGGGATCTGGTGTTGCTCTGAGCTCTGGTATAGGTTGCAGATGTGGCTCGGATCCCACACTGCTGTGGCTGTGGGGTAGGCTGGCAGCTGCAGCTCCGATTTGACCCCTAGCCTGGGAACCTTCATATGCTGCACATGTGGCCCTAAAAATAAAAAAAAAGAAAAAAAAGATCTTAATATCATTGAAGATGTGATAAAAAGTAAAGGGTAAGCATCTGGAAAACTGAGGTAACTTTTTTTTTTTCCCCAAGAATAATGGTGAATCTGGAACAACTTGGGTTGGTGCTAAATGCTAAAGTCAAGATCCGGGACCTCCCCTAGGGGGAAGGACGAACCTCTACCCCTTTGCTGAGGGGACTTCAGGGCAGGTAGGTTTTGCAACAAGGGAGATGTGGAGGAATCTGCCCTCGTGGGCGGCCCTCCGATGGACTGTTTACCTTGAGTTTGTATTATTGCGATTGTCTAGGGAATGTCATAAACTTGGTTTAGAATTATATTGAATGGTAGTACACCCAGGCACCCAGCAGAAGCCAAGCTAAATCTCTCTGAAGAAAGGTGTCTCATACACCTCAACAATCCCCATAAATAACTTTCCAGAGACAATGAGCAATATACAGCCCCAAACACCCAGTATAAAGAACCAAGTCACCATGTACAGACCAGCAGAAACAACACGTCAGAAACAGACACAAAGGCTTCAGATACTAAAACGATCAGACCACATCATAAACATGTTTACTAGATTTAAAGAAGTAAAAGAAAAGCCTGATTACATCCATCTGCAGGAAATGGTAGGCTATTAAAAGGTGACTAAGTATGTTTGAACAAAGAACCAAATAGAACATCTAGAAGTGGAGTTCCCATCGTGGCTCAGTGGTTAGCGAACCCAACTAGCATCCCTGAGGACGCAGGTTTGATCTCTGGCCTTGGAGAGTGGGTTAAGGATCCAGCGCTGCCGTGAGCTGCAGTGTAGGTCGCAGATGTGGTTTGGATCCCGAGTTGCTGTGGCTCTGGCATGGGCTGATGGCTACAGCTCTCACTGGACCCCTAGCCTTGGAACCTCCATATGCCTCAGGTATGGCCCTAAAAAGACAAAAAAAAAGAAAAGAAAAAAGTAAAAAACACTGTAACTAAAATGAAAAGTAAAAAACACTGTAACTAAAATGAAAAACTCAACAGACCACTTTAGCACTACACAGATGAAAAGAGAATAAATGAACTGAAAGATGGTTAGCGAGGAATTGTTCGGAAGGCAGCAGAGAGACACGCAGAAAGATACAGAGTACAGACGAAGGGCTGATGGACATGGAGCGGGGTGGTCTAAAGGAAATTCAAACTGCAGTGCAACAGTATCACCTTTGGAGCTTGTTAACACATAGACCTGGGGCCCTCTTCCACTATTTGGATTCTTCAAGGATAGGATGGGTCCTAAAAATATACAGTATTAGGTATGGAGGGCACCCATATTTTAAGAAGCATTAGAATAGTGACTTCGGAGTGGCAGTTATTTTCTTTTTTCCAAACTAGACTGTTTTTCATTTCTCATCGACTATCCTCTTCCCACCCAGAACAGTTGGGCAGAATATCTAATTTTCTTCTATGGATTATGGTAAACACACTATATTTTAACTTAACAGGGGTCTAGACAGAAAAATCAAAATCTGTTTTGAAACACAGTAATTCTGTATTTCTAAAGCAAGTGACATTTAAAAGTTTTCTAAAAATTTGCTTTGACTGTGTATAGACTTATTTATTACCTTTGTCTAAATTGGGCTTTGGCAAAAGAATATGCTGCTGGTCTCTTACTCCCTCCCGGGAAAATGTCTCTCAAAAGTTAGCTGACCACTGCTGTGTGTCTGTGGTTGGCTCACTTAACCTCTCTGTGCCTCGCCTTCTGCACCTGTAACAGGCATACCACCATCACTGTCCATGGCAAATGCATGAAGTGCTCAGCACAGAGTCTGGCACATGGTATGTGCTCAAATCCCAGAAGCCATTACGAATGAATGATGTATCTGTTTCTTGAAGTGCAGCCCCAACCTTACAGATCTCCTTCTTGTGTTCTCTCCAAATTCCTTGTGCTTGTTCCAAGCCAGCCACTTTTTGGCACCACTGTCTTAGCCTGGCTCTTCTGCCTGATTGCTTCATAGCAGGCTCTGCATATGTCTAACAAACATATGTCTAACGAATATTAAATGTCTAACACATATTAAAAGCTTGCATTATTAAATGGAGACACATGGCCCCTGGTACTTCCAAGAACGCCTTCCCAAAGATGCAGAAAATGGCAGTTAAAGCCTTGTAGCTTCTCATCACATTCCTGCTTCCAGAATGGTGTCCTGCACTGTCAGGGGTTCTGCAGGAGCTTCATCAGGGAATTGGAGGTGACCAGAAACTTTCCACTGTCCCCAGTGGAGCTGGAATGTGTGGGACTTTCTCTTTTTTTTGGTCTTTTTACCAGCGTTACACAGCTTCAACCCTCATTTATTTTCTCTGGGAAGGACTGGATCACAAGCAACAATTTCACATCTAGGACATAATTCCATCCGAGGGACCCTGTCCAGGCCAGAGGAATGAGCCACCTCCTGTTTAAAGCTGGTCAATTTCTCTTCCTAAGTTCTCTTTCTTTTCCTCTTTCTGTCTTCTTTTTACAGCCGCACCTGTGGCATATGGAAGTTCCCAGGCTAGGGGTCGAATCGGAGCTGCCGCTGCCAGCCTACACCACGGCCACAGCAATGCAGGATCTGAGCCGCATCTGTGACCTACACTGCAGCTTGTGGCAACACCAGATCCTTAACTCACTGAGTGAGACCAGGGATCGAACCCATATCCTCATGGATACTAGATGGGTTCTTAACCCACTGAGCCACAACAAGAACTCTCCTAAGTTCTCTTTCTCACTGGATGATTCATTCCCAGCTATTTCCACAGCTCCTGTCTAGACAACCTGCTCCTTTCTGTGATCTGTGGCCCAGATCAAGTCTCAGGGCCAAAGTTAGGGAAGACAGGGCAAGATGTTAACCAGCAGCTAACATCAGTCAGTCTTACTTTTTATTTCCAACACTTTGGGTCAACTGTGAACTAATAATGCATATGTGGCAGGGGCAGGGGCGGGGGAGAGAGGGAGCGAAGGAGGGGGAAGGGGAGGAGGGTGGGCAAAGCAGTCTCCCACCCCTCCTCAAGGTCTTAACAGTTTCACGACACTTTACATTTCCAGAGTGTTAGTAATTGAGCAACTTTTCAAAACAACGTTGGGCTGCCTTCTCAGGAGGGAACGGCAGCTGTAATTGAAAATAAGGCAGGGTATTGAAAGAGGCCATGTTTAATTAGTCCATTTTAATTCAGTTTAGGTAGGTTCTATACAAATCAGCTCACATCCAACCCCACAGCAGGAGATGCCGGAGAAGTTACAGAAGGCTCCTTCATGAAAACCCAGGCCACTTGCACCCAGGACCATAGTCAAGGGCTGAGGCTTTTGAGTCTGAGGACCTACCATGGGCTCCTGCCCTTACTAGCCTCCTGGTCTTGGGAAAGTTACGCTACCCGATTCCATTTCCTCATCTGTAACATTCAGGCAGTAAAGGCATCTACATTTCAAGGGGCTGATAAGCGGATTATTGTGATGTGATGCTTATCAAGCACTTAATTAGCTCTGGGCCAGGTATGCATAACATGTAGAAAAAAGTTATCTGCAAAACAACCACAGGAACTGAACAAAAATTATCCCAGGGGAGCGGGAGTACCAAGAAGGCTTATTTTTCCACTTAAGTCCTATATTCTTAAAAAGCTAACGTCAGGTCGTGGGTGGTGTTGAGAGTTTCTAGTCTGTCCCAGAGATCAGCTACCTGAGGCCACAATGAACCTCAAGAGGTAGCACCTCTCTGGCTGGGTTCCTGATCCATTCCTCTTGCAATGAGCACCCCCTTCCCTGCCCCACTTCTGTGCTTGGTGCCTCCATCCTTCCACGTCCCCAGGCCAACACCTTGGCCACCCTCCTTAACTCTTTTCTCACATTCCACATCAAATTCACGAACAATTTCCATGGACCCTACTTTCAGGACATGGCCCTGCTTCTCGCCACCTCTCCCCGTGACCACCTCGTCCCAGCTGCCATCCTGTCGCCTGGGTTACTGCAACAACTTCCACCTCGCTGCTTCCCCGTGTCCACCACTGCCCCCTGCAGTCTGTTCTCAATACAGCAGCCAAGGAGATGCGGTGAAGACATGAGTCAGATCAAGTCACTCTTCTACTCAAAACCCTCCACTGGTCCCATCTTATCTGGAGTAGAAGCCAAAGTCCCCTGCATGCCTCACAAGGCTTCACCATCTGGTTCCAGCCTCCTCTCCCTCCCTGCCTTCCCTCACACCGCATCAGCCTCACAGGGCTCACTGCACCGCCTCCTTATTCAGCCCGTTTCTACTCTGTTTAGAATATAAGCCCCTTGAGGACAGGGATTTCTGCTCACTTTGTTCACTGATGTATGTGCAATATCTTTAAGTGTCTGGCTTGGAGCAGATACTCTGTGTATGTACATGATAAAGAAATGACATCATTGAAAAGATATTCTAGAAAAAGTAGCACTGAATTTGCATCCACAGCAACTCAGGTCCACTGAGCCACAAGCAGCGGGAAGAGATGAAGAGACAGACAAATCCCAGCTGGAGAACAGCTGCTGGCTAATGACGGATGGGACCTCCAAATAATGCTGCGGATATGGATAATCAGAGTGTTCTGAGGCAGGTGAGAACTACCTGCATCTGGATGCAGAACCGCATGTCACACTTTGTGAAGGAAACCAACATTCTCAGTGACTTCCCTGATCTAAGCACTGGGCTGAGTATTTGACACCCGTTGTTTCATTTAATCCACCTCAGCTCCCCACCTCCCCAACACAGACTAAAGAGGCAAATATTATTATAATAGCCCATTTTACAGACAGGAAGGTGGACCAGGTCTGCACAACTCAGATCCATGTGGTCCACTGCACCAGCTGCCGCCAAGAGGTTTTTTTTTCAGCCACAACTGTGACATATGGAAGTTCTTGGTCTAAGGATCGAACCCATGCCACAGTAAGCGACTTTAGCCACGGCAGTGACAATGTCAGATCTTTAACCCACTTAACCACCAAGAAACTCCCCAAGAGGTCTTTTGGCAGCAAAAAACTTCTGAGACGCCTAAGAAAATGACAAGTTTCAGGGCTCTCTCCTTGATTTAGAATCTCCAGGGAGGCAGCCCAAGACTCTGCCTAGCGAATGCCCCGGGATTCCCTTCTCCGCCAGGGCATTCTGCCTCCCTGCCTCAGCTGTATTCAAGTCAGATAGAATTAAGCTACAGAGACAGAGAGACTTGCCGTGTTGAGTGTTCAGCTCAGTTCACACCCAAGGCGGGCTTATGATAGCTAAGGAAGATGGTTCATTTTTTTTTTTTTTCCTTTTTAGGGCTGTACCTGCAGCATATGGAAGTTCCTGGGCTAAGGGTCGAACTGGAGCTGCAGCTGCTGGCCTACACTACGGCCACAAAAATGCCAGATCTGAGCCACATCTGCGACCTACATCCCAGCTTGTGGCAACGCCAGATCCTTAACCCACTGAGCCAAGTCAGGGACTGAGCACACACCCCCAGGGGCACTATGTCTGATTCTTAACCTGCTAAGCCACAACGGAGACTCCAAGACGGTCCATTCTTCAGATGACAAGGCACGTTCTTACTTCTCTTGATCTCATGGGGCTTATAATGAAATAGGTGGAAAGATAAAAGGAAGCAAGAATCAGGAACATAAGTGCTCCAACATTAAGTGTTGAAAAGCACTATGAATTAAATGCCATGGATGCTCAAAGGCAGGAGGATGGTCTCTGGCTTGGAAGTGAGAAGCGTGCATGACTCATCAGGTAGGTGGTGTGTGAGATGAGTCTTGAAGGATGGAAGCAATTTTAGCAAATGGAGACGGAGGCAGAACATTGCACGTGAAGAGAAGCAGCGCTAAAAGGTGAAAGGTGGGAGGCGGCTGATCTGTTTGGGGAGTGATGAACAACCTAGTTTTGCTGGGTCACGGCGTTAAGGCATGAAGAAGCCCATCAGAGAGAAGCCCTGAATTGGAAGGGTTCGCGGTGGCAGAGTTGACACTGGACGTAAGACTGAGGATAACAAACCTGACGTGCAGTGCAGGATGGGCCTGAGGGATAAGGAGGAGTTGGGAAGACCAACAGGCACATGAACCAGGGAAGGTAAAGAAAGGTGACAGTTTCCAGGAGGGGATCCTCAACGGTGGAGGGGGAGGGGCAGGAGCAAAGTGAGATCCTGAGGCGGAAAAGAAGGCGAAGAAACACACTGGGTGGTATGCTCACTGCAGCACTATTCACACACAATAGCCAAGACATGGAAACAACTTAAATGTCCATTGACAGATGAATGAATTAAGAAGATGTGGTATATACACACAATGGAATACTACTCAGCCATAAAAAAGAACAAAATAATGCCATCTGCAGCAACATGGATGGAACTAGAGACTCATACTAAGTGAAGTAAGTCAGAAAGAGAAAGACAGATACCACATGATATTGCTTATATCTGGAATCTAATATATGGCACAAATGAACCTTTCTACAGAAAAGAAACTCATGGACTTGGAGAACAGACTTGTGGTTGCCAAGGGGGAGGGAGTGGGATGGACTGGAAATCTGGGGTTAATAGATGCAAACCATTGCCTCTGGAATGGATAAGCAATGAGATCCTGCTGTATAGCACTGGGAACTATATCTAGCCACTTATGATGGAGCATGATAATGTGAGAAAAAGAATGTTTACGTGTATGTGTGACTGGGTCACCTTGCTGTACAATAGAAAATTGACAGAACACTGTAAACCAACTATAATGGAAAAAATAAAAATCATTTAAAGAAGCACACTGGGTGGCTTTCATCTCCTCTGTAGAGTGGGAAGCATGGGTTTCTACAAGAGCAGGTTGGGGGTTAAGAATGAGGATGGTTTAACACTGTGGTGGTTGAGGGGCCACAAACCATGGAAGAGCAAAAAGAAGGATCTGCTTCACCCCAGTACTAGTACCAGTACTAATGAGGGTCTGGCTGATGCTGGGTAACAGCAGTTTGCACTGACCAAGTCGGTAATCAGAAGACCCGCCCTGAGGAGTCAAAAAGCGACTGAGCTGAACCATGGGAACAGAATGACTCATGATGTGACAGTCTTTACAGCTCCATTTCTACCTCAAAGTCCACACTCTTTTATTATTATTATTATTATTATTATTATTATTATTATTTTTGCTTTTTAGGGCCATATCCCCGCATATGGAGGTTCCCAGGCTAGGGGTCGAATCGGGAACTGTAGCTGCCAGCCTATGCCACAGCCTACGCCACAGCCACGCACGATCCAAGCCGCGTCTGAGACCCTCACCACGGCTCACGGAAGAGCCCGATCCTTAACCCACTGAGCAAGGCCAGGGATCGAACCCGCAACCTCGTGGTTCCTAGTCAGATTCGTTTCTGCCGCGCCACAATGGGAACTCATAATTTGTTATTATTATTGTTTTTGCTTTCCACACTCTTTTAAAAGCATCCTTTCCAAGCCCAAACAATGATGTGGCTTGTGTTCTGTCTGAGGTCTGCCTTGAGGCAGTCCAAAGACGCATCTTAATTTGCTGAATCAGACATTCAGGACATCGCGGTAGCTAAGAGTTTGGTTTCTCCTGGCCATCTATCACTTTTACGAGGAACTCAACTTTTTCAGCGTAATTTTGTTTCCTCACCACTGATTCTGGTTGATACCCTCTGGCTAAAGTTGAATTCATGGGTTTCAGATTTCAGCTCTAACACATAGACACACACACATACACACAGTTGCTAAAAAGTGAAATGAGTGACATTTACAGCTTTGCTGTCCTCGTGGAGGCTACCCTATTGATCACAACTGACATTTACTTAAACATTCCCTAGCAGAGAAATACTTCCTGATTCTATCTCCTTCTAAAATGCCAACAAATGTGCCCGAGGCAGGGAACAAAACACCCAGAATAATATCATCTCTCCATTCCCTACAACTATGTTGGCTTTGTTAATATTATAACTTTAATTATTTCTTCGGTTCTTGACAGCTCACGTTGTTAGTCTAACCCTCACCCAGTATCGATTCCTCTCCTGTTAAAAATAAGCATCAGCGAGGCACCAGAAACTGCCTGCTCAAGCTTATTGCTATGCCGGGAGTTTACATCATGCATATTAAATCTGGACAGCATTTAGGCTAAAGCAATCTTAACTTTATGATCTTGTTGGTTTTTAAAGTGAATGTTAATGAAATATGCATTACTTATGGCACATGGCAATCCCAGTGGGGGACATTTTAATTAGTACAGTTTGTTCAAAGAAAAGCGAATTTAACTCTTCTTCATCTGTCACCCAGCTGCCCTGCACCCTGAGGCAGAGGGAGAAGAGAGTAGAAGAGGAGACAGACAAGCACTTCCTGACCAACGTGCAAGTTGGGGAAAGAAGAGGTGAGTCCTGACCAATTCCTTCCCAGCCACGGTAGCTCTGGACTTTGCTTCATGATGAAACGCTCTCTGTACTTTTCAGACTCTGGGTCCATCTTTCAAGGCAGCAGATGACCAGAAAAGTGCAGCATTTGCGATGATGTTCTTAGGCGTGTCATTGGCCTATTACTTTGGACACTGTACTAGTCTCCTAGGGCAGCCAGAACAAATGACCACAGACGAAGGGGCTTAAAGAACAGAAATCAGGAGCTCCCGTTGCGGCTCAGTGGGTTAAGAACCCAACATAGTCTCCATGAGGATGCCGGCGGGATCCCTCGCCTTGCTCAGTGGGTTAGGGGTCTGGCGTTACCACAAGCTGCAGCGTAGGTCACAGCTGCAGCTCAGATCTGGTGTTGCAGTGGCTGTGGCGTGGGCCTGTAGCTATAGCTCCGATTCGATCCCTGGCTTGGGAACTTCCATATGCTGCAGGTGTGGCCATAAATGAGAAAAAAAAATTTTTAAATAACAGAAATTAAAGCTCCAGGGAGAATCCTTACTTGACTCCTCTTGGCTGCTGGTGGTTGCTGACAGTCTTCTGCATGCCTTGTGCTATCAGTACATCACTCCAACCTCTGCCTCTGTCTTCACATAGCCCAGTGTGTCTGTGTCCAAACTGCCTTCTTTTTATGGGATACCAATCATACTGGATTTGAGGCCTACCATCATCTAATATGACCTCATTGTGATGGTTAGTTTTATGTATCAAACTGGCTAGGCTATGGTACCCAGCTTTGAATAGAACACCAGTCGAGATGTTGCTGTGAAAGTATCTTTTTAGATATGGTGAACATTTAAATCAGAAGACACTGAGCAAAGCAGGTGACCCTTCATAATGCAAGTGGGCCTCATCTAATCAGTTGAAGGCCTGAAGAGAAACGACTGCTGTCCCCCCAAAAGAAGAAATTCTGCCACCAGATGGCTTCAGATTCAAGACAGAAGTATCAGCTCTTCCTTGGGTCTTCAGTCTGTGGGTCTGCCCTACAGATTTGGACTTAACCAGCTCTCACAATCAAGTGAACTTATTCCTTAACACCAACTGGTCAAGATCTTCCTTTCTCTCTCAAAAGATAGGTAGGCAGGAAGGTAGATATTGGTTCTGTGTCTCTGGAGAACCCTGACTAATACATTCGTCTTAATTCAACTGCATCTGCAAAGGCTCTATTTCCAGATAAGGTCACAATCACAGGTCCTGGTGGACATCAATTTCCAAGAAACACTATTCAATGCAGTACCGATATGTGGACTAGGGCTCACTAGCCAAAGTGTGGAGCTTGGTCAATGGCAATGGTACCTCCTGGGAGCGGGGTAGAAATGCCACCTCTCCCACCCCATCCTGGACGTAGAGAATCAGAGCCTTCACTTTAACAGTTCTCCAGGTGAGTCGCATGCATATTAGAGTTTGAGAAGCACTGGACTAGAAGATCGTGTTTCTAGCCTTTACAGTATTTATAATAAAATGCTTGGAGTCTAGACATTGTAAAAGTCAGACAACCTTAAAGAAAAGCGTCAGGAGAGAGGAACTAATTAAGCAAGAGACCAGAAGTAGCAGGGACTTTTGAAATAAGTTATGTCTCATTAAGAAGCACCTTACCACTAGTGGAGACTAGGTAAACTATTTGTCCAACGAGCAGACAAAGGAATAAATGAATAAAGCGGGCCCTTTAAGATAGAGAGGTCTTTTAATAAACCAGCTTCTACTTACAAGGAAAACCCTTAGGCAAAAGAGAGAAAAATTTCCACCATCCGGAGCCTGCATCACCCTTCCCCTTCCTGTGTCATCAGGAAGCACTGCTCCGCTGTTGTGATTTCTTGGGAAGGCTGTCACACCCTAATGCCGAAGTCTTGCTCTAGGCTCTCATCGTAACTCATGCTGACATGGAGAAATGTTTCATTTTCATATCCATATGTATGAATTTTTAATGAACTGTGTCAAAGAAATCAAGTATTTCTCCCTCCACCCCCACTCTGAGGAATCAGATTCTGACCTTCTGCCAAACAACGATAAATTATGCTCAGCAGGAAGAGGAGAAGGAATGAGGGGCTGCTGCACACGGATTAGCCAGTTAATTTCCCTCTGTCAGACCTTTACCTAAGCTGTCAGAGGATGGAGAGAGGAGGGGGCGAGGAAAGGCAGGCGGGAGGGAGGAAGGAAGAAGGAAGGTCCGTAAACAGCGGGCACTCAATGGTTACTGCCTAAAAGTGTTCATCAGAAACATCAAAATCCAGGTAAAGCTGCTGGTTGCCTGAAAGCTGGATGGACATCTCCATCACCAGACTCCTGAGACGATTAACGCCCTCCTGTAGTTTGGTCAGAGATTTCTTCATGTAAAATGACTTAAAAGTGTGTGTGGGGGGGGGATGAAGATCTTGAAAAAGCAGAGTGAAAATAAATTATGTCCTTTTCCAGGAGCACTTTCCTAGAATTTTCATGAACGATTACGCAAAACACAGCAGGGTCTTCCCAAATAAAGCCTCAGTTAACACTTAAAAGGGAGCTGTGACATTAAAGCCAATTAGATACCGTTCCTTGCTTAGTAACGCAGGAATGATTTTTAAAAATGATAATATCCTTGCTGTAATATCCTACGTTGGCAAGGATGTGGTGAAAAAGTTCTGTCCCACTGCTTGTGGGGGCGGAAGCAGAGATAATCCATTTGGAAAACAATTTAGTAATTTAAGGGCAATGAGCCCTGAAAGTGCTCATACCTGGTATAAATCCTATGGAAATCTATCGTAAGGAAGTAATCCAAACTATGAAACAAAGCTTTATAGCCCATTACAGCTTTGCCTAAAATAATTCAATGGTGAAACCTAAATGTTTCCCGCTAGGTGGGGGGTTAAGTAAAATAAGGTGTATTTATATGATAGAACGCATTAAGAACACTTATTAAGAGCATGGGAAAACACTTACCAATACAAGTGGGGAAAAAGGAGGATGCAAAACTGAATGAAAAACACCATAATTGCAAGAATAAAAAGCCTCCATTATATATACACAGAAAAAAAATATGGAGGGAAATGTGCCAATTACTAATAGTCCTTATTTACGGATGGAGGAACTATGGGTGAACTTTTCCCTCTCCCATATTTTCCAAATGTTCTATAATAAGTGTGTGTACTTTTCTAATGGAAATATATGATTTTGTTGTGCTTTTGAAAAGCAAGTCAGTTGTCTAAGATTTTAAAAGATGCCCTCTTCAACAAACAATAACAGTTCCAGCATGGCTAATTCAAAATGAAATGTATTTGTAAACACCACATTTTTTAATCTAACATCCAGATCTGGAGCAGAGAAGAATTTGGCCTGCTGCCTGCTTGCAAAGCATCTATATCTACCCGAAAGACTACACTTAAGAAGTTAAACGAAGAGTCAGAGCTGTCAGCTTTAAACTACTAGACTGCAGGATGAGTCAAATAGCTGTCACAGACACTCCACTTGCTGAAGTTCATTCACTGGAAGGCGATCCACCGTGCAGCACCGGAGAACAGAGGCTCGGGTGGACAGGCATGAATTAGACTGGACATTTCTCCCTGCCAGAGAGCGTCCCCCATCACGGCACCCTCCTTTCCTGGCAAATCTGTGCACTTGAAAGCTATCACCTCCAGCGTTTTGACCCTGCTCAGGCAAGATTTTTTGAAGCAAGCCATCTGTTTCTGGAATGAGAAGCAATCTAAGGCCCTATGCAGGGCGCAGAGGTGGGGAAACAATTTCATTTGAGTGATAAGCTTACTGATATATTTTCTAAGTGCCTGAATCTTGTTCAGTTTCACATAAAGCAACACTTGGGTGACCTCAATAGGTTAACTAGTGGTAGCAGCAAGAGCGGCAGCATGGCAAAGCAGGACAGAGAACTGGGCCTCTCATGATGGGCAAGCCATGGACCCCATGCTTCATCTAAAGCATCTTCACAATTCTGACCACCTGGGAAGCTTGTATGAGGAGTGTGTGGACCTCACATGAGACTCAGTCATCACATCGGCTCCAGAGAAACATACAGATCACGGAGGGCAGAGGAAGGGGTGTCTTAATTCAGTTGCATCACTGACTTCTCTCGTCTCATTAGAAGTTCTTTGTCTCTATTTCTGTAACCCATTCAAGGCAAGACCCAGGGATGAAAGGAAAGAAGAGTAAAGTCATTCAGCACTAAAGACAGGGAAAAAGGGAGCAAAATCTGAGTGCCCAGTTCAGTGCTCTACACCAGTGCACTTCAAGTATTTTTATTAATGTATTTATTTAGTCTTTTTAGGGCCACACCATGGCATATGGAAGTTACCAGGCTAGGGGTCAAATCAGAGCTACAGCTGCTGGCCTACACCACAGCCACAGCAATGCCAGATCTGAGCAGCATCTGCAACCTACACCATGGCTCACGGCAACGCAGGATCCTTAACCCGCTGAGCGAGGTCAGGGATCAAACCTGAGTCCTCATGGTTAAGAGTCAGATTTGTTTCTGCTGAGCCACGAGGGGAAGTCTTATTAATGCATTTAAAAAGCATATTCCTCTGGAGCTCCTGTCGTGGCGCAGCGGTTAACGAATCCAACTAGAAACCATGAGGTTATGGGTTCGGTCCCTGGCCTTGCTCAGTGGGTTAAGGATCTGGTGTTGCCATGAGCTGTGGTGTAGGTTGCAGATATGGCTCAGATCTGGTGTTGCTGTGGCTGTGGCGAAGGCCAGTGGCTACAGCTCCGATTCGACCCCTAGCCTGGGAACCTCCCTATGCTGCGGGTGCAGCCTTAAAAAACAAACAACAACAACAATAAAAAACATATTCCTCTAATACAAACATATTGATTTATATTATACACATGATCCTCTGTCAATCCATGTATCAAATATAAAGCTTTTCTTTTTCTTTAAGGTAAAAATGTTTACTTGAACCGTAAAGAATCACCTCACGCCCTCTTTGGAAAAGTGTTCTTAACAGTGAAGTGGGTTTATCATATGGGTGTGGCCGTGGCGGGGTGGATCAGAGGGGCAGGAAGTAATGGTTTCCTGCCTTTGCTATCGTGCTGAAGGAAGGAATACTTAAAAGCACCCCCACGCCAGGCTGGCTGATAGTTATCTTGTGCCAGCATTCTCCGAAATCCATTTATCTACACTGGTCACTGCATTCTATCTAGTCACAAGTAAGGCCAAACTTCATTAACGTGGAGCCCATAAGCTAATTCAAACCAGCCTGGGCTATAGCTGTAATACGCCTCTGTGCTGTGTACTCAGGAGAGAGGGTTCTGCTGAATAACTAGAGTATAGAAAGCAGGAGGGGAATGTTTAATTGCTGGAAGGAAATAGCTTCCTTTTAAGCTCCATTTATTTGCAGGCAATCCATCTACCAATTACAAGCAAGTTCTTATCCAGACATTAAAGCGGCCAACTGCCCGTGTTGGAAACCCCCCCAAACTGCTTATCTTCCACCTTCTATAATTCCAGACCTTTCCCTGATCCGCCCTGGCTTTCTGCCTAATGCATCTGCATTGCTTTTCCTGCCCTCGTGTTAGCTCCTAGCTAACCTTGATATCAGACACCCAGGCAGACACACGCAGACAAGGCAGTGAGCCGGTCTCTGTTTTAACTCCCTGGGGAGGAAGAGGCTGTTTGGCCTCTTGAGTCCATATTTGTCCTGCTGAACATCACGACTGCCAAGCCCTCTAGGGAGGATCCAGTTGTAAGGACAACCTTGTTTTCTTTATTTTTTTAGGACAACCTTGTTTTCATCCCTCACACATGAAATATTCCAGAAGGGAAGGCCATCACGAAAAGGGAGCTGGTGGCAGTGGGGGGAGGGGGTGCGGGGGAAGCTGCAATGTCAGCCAGCACTTTAACAAACCAAATCGTAGACTTCCACTGCAGACCCAGCGTTCACTGGGCCCACCATCAGCCAGGCTCAGGTCCCTGGCTAATTAAGCGGTCTCACTGGGAAGCTGTAGACCTCAGGGCCATCACTGGGCTCCTGGCTGAGGTGCGATTCCTTCTGCACGTGCTGTCTAGTTCATCAAAGCTAACGCACGGCACAGAACCGCAGCTGACCAGGCTGTGTCTTTCTTTTCTTTCTTTCTTTCTTTCTTTTTTTTGTCTTTTTGCCTTTATGTAGAGCCGCACCCGCGGCATAGGGAGGTTCCCAGGCTAGGGGTCTAACAAGAGCTGTAGCCACCAGCCTACGCCACAGCCACAGCAACGCGGGATCTGAGCCACGTCTGCAACCTACACCACAGCTCACGGCAACACTGGATCCTTAACCCACTGAGCAAGGCCAGGGATCGAACCCACAACCTCATGGTTCTTAGTTGGATTCGTTAACCACTGAGCCACAAAGGGAACTCCAGGCTGTGTCTTTCCTCGGGGTTCATATTCTGTCTGGGTTCTCCGTTCACACGCAGCAAGTCTATCTCAGGCCGTAAAGAAGGAGGCGAAGGGTGGGGAGGCATGCCAGGGAAGGGCTTCTTCTCATACGTGCTGCCCAGAGACAAAAGCCATTTTCCTAAAGGGATCTGAAGAAACTCAAGAAGATCGGCTGTGCTGTCATTTCCCCTAGATGAAGAATCCAGCCAGGGGAAGGTGATTGATATTCTAATTCTTCAACAGTATCTTTCTAAAAATGTAGATTAAACTTTCAAAAATAGCTTTGATGCTCCTCCAGCTCGCACTTTCCCAGAACAACCCCCCCCCCCAGCCTAAAAATACCAGGCCAGGAATTTATATTTGGTGCAAGTTTGCTCAGCACACCAAGGCTAAATGCAGCTTCACGCCGATCTTGTTTCCAAAACCACTTACTTGTAAACGTATGAAACGCTTATGGAACGACTGATAGTTTCCATTTAGCTCTTTCACTGCTGCTTCTCAGAGATCTCTCTGGGGGCGGGGGGTAAGCCGGTTATTTTTGGATGTTTCTAAGTTTGTGGACTGCACGACTCCTGGGTGGATGTTAACTCATTCGCAGGGAGCCTCGTGTTAACTGACTTACACAGTTTGTCCATTTAAACATTCCATAAGCACCCAGGGGGCATCAGGTACAGTAGGGCACACAAAACGGATTAAAGGCCTGGGCTTCTGTCCTCACAGAGCTCACACTTGCTCTCAGTCATCTTATGAGTCAGGAGATGTGTCGCCACCGCGATGAAATTTCCTGGCCAAATCCAAGGGCCCTGGTCTGGAGCCCAGGGGTATATGTTTACAAATGCGTCTGTGCTGGCCCTGGAGCAAGAGGGCTAATTATTATTGCTGGAATGGAAGTGGAGCTGGCCTCTGAGGACCGTTAGACGACCCATCCATCCATCCCAAAAGGAATCCTTAGAAGGTAGCCTCCACGAGAGCAAGGATTTTCATCTGCTTTTTGTTTGTTTATTTTCATATCTATAAACACATTTATATATCGGTGGCCTTTCTGCCATATGTAAAAGCTCACGTCTCAACATGCTTGCAGGGGTTCAGAGGCCAAAACTTGACTTCTATTTGCAGAATAAACCTCCCAGATTCCCATTTTGTCCACCAGGAAGTGGGGTATTAGTATCTGCTTCAAAAGATTCCTGGGAGCAGTCAGTGGGGTAACATATAAAAGGCATTTTACTTGAAGGGCCTGACACCCCCAAAGCCCTTGCCCTCTACCCCAGGAGAAAGAGAAATGCGAGGTGGAGGCCCTGGCTGGGTAGGGGTGGAGAGACTGGCAACGTTTGAGGTTCAAGATCCAGCTTCCATCAGTTTCTTACCAAGTCATTGCTAAGAACAACTCTGGGCAGGTCACGAGTGTGTTTGCAGCCCTGATTTTCTCTATGTGAAAATATATTTTAAACTGCAAACCAATATAAAAGGTAAACTAGGAGTATAAAGGGGATCAGATAACATTACTTTCTTCAAATACCCCTTCTTTATATAAGCCAAGTTCCTGCCTTGATCAAAGGGATAAACACATAATAAAACTGACCTCTAAGAGCCTCGTTAAAAGACAAACTCCTAGGAACTGTTTATTTATTTATTTATTTTTCCTGCAAGACTACATATGGGTTAAGAGGGGAAAAAAGAACTGATGGGCTAGGCATTCATACATCTTATAATTAAATATTTCAAGGGTCTGGCTCAACTGGCATCGATTCATGGAAAGATGTTCCCCAGCAGCAGCCTTATCTCCTCAGGCTGGAAAGTCACGCTGGCTTTGGGTATGATTTTCCTCCAGGTTGCAGTGGGTGAAGGCCCGGGCGGGCAGCCTGCACAGGGAATGCAGGGGTCTGAGAATAAAGATGGGGCGGCTTGCACTATTTCCCATAAAGCGGCAAGCTGGAATTTTATCATTTTTCACTTCACCAGAAGGTTCATTCACCACACAGACTGAGGTTTGCTCTTTGTCTCAGGAAAGAAAGGGAGGGGTGGGTGGTGGTGGTGGGAGGGCGAGAAGACGCTTTTATTTCCGTCAGACTGCCGCTTATCTGCCTTAGTCACAGCCACTAAAAGCAATGGATTTATAAATTCTCCCACAACGGTCTTATCAACCAAGAGCAACCTGCAGCAACGTGGGACTGAGCATTTCATGGGGGTCCCAAAAAAAAACCCTACAGCTGGGCACTGCTGATGGGCAGGGAATCTACCACTGGGCATACAACGAGCAGAACATTTGGGCTTGGGCTGAATGGGAGGAAGCTAGGGGGCCCAATCAGCCCTGGGCCCCTCAGGGTGAGGGTGGGCTCTGGTGGCCAGGGTCACAGAACCTTGCCACCTTGATGCTGGGTCCCTGATCTCCCCTTTATCAGGAGGGGTGGGTTCACTCTCCACCCCCACCCCCTTCTCCTGGTCTCGCTTTTCTCTCCCATTTCCATTCTAGTCCAAGTGGGGGTCAGCCTGTCCCTTAATTTCCTCTATTCAAGATAATCACAGTCAGAGGCTGTAATTTTTCATCACATATTCACTGATGTATTCATTCTACAAAGCCACCATCACGTATCAGGAACTTCTCTGTCTGGGATACACCCATCGACAAAAACCAACTCCTTCAGAACTTACAAGTTAGCAGAGGGAGGCAGACAGTAAGTATAATAAATAAATTACAGAGTATGTAGTTTGTTGGGAGCTAATAAGCGCTGTGCTAAAAAACCAAACCACAACCGAAACACCCCAGAACGTGAGAGGTGGAGTGAAGAGTGAGCGTGGCGGGACCGGGCGGGGTTGCAGTTCTGCACGGGGCAGCCAGGGGGCGACTCATTGAGAAGGTGACACCTGATGAGGAACTGAAGATGGACCCTATCTAGAAGAAGCAGGTCCTCCACAGAAGAAAGTGCAAAGACCCTGGTGCGAGGATCAGCAGGGACTTTGCTCTTAAAAACTCAATGGAGGAGGCTCCAGGGTGGCTCAGCAGGTTAAGGATCTGGCACTATCGCTGCTGGGTTTCGGGTCACTGACGTGGCATGGGTTCGATCCCTGGCCTGAAAACTTCTGCATGCTACAGGTACGGCCAAAAAAGCAAAAACAAAAGCAAAAACAAAACCCTTCAATGGAACACAAAGGGAATGAACCAGGAAAGTAACATTCCTGGAAATGTTCTAGGCAGCTCTCAGAACTCATGTGAGGTCCCTCCTCGAAAAATGCTCCACTGCAGCTTTTTTTTTTTTTTTTTTTTACTTCATGTCTCCACCACCGTAGTAAGCAGACCTCACACCGAGGGTCAGGGCCAGCATTAGATTAGCAGAAGGAAACAGGATGTATTAACCCATCAGTGCGCTACATACAGACTGCATTCCCATCTAGGTGACTGTGATGCAAAAAAGTATTCCTTACTGCGGGTTGGTGTCAAAACTGTGAAAGCTTACTGGCCCGCAAGCTACCTTCTACTAAACCCCAACCTGCCTCCACGTGGCAGTGCCTTTGTGTCCCCAGCACCAGGAGACAGAATCCTTGAGAAATCTGGATTCCTTATACCACAGCCTCAAAAAATGGCGGTCAGAGTGATGATTTCCTCATCCAGGAGATGTTGCCGGTCTCAGGAAGGACTGAAACACACACTCTGCTTCCTCGGAAGCCCCAGCAGGTGTCGGCACCCAGCTTCTTGGCCAAAGGGCAGTCTTTATCCAGTTGCCCCAAAGGATCCTATGCCATTAGATTTTAAGACACACATAATAGAGACACGCAGGGAGCAGGGGCTCCCTTTCCTTATCATGACTGCAGCTCGACACAGGGGAGTCTACCTCTGGTAGTCTGCTGGGCAACACAGCCGAACCGGTGTTCATCTGTTCTCTCAGCCAAAGACCCATGGCACAGCTGGGACTTTAAAAAATGATGACTTAATAAAGAGAAATGTTAAAAAAAAATCAACAAACGCACTACACAGCCGCTCACAAGCCATGATGCAGGTAACTCTGCAGTCGATTCCTCTCATTTTTTTCTTTTCTGACAAAATCACGTTTGTAGGCAGCCCCCAGGGGTCTCGCTTTATCTGGACAACTCAGTTTCTAGTTTCTGTAACAGATCTTCCACTAAGCAGGAAATGATGAATGTTCCCATTAAAAGGCATGAGTGGGGCAGAAGTGGGGGGCGGGGTCCTCGTGATGGCTTTGGGGGCTCAAGGGACTGCAAAATCTGGAGACCGTATCAGCCCCTCACGGCATCACCAAGAGAATTCTGAATAAGTCCCTTTCTTTCCAGGAGACCAACAGATTGCCCTTAATAGAAATTTTAAATTGCTTAAAATTGCTGCTTCTATTCTAGGCTGAAAATTACAGCCCTTGCTCTATTTCCCACCCTCCCCCTCGAGTTCCTCAGAGCCCCCGAGGAGACCTGTGCTAACAACAACATCATCAACAAAACCCCGAATACACTCCAGATGGAAAAAAACACTCGCAGCTTTTCAACCAGACGCAAAGAGGCTGCGACTGACATACACGCTCTCCCAAATGGATTCAGACTTGCCTTTTTTTTTAACACGATAAAAAAAATATCCAACGTGATTTATGTTGCCTTCTGAAAAACATTACAAATCAAATGCTAAAAATCTCCGAAACTCACCATGCTGACAATGACGAATGCCGACCTTCCTCCTTTGTCATCCTCCACTAGACACGTGGGTGGCCCGAGTGGGGAGGCAGGTGGCAGAGGAGCAAGTCACTGTTTCCAAATAATGCCACACCAAAGTGTGAGTGTTGGGACTGTGTTTCTCACTTAACCTCTCCCCAGAGAGAAAGCTTTGTGTGGGTAAACAAATAAAACCCAATCTGTGTTTATTTAAAGATGATGGGACTTTTTCAAGATGGAAGGAAAGTTGGTGTTACTGCAACGAGGTGGAAGTGCCTTGGGAAGGCCCTACTTCTTCAGCTCATGCTAACGACGAGGAAATGGGTAATGAGGTTCCAAGCGGCCCCGGACCACCTGCTCGTGTTCTGCTAGGACACTTGGCCCTGCCTAGGCTGGAGGAGCCAACCGGGCCTTCGATTCTGCAGTGACAGTGTGAAAGTACAAATTGCTCCTAACTTGCGGTGGTGACACCCCACAGAGGTAATGAACTGCTTCTGAGTCAGTCTTCAAGCGCCAACTTCAAGAAGCAACCTAGTGGAGTCCTGTTATCCCTTCAAATGCCTGGCATTCGATGAGGTTTTACAATCTCTGTTCAGTCCATCTTCCTGGATTAAAGCCAAGGCTTTTTGACCCTGGCTGCACATCAGAAGCATAAGGCCCCACACCAGACCAGCAGAAGCAGTCTCTGGGGATGGCCGGGGCATCAATATCGTAAAAACAGCTCCCTGGGGGATTCTAATGTGCAACCAGGACTGAAGCAGCTAAAGAGATGGAGAGCCGGAAAATGCCTTATCTAGGAATGCATTTCTTCAGCTCAACGCTCTTTCCTCTCTAGGCCTTGCAGGTGATCTCCTGGCCACTGTGGCAGGTTCAGCGCCTTGAAGCCAAGAGGAAGACAGGCCCAAGACTTCTGAGGGCCCAGACTAGACTCCGATAGAGGATTTCAACAAGAGGCATAACCCACTCCTTTATTTTCCATTGTAAAAATTTTCTTGAGCATCAACTACGAGCCAGACACCCATGGAACTATAAGAGTGAACTGGGGGCCCCTTCCTTCCCCTAAAGTGATGGATATGAAGGGGATCAGAATATGCTACTCCAAAATAGGCCACTTTGGCAAAAGGATTATTTTGAGCTGAAGACAAGTGAGAAACAGCAGACACAAAGGAGCTCTCTGCCTCCCTCTACCTACCTAAAAGCAGGGCATCAATTTCCCTTGGTAAAGGTGGTGTAAGCTCCCCTTGCGAAAGTGTCCTCTTATACCAGGAGGAGCATAACTTATCATCAGAGGCAGAAATGGCACCCAGGTGAGTTTGCGTAAGCGCATCTGCTCAGTAACCCTGTCTACCGCTAGCTTCCCTACATTTTACCTTCCCGTAACTCACCACCCTAGAAGCCTAAACTTCTTTCCCGCTGCCGAGGCACCGCTCCACAATTCATCACCCTTTGTTATAATGGTATATAAGTTCCCAGGTCTAACTGCTTTGGGGGTGTTCATTTCTTTTCCATGAATCCCTGCACACATAAAATTAAAAATATTAACATCTTGGGGTTCCCACCGTGGCACAGCAGAAACGAATCCGACTAGGAACCATGAGAAGGCGGGGTCGATCCCTGGCCTTGCTCAATGGGTTAACAAACCGGTGTTGCCCTGAGCTGTGGTGTACGTTGCAGATGCGGCTCAGATCCCATGTTTTTGTGGCTGTGGTGTAGGCCGGCAACTGTAGCTCTGATTCGAACCCTAGCCTAGGAACTTCCATATGCTGTAGGTGTGCCCCTAAAAAAAAAAAAAAAGGAAAAGAAAAAAAGTAACATCTGTAATATTTTCTCTGTCAGCTTGTCTTTCGTAAGTTTAATTTGCAGGCCCTTGCAAATTACCTCAGATGGTCATCTTCCCTACAGACAACTCTGCTCGTAAGCTGTGCCAAGTACCCTGCATGCTCTCATTTAATCCTTACCACCAAGCTGTGAGGTGAGTATTACTAAGCCCATTTTACAGACGAAGAACCCGAGAAACCGAGGCTCGGAAACATTAAGGGATTTCCCAAAGTTGCAAAGATAGGAAGTGACACCAGTGTGACTTTTCCTAAACCTCGGAGCCAGACTGGGAAGAAAACAGGCAGCAAAAGGGCCCCAGAGAGTAGCAGCGGCAGGCAACACAGCCACTGCTTAAGCAAACTGTCTCAAAACAAAGTTTCTGATTTCAGTTCTTTAAACAAAAGAGAAAGAAAATCAAATAATTTAGAATCCTTAATGACATCTAGAGGCAAAGCTTCAAAGGTCCCAAATAAATAATAAATGTCACCGAAAGGACACAAGCGGAGTGGCTGAATCGCATGCAGACGGTGCCAGGAGCAGGCCAGAAAAAGAAAACACTTGACAGCACGCTCTCTGGGTTGTTAACAATATCTGAAAATCTTTCTAGATCAGCAGATTTCCTAGACAGCTGAGCTCCACTCTGAGTAGCCTTTCAGCCACCAATTAATTCCTGAGCAGGGAGAAGCCCCAAAGATGGCAAATACATCAGTCTGAGCCTGAAAGAGCTGTAGGTCTGAGGTCAAGGCCATCCCGCTTCCCAGCAGAGTTCAAACCAAGGGGAAGGTGAGGGGATGAAGAAAGGTGAAATGCGGAAGAAGAGGGGTACGTTCAAGGAAGGAGGAAAGAAGGGAGAGAAAAACGCGCACAGAGAGACTGAGCCTGGCGCTGTCATGGGAGCCTAAAGAAAGACCAGTGGTGGGGCAGGGGGCAGCGGCTGGGGTCAGCTGGCACTCTGTTCATGATGGAAAATTCTGTCCCAAGGCTGCCATGGCCACGGATGTGGATATCTCCCTGTATCCTAGTTCAGGCTGGTATAGGAAAAGTACCGCAGACTAGCTGGCCTGTACACAACAGAAATTTCTTCAAAAGTTAGTCCTGCAGGCTGAAGTCTGAGATCGGGGTGCCAGTGAGGGCCCTCCTCGGGGCCGCAGACTGCTGATGTGCTGATCGTCACGTGGCAGAGAAGGGAGCGAGCTAGCTCCTGCTCTCACCAGGGCCCGAATCCCCAGTCCCGAATCCCGCTCACGAGGACTCCACCCTCGTGACCTAATTACCTCCTAAAGGCCCCGCCTCCTCATGTCACATCAGATTAGACTTCAACATATGGATTTCTGCGAGACACACACATTCACTCAACCCTTAACACTCGGACACAGCCTCTAAGAAAAGCAGCGGAGGCATCGGCCGGATTCCCAACTAAGCCACCTGGCTGAGTGCAGCCACAGCTTCCAGAATGGGTAAAGGTGGTATGAAAAGGAAAAAAGAATGGGTTTTTCTCCCTTGGTCAGTTCAGTTTGAGAAGCATCGGTTAGACTATGTCACACAGGTTTCTTCCTTTCGGGAAGATTTCTGCTTATCTCTTATGTGGTTTCTAAGAACAGGACAGTGTGACCAATTCACGTAACCAAACGTGGAGTTGCCAGTAGCTGTAAAAGCTACTCGGGTTGAAAAGGAACCAGTCAGGCCCAAGGGCCTCTTGGCTGTGCCATGTGGGGTCTAGTCCTCTCGTGGACACTAGAGGTGAGTGACCACTTCCCCACTTGGGACCCGGGTGGTGGTGGCAGAATGGGCACATTCTTTGCATTTAGGTCTGCCTGGTGCTCCAGTGTGACTTTCAGTGGGGGTGAGAGTGTCTGGGATCAAAACTGGGACTTGGTGCGCTGACCCTCTGGAAGAGTGCCAGAGATGGGTGGCCACACTCTGGACCAACTCATCGCTTACATAAAAGGAACAGCCAGAGACCATTCGAGGCTGAGATGGAACAAGAACCCAGGGTCTGACCCTCGGTCTGAGCTCCCCTCCACTCCTCTGGCTGCCCTCCCACCTGGTCTCCTGCTGAAAAGTGCAAATCCAGCCCATGTTTCGAAATTTAGCAGGAGCTGTGTCCTTGCGGTGGTGGGGGGAGGGGGCGGTAA
The DNA here is from genome assembly GCA_004024745.2 of Catagonus wagneri. NCBI lineage: Eukaryota > Metazoa > Chordata > Mammalia > Artiodactyla > Tayassuidae > Catagonus > Catagonus wagneri. The sequence goes on from PVHT021183666.1 coordinate 13,701,750, forward strand.
ATTCCACCTGCCACGGCTGGCCGGCCTCTTGTTGGTCTGTGACGACACTTTCCCTTACTTATCCTATGAAAGAAACATCAACAAGAAAGCAGGAGACAGAAACTCCTTCTGGCAGGGAGGGTAAGCGGTCACCCATCACTGCAGCAAATAAATATGCAACGTGGCTGTTTCCCTCCTGTCTCCTTTGTTCAGGAAGCAGAGAGGAGAACAGCATAAAGGGAGCATTTGGGAAACAGGTCACTAGGTCAGTGGCGTGGAGATGTTCCACTTTGCATTCCAAATGAGTCTGGCTAATCAGATCATGTACTTGATAACTGGGTCTACATTTACAACTTTACTACAGACTGATCCGGAAATAGATAAACCCAGGAAACCCAGAAAAGCCTCAGGGCCCTGGGGAGCATTTGGGGCTTGCTCTTAAGTCCAGGCAGATGAGCCAGAACACTGGGCCGGAGGTCTGGGCAAGGTGGAGGGTACTCCCCATGCCCTCTGCTGTCAATTAAAGGTTCTCAACAGCAAGCAGATGCCAGCCAGCCCTCAGACAGAGACTTACATGAAATTTACTTACTTCACTTGATAATAACTTCTGGTTGCTCCCAGACCCATGTGCTTCCAGCAGCAGTGTAAGGTGGCATTTATTCAGTCTTGGAGCATAAATTCGGTAAATATTTATTGTGGGCTGGCTCCCTGCCTGAAGCCCCGTTCTCAGACGTGAGGGTGCTGCACGACGACACAGCTCTGCACTCTTGGAGCCCACACTGGTTGCGCATCTCGCTTATGCCAGGCATCTTGCTGAATCCTCCAGGATCAATAACCCCTTTGCTGGGGACCCTGAGGCTCAGAGTAGGGAAACGACTTGTCCCAAATGCATGCTCAATGGCAGAGTCAGGACGGGAACCTGGAAAAGCAGGACCCCAAAGACCTCATTCAAGAGCCCTCATCATTCCTGCCTTTCTGAAAAGGGGAAAAAAGATTGTCTGTGGCCTTGACTGAGAACTGCGATGGGGATCCCCGAGACCACCCCCAGATGCAAGGATTCACCAGGACGACTTGCAGGACTCAGCACTGAGTTGCACTCATGGTTACAAAGCAAAATTAGCACTGGGAATGGCACACTGTGGTGGGGGGAGGTCTACGGAAAACCAGCTGCAAGCTTTTAAGAGTCCTCTCCCTGGGGGGTTGCCAGGATGCTCTTAATTCCTCCAGCAAACGGTTGTGACAACACGTGTGAAATAACATTTATCAGGGACACTCACTGGCAACTCAGTACTCAAGATTTCTTAATGGGAGCTGGTTAGGCAGATCCCTTCTTCCCAGTATGTGACATAATCCAGACTCCAGAAAGGAGAGCAGGAGTTCAGCATAAACCACGTCTGTAGACACAGGTTAGACACACTGGGCCACTCAGCAGTGGCTCCCTGAATCCAAGTTCCCAGGTGCCGGTTTTGCTAAAAGACCTTTCCAAGGATAAATAGTCCCAAGTCTACTATTTTAATTTTTTTCTGTTAGAAGAGCTGGTCAGGGCAAAACGACCAAAGAGAGTGTGCATAGAGCTGGCAGAGCCGAAAGTCTGGAGGAAACCCGCCCTGATATAGGAACCATCAAATTTACAAAATCCAAATTTTGGATTTTTTTTTGGGGGGGGGAGAGGTAGGAGTGGATAGGGCCCTGGTGACTTTATTCAAAAAGAGTTTTACACAAGGAACTATACTCAGTATTTTATAATAACCTATAAGGGAAAAGAATCAGAAAAAGAATATATATATATGTTCGTGTATAGACAGACAAACAGACAAGACAGATACCTGAAACTAACATGACATTGTGAATCAACTATACTTCACTTAAAAAAAAAAAAGCAGCAGCTCTGAAGAGGAAAAAGCATTAATACAAACATCAGAGAACTTCAGGCTTTGTCTGACTTAAAGTCAACTCCTATCTCAAATGGGCTGTGTGACCCGTTTGAGATAGAAGATGACCTAGTGGAGTTCCCGTCGTGGCTCAGCGGTTAACGAATCCGACTAGGAACCATGAGGTTGCGGGTTCGATCCCTGGCCTTGCTCAGTGGGTTAGGGATCCGGCGTTGCCGTGAGCTGTGGTGTAGGTTGCAGACGCGGCTTGGATCCCGCGTTGCTGTGGCTGTGGCGAAGGCCGGCGGCTACAGCTCCTGTTAGACCCCTAGCCTGGGAACCTCCATATGCCACGGGTGCGGCTCTACATAAAGGCAAAAAGACAAAAAAAAAAAAAAAGAAGATGATCAAGTGACCAAGTCACTTAACTTCTTTGTTTTTCCTCTCTGGAAAATGAGGAGGCTAGAGCAGATAACCTCTAAGGTTCTTTAGAGACTCTGTCTCTGACTGACTCTGGTTTGATGACTGATGCGTGGCTTCCTTTAAACAGGGAGATCTCCTGGGGAAGTTAGGATAGGACTCAAAGCTCCACAGAGCTTTCGAGAGCACAGGTATGGTGAGGTGAGACACTGCAGACTCCTCAGATAAAGGAAGGGGGAATGTGTGTGAGGGGAGGCTTCTCAGTCAAGAGGAGGTTTTGGTTCCCCGGGGGGTGTCTGAAAATGCAGCATCCTTGGTTCCTCCAGTTGCTGCTTTGCTCACAGGAAGGGGAGCTTGATGGGCTGGTCGGGGAAGAGAGGTGGTGGCCATAGAAGGCAGTGGAGACACCAGTCGGTCTGAGGTCAGTTCCTCTGAGTCACCAGCTGCAGGTATTGGGGTCAAATTTATGAAGTCCTCAAGCACCGCCAGTCCCTCAGTCTACAATCCAGACTTGCAGTAATGATAACGATCCTTCGCGGCCTGGCTTTTCAGGAGAGGAACCGTCTATTTACCTTCAACCCTATTTATTGATTTTCAAGTCCAGCCTCTTTGGTTGAATCCACGTTAAAGCCAGGGTCTCGTCTACAGGCACTAGGACATAGCTGGCAGGAAACAGGGTTCATAGTTTTGGCCAATAAACATTTATTAAGCTCCATAGAGGAGGGAGAAGATTACAAAGGAATCAGATTGACACCTGGCCTCATGGAATTCAGCATCCATCTCGGAGACAGTAGGATGTCATGGGAAGAAAAAGGCTTTGCAAATACACCTGTGGTAACTACTGCCCAAACCCATCACTCACTGGCTATGCAGCTTTGGGCAAGAAACTTATTAACGTCTGTAGCCTCAGTTTCCTCATCTGCAAAATGGCGGTAAGAGCCCCGACATTTCAGGGCTGAGATATTGATCCAAAAGGCTTGGCACCATGACCAACCGTGCCTCTGCCCTGTGCTTGCTGTGCTTGGACCCCCTGAAGCTGTGCGGCATCGCAGCCCTGCCATCTACCCCGGAAGCTGTGCAGCGTGGCAGCCGCCATCTACATGTAATAAGGGCTCAGTAAAGGGAGGCGCTATTGTTATTGTCAGTGGTGCTGCTGTGCGGTTCACACCCGAGGAGAATTACACTTGTCTGAGCCACAAAGGGATCCAAAAGTCGTTCCCAGATGATTGTGGTTCACCAAGAGGAGCCATCTGAATGAGAATTTGAGCAACTAGGAACCTTTTGCCTGGCTGAGACCCAGGAGGCATTCCGGTTAGAAAGAAGACTGTGAGTGACAGGTGTTTATCCAAGAATTGGGTACAGGCAACAGCGAACAGATCAGGTCTGGAGAACCTCTGACAAGGAGCAAGAGGCTGCTGGCATAGAGAGCAAAACAGCTGGGACTAGGCTTGGAGAAAAAGAGCTGGTGGCAGGGAGGCTGAGGGGGCAGGAGGACTTGTTATTAGGACGCTGTGCAAAGGCACAAGATAGAGCAGCCTAGATTTAGGGCACGGGCATTCAGCTTCAACAGTGGATTTTTAAAAGCAATGACTGATGCCTCATTCCTTCAACAAATCGTGTTTTTGGTCCGGGGACGGGTGGTCTCCAAGGCGGACACAGCCACTAGGAGGCGATACGGCTCTTCCCGAGAGGATGCAACACCACAGTCCTCAGGTAAAAGACACCTGCCTGCAAGCCTGGTGGTAACTGTAAGAAAATTGCTTCTGGGAATGGAAAAGTACCCCCTGCTCTTTCTACTCTACCCTGTCACCCACCGCCGCCCTGCGTCTAAAGTACAGACATGGTAAGAAAAAAGCAGGGCTCTCCCTTCTCACTCAGCACTGTGGGGGACACGGGAAACAAATGAGGCTGGCCCACCCCTGGCAAGGACTGTACTTGCCTCAGCACTCCGGGCCCCGCGGAAGCTCGGGCTCTGTGCTGCATGCCCTCCCACCCCCCGTCACTGCCTCCAGGTCAAGGTTTTCTTCTCAGTTACTGTCTGAGATGAACGAGGCAAGACGGTAGGATGCTGGGAGGCACAGACCCCTGACCACTAGCACAAAAGCGGACATGCCGCTCTGACGTTTGTAATAAGAAGTAAACAGGAGCAGGGGTCAGGTGCATACTCCCTCCTGTCCTCATATCTCACCAGCCGGCGGATATTGCTGTGCAAGGTCAGCGTCTCGGCCAAAGATGGTGGTATCTTTTGACCCATTTGTCTTCCTGGGCCCTTCAAAATTGGGTTATTTTTTTCTTTCTTTTCTATTGACTACATGCTGTTACTTCTCTGCTTTTCCCTCTTGCATTCTGCCAACTTAATTTTATCCGGGATAGTCTTTGCATTAGCCTCTCACACCCCCTCCATTCTTTTATAGATTCAACTTGACAGATTTCGTCTCTTCACCTTCTGAACTCTTCACCCCCTTGATGTGTCATACTCTCCTTCCCATCCAGTCCTAAATGCTGGCTCAACCCCAAGAATCCAGAGAAACATCACCTTCCCTGGGCCCCCCAAACGGAGCTACAGGCTCCTCCTACGTGTTATCAACAGAACTCACCAGCTGGCCTTCAGTCTGTTCTCTCAGACCCTGAGTTTCTTGAAGGCCCAGATCTTATTTCCCTTTACAATCCCAATGCACAGTGTGGGGCTGGTTCAGAGAGGTACCAACAATGTTGCCTACGTGGGTGGATGGGTGGATGGGTGGGTGGATGGATGGATGGATGGATGCAGGAATAAATAAGGTCTATTTCACTCACTTCATTGCCTCTTCTAGAGCTTCTACCACCGTAATCTATGGCCACAACTTCCAGGCAAAATGTTATTTTCAATTCATTATCAACATTTTCTGCTTTTCCAAGCCAGGGGGCACATTCTTCACAGGGTCGGTGATCTGTGCGAGCAAAAGACTACTGAATTCTCCACGGCCCTCAGAACTTTGAAGATACGGCCTAGGAGCCGTACTGGGATGGGGAAATCCTGGCTCAGGTCCCGGCAGCTCTATGTGCCCGAAAGGTCACCGAGATGGAGAGTCCAGGAGTGCAGAGGATCCCAAGATGGCCCTTTCTCCTTCCTCTTCTTTGCACCACTTAGACCCCCACCTAGACTTCCGACCCCCGATTCTACATGCTCCTCATCACAACTGCCATCAGCCTAATGCTTTCCGTTCTGGTCCCATTGGTAAATAGAACTGTCGGAATAATTTCCCAAGAGCAGTCAGCGAGAGGAAAACAATAAAGGCAGCAATGTCCCAGCGATGGGAGAGAAAAGCTGGATCTGCCACTAAGTGAACACGGACACCCCTCCCCCGCAGCATTGCCACAGAAATTTAGAAAGAAATCACAGCCTGAGTGCATCAGGAGGGTAGGCTGAGCGTCCGCAGCTACTTCCTTTCTACTTCTAAACCCCTGAAATGACTGCACGATGTTAAAATACCAACAACACAGGGTGAAAAAGAAGGAAAGCACCATCCCCGGGCCCCCACTTTACGGTTTTCTTCTTGCTTTTCTGTATTTTTTAAAGCCTTATACCAAATATGTACCACTTAGGGAGTAAGAAAAAAGAAGCAACATAAAAGATTGATGGAAAAAAGGAAAAGAAATAAAAGAACAGGTACTACCAACCCAAACCGGTAGCTTGCCCTTGCAACACAGCAGGGCTCATGGATGGCCAGCTAGGGCTTTGCAGGGATGTAGGAGGACAGAGTCACAGGAGCCTGGTATGAAGAAGCTGCAGTGCTAAATAAATGATACCACTGTCACACGAAGATATATACATATATATTACACACACACGTTTTTTTTTGGCCATCCCACGGCACATGGAGTCCTTGAGCCAGGGATCAGATCCAAGCCACAGCTGCTACCTAAGCCACAGCTGCGCAATGCCAGATCCTTAACCCGCTGTGCCAGGCCAGGGATTGAACCTGCGTCCCAGTACTCCTAAGACACCACTGATGCCATTGCATCACAGCGGGAACCCTATGAAAGGAAATATAGGAGTTCCCGTCGTGGCGCAGTGGTTAACGAATCCGACTAGGAACCATGAGGTTGCGGGTTCGATCCCTGCCCTTGCTCAGTGGGTTAACGATCCGGCGTTGCCGTGAGCTGTGGTGTAGGTTGCAGACGCGGCTCGGATCCTGCGTTGCTGTGGCTGCGGCGCAGGCCAGTGGCCACAGCTCTGATTAGACCCCT
>PVHT021183666.1:13712689-13745477 GCA_004024745.2 Catagonus wagneri
CAGGCAGGGTGTGGTGGTTGGGGCACAGGCGCTGGAAGGGAAGTGCGTTCAGAGACTGGTTCCATCACTCCTGTGTGTCCTCGACCAAACTGCTTCCCCAAGTTGAGACTCGGTTTCCTTGTCTGCACGGAGATGCCAACACCACCCATCCCACTGCTGGGATGTCTCCGCAATGTCGAGCACCATGCCCACCACGTAGGAGGCGCTTAATAAAAGTTCCTTATGTGTATTAACAAAAAGCGTGCACAAATTTGACTCCTTTTTCAATGGTACCTAAATTCCCCGGGGGTAGTTTGGCCTTTTCGTCCCTGGGGTTACATGAGCCGGGGGCTGGGTTTTGGTGAGACTGCATGGTGTGCTCAGAGACTTTGACTTTTCATTCCCAGCATTTAGAAATCAAGAGCTCTCCCACAAAATCCCCCACCTCTGCGTTACCTTTTGATAACCTGGAAGCTGCAGCCATACAGAAAGTGCCCTGCTCCACGGCAGTGCCCCACTGGAGCTGAGCAGGAGGCGGGTGGCGGGGAGGCTCCTTCTTCATGGACCGTGTGCCCTCTACTGTGCATGGGGGTGACCTGAACAGCTACCCCACTGTCCCCCTGCCCGGGCGCTTGCGGACACCTGCATGGAGGGCTCAAGGTGAAGAGAGAAGGGGGCGGGAACCAGACAGCGGCTCAGCAGGCCCTGTGGTCAAGGAAGCGAATCCTCATCAGCTTTGACCAACGGTTGTGTAACCAACAGTCAGAGTTAATGAGGACCCACATTTCACCAGCAGGCGGACAGGCTGTACTATTAAAAATCCTCCTCAAGGGAGTTCCCACTGTGGCTCAGTGGTAATGAACCCGACTAGTATCCATGCGATGTGGGTTTGATCCCTGGCCCTGCTCGGTGGGTTAAAGGATCTGACATTGCTGTGAGCTGTGGTGACGTGGCTGTGGCTGTGGTATATAGGCTGGCAGCTGCAGCTCCAATTCGACCCCTGTCCGGGAACTTCCATACGCTGCAGGTGCAGCCATAAAACCAATCAACAAACAAATTCTACCTCAAGATTTTGCCAGGAGCTACTACACAAAAGGCGATTACAATCACAGACAGACAACAGACCCACAGCGCAGGTACACGGGATATGGATTTTCTGTTCAGCTCTTCTGCAGCTCACTTAAGAAATCCAGCGGGGACGTCTGAGCACGGTCTAGACTGTGGTCCACACCGCCACTGGAGGACAACCACCGGAGGGAGGCCACAGACAAGGCGTGGACTTCAGGGTGGCCCTGCTCTCAGACTGGCCCTGATGGAAGGCCACGGGGGCTGTGGGCACTGTCTGCCCTGAAACCGCCACACCTGCTGGCCTCCCCCCCAGAGTGAAGAAGGGGCAGGGGCTGGGACTGAGACTGAGCAACGGACTTATTTTTAGCAGAAAATGGAACCAACTGGCCCCTGCACATGCCACCTGAGATTCAGGAAAAGGTCCCAACTGTATGGCTTAAAAAAAAAAAAATCACTGATGCTGCAGTTTCACAGAGCAGGATCAATACTGCAGCTTAAATGAGAATTTATTGCCCTTAGAAATGCAGATGAGGCTACGCTCTGATTTCAGCCTGCCTTCCACCAGCGATTCTGCTGACTTCCCGTGGCCCTGCCTGCTCCGCCTGGCTACCTTTTCAGGCAAGGACAGGAGTTCCACGCATGCAGGGCATGCCTGCCTCCTCCTGCTGGGGACACCCTGCGTGTCGTCATGGAAACCACTAGAGGAACATCTGACCCTTCATCTGTATGGGTCAGCCCACCTCCCTTCCTCCCCCATATCTGTCTCCCTCTGTTGACCGACTCCCTACCCCCGACCCCACCAAACTCTCTCCTCTCATGATTTCTGGGTGCTGCACGCCCTCGGCCGAGCAAGCACGCACCAGAGTCTCGAGATCTGCTCCAGAGGATGTGACTGTGGTCCCTAGGCCCCTGGACAGCTGTCTCCGTTCTCCTGGAGGGAAGCATCCACTCCCACGTCTGCCCTGGCCTTCTTAGGCACACATAAAAATCTGATCCCGGCTTTCTTTTTACTTTTATCCCTGCTGTGTGCTCTGGGGAGTTTTTACAAAACAAACGAACATGAACTTCAAGGTACAGAGAGTGTAAATCACTGCAAATCCTCCCAGGCTTCCAAAAGCTACAACCGCTACTGAGCCAAGGACCAAAGAAAAGCCCAATAGGTGATTATTCTTATTAAATAAACACTACCTTCCTTTCTCTTGCATCCTAGTTGACTGAGCATTTTCACCTCTATTAACGCCATCTGATCCTCGTGCAGGTCCCAGGCATGAGGCAGGGCTAGTAACATATATCTCTCCATTAAGGGTGGAGACTTTTAAAAAATATATAGAAAGACTGGAAAAAATTACACACATACACAACACACACACACCTAGAATTATGCGGATTTTTTCCACTTTCCATTAATGAAATCTTTCAGAAAAAGCAAAGGTCTTTTTACCCAGCCCCTCGTGACCGCACTGTCCACCCGCCCCCACTCGCTGACTCTAGGCAATCATTCTCTTGAGCTGGTTTGTAACTTTAAAGTCCATTTTCACCCAGATGTTTCTATCTATAACCAATATGCAGTACTGCTTTGCATGTGTTTTTAAAGGTACACAAATTGTATTGTTACTATACTATCAATCAGATTTGCTCTTTTTATTTTTAATTTTTTTGCTTTTTAGCGCCACAGGTATGGCATAATGGAGGTTCCCAGGCTAGGGGTCGAATGGGAGCTATACCTTCAGGCCTTCACCACAGCCACAGCAACGCCAGATCTGAGCCGCATCTGCGACCTATACCACAGCTCAGGGCAATGCTGGAGCCTTTAACCCACTGAGGCCAGGGATTGAACCCACATCCTCATGGATCCTGGTCAGGTTTGTTACCGCTGAGCCACAGCAGGAACTCCAGATTTGCTCTATTTACAAACTCAAGCGCTGCATAGTATTCCATCCTCTGATTTGTCTAACCCTCTACTGACGGACATTTAGACTGCTGGGATTTTTTTCATCATTAGAAATAGCAATGTCCAGAAAATCCTAATCACATCCTTTTATACACATGTTAAGATTTTCTCTAGTGGGAGAGGGGCCCGTGCCGTTCTGATTTGCTTTGCTCTGTCTACTGAAGTCAGTGGGTGTCTCCTCCAAGGCTGACAGATCACCAGGCTTCCCGTTTTAGAAGAGAACTGCCCAGGTCAGTCTTTGTTTTAAGAACAGACAAGCCACATTCAGAGGTAACAAGCACAGCTGTCCAAGGCAAGCAGATCACCGCCTGCCTGCTCACTGCCGCCGACTGTTCTTTTCAGGGCTGCCAGAGGGCATATTTACTTCTTCCTGGCATGGCACTTGGCCGGGTGAGAGATATATCACTTTCTGGGACAGCCGTAAAGACGGGAAGCTGACCCCAGTCCTGACACAACCTTCAGGGCGGCAGCACCAACAACTGCCCACTCTATAGTTAGCGAGGGCGCAGCCGCCTCGGCTGGCTTTCTGCTGCAAGGCTTTTGGAGGAAGACGCTGCCGCCCATTCTTTCCACTCTAGCTCTTCCCACCTCCATCCGCTCTCACGCCTGTGTCCTAGATGCAGTTGAAACACTGAGCGCAGATGATCTCCTGACTCCCAGACAGGCAGAGAAGCTGGCTGCCTTCTCGCTGACGCCCTCTGGACTGGCAGGGTTGAGTGGCGAAGAGCACAGGTTTGCACTCATCAGCTGTGTGACTCCAGGGAAGTTACTTACCGTCTCTGACCCCCTGAAGAGTGGCTGTTAAGAATTAAGAGAAAATATACGCGAAGTGATTGGAAACTATCAGGCACTCAACTCGAGTAACTGATGGCGAGCCAAGAGTCCCCTGTTAAACATCAATAGGTCTAACAACTCTGAGCAGGCACAGAAAGGGCAAGATATGGTCCAGATCCTGGTTGGGGAAACAAAATGGCCCAAAAGGCGAGATCATCTAGAATTAACTGATGAATTCTGAAGGCTTGGAAATGAAGTTTTACGGAGAAGGTGGGATGTTAAGCTGGTTCACTTGAAGACATTTTTTTGACTGTCACAACTTTAGGGTAGGGGGGACACTAGCAGCAGAGGTCAGGGGTGCTGCTAAACATCCGACGGTGTGCAGGACAGCCCGCGATGGAGACTTAGCTGGCTCAAAAGATCACAGGTGCCGAGGTTGAGAAACTCCGTGTTAGGCCACGGGAGAGAGAAGGGCGGTCTAGGGCAGGGAGCAAATGTGAGTGCAGCATTTCCCTGAGGTCGCAGGGATGTTTATCGGGCTCAAGCCATGGCCACAGGCTGGGGGATAACGGGTGGAAGAAGAGGGCTGGGCAAGGTATGCGGAAAGGTAAAAATGGTCATGATCTGAGGTCAGAGGACAGCTGCTTGGACACACACCCGCTGAGTCACAAGGCTAAGTGGAAACACCATCCAGACCAAGGTTCCAAATCTCCCACCACCATGCATCTGTGGTGTCCAGCTGCCTCCAGCTGGAGGCATTTTTCTAAAAGCTGCTCTCTTCTGGGCGACGGGCCTTTTTCACGGAAGACGTGTGAGGGCAGTCTGGCTGCCCCATCCATCACCACGATGCAATTATCAAGTACTTATTCATCGGATTCCCATTTTTTATTAATCACGAACACGTGTAACTGCCAATTACAAGCCTCTGATCCGTATGAGATAACAGGTTGCTAGGAAGCTGACGTGAGTCCAGCCAAGAGCAAGGACATCGAGCAGTTCTCATTCAGACGGAAAGTGCCACGAGGACCACCCCCACTGCTACGTGGATGGGAGAGAAGGAATGTGAGGCCCCCGCTTTGGGGAACTTATGATGTGGTCCGACTGCTTCATGGAACAGAAGATGAGCCTGCGGTCTGGAGAAACCGTGTACAAAGACTAACATTGATCGGGGCCCATGTCACATGTCGGGCACTGTACTGAGCCCCGGACCACTCATCTCCACTCATTCTCTCAGCCGCCCAGGGAAGGACGAACTCTCATCATCCTCATTTGCTTGCATTTCAGAAAGACTAAGAGTGGTAAGAACCAAGATTTGAATCCAGGTCTCTGTGGTTCCAGAGCCCACGGGCTTGCCCATCAGGTGACAGTCCCCTGCAGAGGGCAGCCAGCTGCTGTCACTGCCAGCCTTGGACCCAATGCAGTGACCTTCAGTCAAGTACTCAGCTGATGCTGCCCAAGTGCAACAGATAAAAGGGTGAGGGTGCAGCCCCTGAGTCACGTGCGACCTGGGGACTCCCACCCTCGAGAGGCAGTCTGGCTTTAAATCTGCACAATTTAATATTATGTCACCTAAAAAAATAATGAGCCCGGCTGAGCCAGACAGGCCTGTGAATTGAGACAAAACAGTTACTTATCTCTGGAGCAAATAAATATGTAAATGATGGTGGCTCCATTCCCTTTGCCTTTGTCTGGGCAGCGGGGAAGGGCAGCACTAACGGCATTTTTTCAGGAAGTAGTTTAGGATCATGTGGTGAAATTATTATTTATCCATTCAAAATATGAGTCTTGCTAATTAGGTTGTAATGGTACTCGTTTATCTTCTGAATTTGGAGCATATACTGTATTGATCTACAATGCTGTCCGCGGGCACAGGGGCTTATTAAGGCCAGCTTAGCCCTGCAAACGTTCTCATGAACCCCAAACGCTCCCAGAAACCCATTTAAGGGATCTGACTGCAGACGTGGGGCTTGCTGTGAGGACACTGCTTCCATTGCTGCTCTGCCTTGGAAATCTTTCCCCATTGATTTTGAGCCCCTGAACGGTAGAGGATCTACCAATGCTGGCAAGAGAAGTTATAAGTACAATGAACTCACACAGGTTATGTCATTAGACTTTGGGGGGATAAACACTGAAATTGTAGGTATTTGAATTGAGTCCCGTATTTCATTTATTTTTAATTTCATATATATATACATATATATATATATATATTTTTTTTTTTTTTTGTGTGTGTGTGTCTTTTTGCCTTTTTATCTAGAGCTGCACCCACGGCATATGGAGGTTCCCAGGCTAGGGGTCTAACAGGAGCTGTAGCTGCCGGCCTTCACCACAGCCACAGCAACGCCAGATCCGAGCCGCATCTGCAACCTACACCACAGCTCACGGCAACGCCAGATCCTTAACCCACTGAGCAAGGGCAGGGATCGAACCCGCAACCTCACAGTTCTTAGTCAGATTTGTTAACCACTGAGCCACGAAGGGAACTCCTATTTTTTTTTTTTTTTTAACACCGCACCTGCAGCATATGGCAGTTCCTGGGTCAAAGGTCGAATCAGAGCTACAGCTGCCGGCCTATGCCACTGCCATGGCAACACCAGATCTGAACCACATCTGAGGTCTACAGCACAGCTTGTGACAACACTGGATCCTTAACCCACTGAGTAAGGTCAGGGGTTGAACCTGCATCCTCATGGACACTATGTCAGGTTCTTAACTCACTGAGCCACAACTGGAACTCCAAGTCCTGTATTTTAGATAGTGTTCAGGTAGCCAAAGGGTCTAGGAGCTATGGCTCCAGCAGCAGAGGGAAGAGCCCTTATCCACACACACACCAACAGCATGAAAACAGTCCCATCACAAATCTCTGTTCCCCGGTTAACCTCAGGTAAGGTGGCTGGTCAGTGATAACTGAGGTTTGGTTTGGCTGAGTTCTGCTCCATGGCCTCTTCCTACTATAATATAAGTACCACGTGCTAACTGACTGTACCACTGGAACTCATCTTCCTTCTGTTTATGCTGAATTCTGACTCTGCCTTTTACTGGATCTGTGGCTCTGCGTAACTTAGGTTACCCCCTCTGTTCACCTGTGGCCACATCTGTGACGTGGGGATAATGGGACCTACCACGTTGCAGGGTTGTTATGAAGTCTAAGTAAGAGAGTGCATGTGAAATACACAGTGTACAGGAGGCATTCAAGATTCCATGCCTCTTTTGATTCCTTCTAGAAGTAACTGGCTTGCTCAGGGCAACGCATCCAGGAAGCCAAGTTGCCAGAGAGCACAGGACTCACAGGCACAGATGGTGAACTAGGTAATGGAAGGAACGGCTTATTCTAAGGGATGATACTGGAAAGCCTTGGGGAACTAGACTTTGGGCAGTGTCCATCCAGAGGTCACTCAAAGACACAATTCTGTGGTTGAGCACTTCAGGGAAAAAGCATCAGATACCATCTCTCAGGGTCCCTAACGCACCCAAGTGCATCCAAGGCTTGAAATAGTCTCGAAACAAAGAGAATGATTTAATTTGGTTCCGCCCAGTATTTCCCATACTTCTTAAATCATAGAATTTAAGAACCACAGAATTTAATTTGGGGGGAGTGGGTGGGAGACGGCATGAAAAAGTTATCACTTTAGACACTCAGGGTAATGAAAAGACTCCAAATGAGAACGGAAGGCAGGAAGAGGAATGGGAGGTCAGAACTGCTGCCAGCCTCCCAAGATTTAAGGGCCAGAAACGACAACAGTCCCTGACCTGCCCAGACTCGACCCAGGAAAGGACAAAAGCTGGCAACGAGTCTTCCATAGATCAAACGGCACAGAACCGGAACGTCCAACTCAACTTTCCTAGATATTTCCCTGGACTTCTGGATTTTTTTTTTTTCAGTTGATCTACAATGTCGTGCCAGTTTCTGCTGTACAGCTAAGTTACCCAGTCCCATACACACACACACACACACACACACCTTTTCTTACGTTATCTTTCATCATGGTCTATCCTAAGAGACTGGACACAGTTCCCTGCGCTGTACAGTAGGACCTCACTGCCCGTCCATTCTAAATGTAACAGTTTGCATCTTAGTGCTTGAGTACCCCAAACTCCTGGTCCATCCTGCTCCCTCCCCCGCCTCCCTTGGCAACCACTGGACTTTGGCTTGGCCTGAGGGAGCTGGTTACAGGAAAAAGCCACAGCAAAATCTGTGCTTCTAAAACCTTGTGCTTAAATGATTTGCACAGACAAACGCAGAGGCTGCATTCCTGGGCTGAGTCAAAAGGTGGGTGACATGGGGCGAAACTGTCCACCCAGCATCACCCTTATTTTACTGCATCTGCAACAGACAGGAAGAGAGAGAGGGGAGCGGGGGCGGGGGGAAGAGGGAAAACCAAGAGGGATGCTGAGGGGGTGGGGGCCTGGGGAATGAAGGGACCGGGCGAAGAGGAAGGAGAGGGGACCAGGGGCAGAGAGAACAGGAAAAATTACTGTCCCACTCCATTTAACTCCATCACAGTGTCGGGCAGCTGACGCTCTCCGGGGTCCCCCCCAAACACCCAAGATGTCCACCACCAAAGTGCCAGCTTCAAGCTATTCTTCCTGCTCTGGGTCAAATGACAGATCTTCCAGCCTGATGGGAGGTTCCAACTGTAACTGAAGGAGCCTAAGAAGGAGTGGATGGGTGACTGCATTTCTCCTTGAGAGTCAGGAGCAGATGCCCTGAGCTGCTGCCTCCGCAGTAATTCCCACCATTCAGCGGCAAGCCTGGGCTCACGCCTGCAAAATCGACACAGCTGCCTCCTCCACGATCCGAGATGGGGACTCACAAGAGCCTCCCCCCTCAAACAAAAAGATCTCATTTCCCACACTGCCGTTAAAATATGTCAGCGTCCCTCTCAGAGCCGCATTCCTTTAGATTAAGAAATCACTTTCTCCAGACACGAAAATATTATAGACCCCACGGAGTGAGACTCTGTGACACAGCAGTCTAAGACCTGATGGCAAAAACAGGATTAGGAGAACTCAATTTTTACAGGGACCTATGAAAGGGCTTATTCATCTTGTTAGCTCACCTAATTCCAACACACGCTATTTATTAAGGAGGCAAGCAGTGACACTCCGTACATCTTAAATTGCAATAAGGAGGGCTGTTAATGCATTGCGATTTATCACCCCCTGCTTGCAGGAGATTTCTCAGGAGCTCCCCCCTCATGGTTTCCATTCGATGCTGATATTATAATTTTGCATGGTAGGAGGTAACACGCAGATTAACATAATTTGTTTCCCAGAGTCTGGCTGGACGTCCAAATGTTTGATGTCCTGGTTTTATCACCATTTCTGTTATATACTTCAAGCAAAATTATCCAGGTTGATATGCATCTGTGCATGTGTGTATAGACGTGAGTGTATGTTGTGTACGCATATATGTAAATACACAGATATGTGTGTCCATGTCCATGTGTGCATATACATTGTATGTATGTGTGCGCATATGTGCATATAGAAATCTAAAAGAAGGAAAGAGGCAATAAAGCTGACTTTCTCAGCCTCCAGTTCTTCCAACTAAAAAAGACATTTAAGAACCATGTCCCCTTGGAGATGGACTATTCTATCCTCTAAACAGAAAAGGGACTCAGCCATCTCAGGTGACAGAGCACACATATATATATCATCATGGCAGGAGGTACCAGAAGCTAAAGTAAGCTCAACTTTCCAGATCACAAGTAAACAAATGTAAATTGTAAAAGGTGCTAGCATATTCATTCCCTGATGTATCCTTAAAAAAACCCCAACATACTCTAAACGTTATTATTCCCCAAATGGCGGAACTCAGGTGTGGGAAGGGAAATCACTTGGATGCAGTCACGTGGGAGGTACGTGGCAGAGCCTGGGACTGGACTCAGACCTGCCAGCTCCAAGCTGGGGTGTGTCCTCCACACACAGCCTCTCCCAGCCTGGACATGGGGGCTCGTTAAAACAAACCCCCAACTGCCCCGGTCACTCCACAAGCACACCTGGGCCCTCTCTGTGCACAGAGCTATGAGCTCAGGAGAGAAGAGACACGTGGATACGACAGCAGCAGGCGCAGCCAGAAGCTGCCTGAGGAACAAAGGGCAGCAGGTGGAACCCACCATCACCTGGAACCCTAATGCAAATTTGGGAGTCTCTGAGTCCTCAGAAATTTCCCCAGCACAAAAGATTCATTGTACCTTTGTGACCTTTGCCAAATGACAACCATTCTGTGATTCAGTTTGGCAAGATAGGAGTTCCCACTGTGGCTCAGCGGCTAGGTGAACCCAACTAGCATCCATGAGGACGTGGGTTCAATCCCTGGCCTCGCTCAGTGGGTTAAGGATCTGGTGTGCCAACAGCTGTGGTGTAGGTCGCAGATGCAGCTCGGATCCCGAGTTGCTGTGACTGTGGCGTAGGCTGGGGGCTACAGCTCTGACTGGACCCCTAGCCTGGGAACCTCCATATACCACAGGTGCGGCCCTAAAAAGACAAAAAGACCAAAAATAAAATAAAATGGGAAGCTAATCACTCCTACCTTTTTTTGGGTTGTCATGAGGATTAAATAATTTAAAATATAAAGTGCTTAGAAAAGCCCTGGGCACCTATACAGTCAGCATAAGTCTGGCTACAGTACATCAGTCCTCTTAATACTGTGATAGAGAATAACCACACATCATCAAAGCACATGTTTACCATCCCCCACATACACTTCCTTTTTTCCCCTTTTTTTTTGCACAAAAATTGGTTACTGAGTCACATTTTCCAAGGAGAGAGAGTGGATCTGGCAACAGAGTCCTGTAAGACAGCCTTCTTTATTTTCAGTCTTCAGCACTGCTTTATAAATAGGTTTGCCAAAATGATGCTTAATAGCTTAATATCGGGTTCATATTAATCTCACCCTGTTTGAGCTTCAAAGGGACAAATTGTACTGACTGTTAATGAAACGGATTTCAGTTGCAAGTTTTTGAGAGATCAGAGCCGGAAAAAATACCAGCTGATCTAAAAAGACAAACATCTTTTTGGTGCTCTTTTAAAGCCATTTGAGAGCCGGGGAAGAAGCCCAACAGCTTTAATTAGGCTGGAGGGCCCAAGGCCCCACAGACGCTAGATGGCACTAGAACATGCTCGAAGTCTGGTCCCCCTTCACCCCCTTCACCCACCACTCCCCTGGTGGGTTCACTGAGGCAAGATGTAGGACAGACTGTACAAATTGGAGTAAATTATCCAAACGTTAGCAGTAGTCAAAGAGGTAATATTATATGCTTGCTTTTACCTCCCCAGACAAAACACAGCCAGGCTTTCTCTTCTGGATTTCAAAAGGCATATCATCCCAACATGGTGAATACACTTTTAAACTGTACACTTAAAAATGATTTAAGGTGGTACATTTTACATTATGTATGTTCTATCACAATTTTTAACAAAAGGACTAGAAAAAAAGGCTCATCCCTACTAACAGGAAGATTTTCATTCATAAAAATAATCACAAAGTTGTAGTTAGGAACCATCTCTTGCTTTGTTTTAATATCCTCCAAACCCCAAAGCAACTAAAAAAGTAGCTATTTTACGCACCAGCAGACCCTGGGATGAGGCAGGGCCCCACCCGGCAGCTCGGTTCTCAGTTCATTATGAAAACCTCACATTGTGTCAGTGTCAACTTTCCCACCTTTGAGAAGGCTCTGAAGCAGGTTCTCATAGAGGGAGGTCTTATGCCTTGCTGACACTGAGCTGCCTCCTTCCCGCAGCACCTGGGCCCAAAGTAAGACACCCACCAGGTTCACCCTTCCAGCCGGTGTGAGAGCCATGTTCATTCAAGTCCGGTGCCCGGGACCTCTGCCCCTTTCGTGGACCGGCTCCCCCACTCCCAGAATGGCGGGGTCTGCACTCTGCCCTGTGCTGACCCCAGGCCTCCCCCGTGCCCAGCTGGTTCTGGCCCCTCTCAGCATGCACTCATTGGACTTCCGCTGGAAGCCACACCGAGCCTTGCAGGTGGGAGGACTGCCCTTCTCACTTTGGGAAGATCTGTCCTAAAGGGCCCTTCCCGTCTCCTCCCAGCTCTCGCCCACCCACCATCAGTCCACGCTGCAATGTGGGCCCCTTACCTTTCAACACAAGTGAATTGCAAATAATGAGACCCCCAAGTGGCAGCAGATGCATTACAGAGCTGGTTTGGGGCACAGGACCCCTCTTTCTCTACAGGCTTCTATAGCCCTCTGGCATCTCTACCCGAGGGCCCAGGGGAGCATCTGCCTTTGACAACTGAGTCATCTTTGTCAAACCACCCAGCACAGAGCCAGGCAGAGTAAGAGGCAGAGCAGCGCCACCGCCCCTCCCCCCCCCCGGGTCCTGGCCCCTATGGGAGGCGGGTATTTATACAGATGCTGATGAACTGTTTGCCTAGACACTGTACTACAAACAAACAGGAAATTAATTATCCAACTTTCAAGTCCCATTCTGAGTTTAATTGCAAGCCACATAATTGCTTTACACTTCTAAAAACCTCTGCCATCAACATGCAGCGTTTGAGTTATGAACATCCTACGGCTGCCTGGTGCCTCAGATCAGTGGCTGTGGGGTGGCTCCTATCTCCTCCAATGCATATGGACCTGGAGGTTGCTTGGTCTCTGCTTTGGGGACATAGCTGGAGACATTCTCCACATATCCTATTACAAGGGCGTTAAAACACCTCAACCAGAGGAACTTTGACCCACAGAACAAATGCCAGAGAAAGCAACGGCGTATCCGGGCACCTGCAGAAGAACACAAAATACAAGACAATGTGATGGAACACAGTGACTCAGAGCATGAGCTGTGAGTTAGGTTCACGTCCTCACCAGCGGGGTGATCTTGGGCAGGTCACTTAACCTCTCTGAGGCCCTGCCTACAATGTGATGACAGTACGACGACAC
This sequence comes from Catagonus wagneri, assembly GCA_004024745.2. NCBI lineage: Eukaryota > Metazoa > Chordata > Mammalia > Artiodactyla > Tayassuidae > Catagonus > Catagonus wagneri. The sequence continues at coordinate 13,725,371 of PVHT021183666.1, forward strand.
GTGGTACAAAATAGATGTGAGGAGCAAATGAGATCATCTTAAAAAAAAACAAAACAAAACTGAGCATGGTGGTTCAGATGTGGCCAGAAATCCACCCATGTTTGGTAATTTACTATTGTAACTTTATTGCTGCTGCTACTCCCAATACGGAGGCACAAGCTATAGTCAAAAGCCTAAATACTACAACGATAACTGCAAACATTTATTGAGTAACTGCTATGTTCTAGCCCTGTTCCATGAGTTTCACAAATATTAATTCGTTTCCTTCTAAGAACAACGTTATGGGCCAGGACAATTTTACGCCATTTTAAGGATGGGAAAATCAAGGAACCAGCTCAAGGTTAAACAGCACTATTATATAAGTTCAACAATATAAGTGGAAAAAACCCTTTCCTCTCTAGCACTGTTTTATTTTCTGATTCTAACTTTCATAATAAACTATTCACAACTGATACTCTTTCAAACTCCTGTTCAGCCAATCACAAACTCCAATACAAGCTTGAACTACTATAATATACATATTTCCTTAATATAAAGAAAGAATAAGATAGAGTCTTTACCACCTGTATATTTAGTTTCTGCCAGTCATACCTTCAGGCTTTTTTAAAAAAACTGAAATACAGTTAATTTGCAAGGTGGTGTTAATTTTAAGTACACAGAAAAGTGATCCATGTATATCTACATATTCAGACTCTTTTTCATTAAGGTTATTACAAGACATTGGGTAGAGTTCCCTGTGCTATATGTAGGTCCTTACTGTTTACTTAATTTAAAAAATTTTTTTTTTCTTTTTTGGCCACCGTGAGGCATGTGGAATATCCAGGCCAGGGGTCAGATCTGAGCTGCAGCTGTGACAATGCCAGATCTTAACCCACTGTGCCAGATCCTTAATCCCCTGTTCCAAGCCCGGAAACAAACCTGCGTCTGGGGCTCCAGAGATGTCGCTGATCCCATTGCACAGGGGGCGGGGAGTGGGGAACACTCCGGTTTCCCTATTTTAGATATGACAGTGTGTGTATGTTAATCCCAAACTCCTAATTTATCTCTCCTCAGTCTTCTTTATTAAGATCACGAGATCAGGTGTTCAGGAATATAGTTTTCATTTATTTTTTAATGTGCATCTTTCTTTTAAAACATGAAAGCAATGTGCTCAGTGTAAAAAAGAAAAAAAAAAGGAAAACGCTTAAAAGTAGACATAAAAGCCCCCATTGAGCCACCAGCAGTGATGACCACCGCTCACATTTGGTGACTTATCCTCCAGGCTGATCCTGAACCATTTTGTTTACAGAACGGAGCGCCCAGGATACACTCAGCGGTGGGTTTCACACTGGGTGGCGAAGCATGTTCAAATCACTCAGCCATTCAAGACACCTGCTGGTCTTAAAACACAGGCCCTTTGTAGATTGTAGCTTCACAGAGTTCTCTTTTCCTTTCAACAGAAATTAAAAAGGAACTTAAAGTCACAGACGTGCCATACAACACCAGGAACCCTGGAGTTCCTGGAGACTAAAAACCCAAGAGCAACCCAGACCGCCCAGCACGCTGTCATGGGCTGTGTTTACAGCTCCCCCGGGAAAATCCAGACAAGGCTGACGGTCTCCGCAGATGACCCAGGAAGGCAACCAGACTTCCTTCCCCCAACCCACAGCCGACAGCCGGATGGCTGCTTCTGGGGACCAGGCTTCCATTTGTGACCACTCCAAGCGCCAGGTTCCCCTGGCTTCTCTGAAAGCTAGGAGTGGCTGAAACGAGGCTGGCAGGGTCTCTGTGGTAACTCTCTTTACTAAGAGCTCTAAGCATCTGGGGAAGGATGAACGATGACACTGGGATTAAGGAAGCCCTGCTCTGGGCGGGCAGGTGCCTCTATTTAGGAATAGGGCGCAGGACGGGAGATGTGAAAGGCTGTCAGAAAGGGCAGCCCCACCTCTGGCAAACACTCTACACGGAGCAGTCAGCAGAGGTGGGAAGAAGGAGCAGGCAGTGGAGGCCAGCTGAAGGGAGGGGAAGAAAGGGACAGGAGAGCAGTGACAGGGTGCTGCTAAAGTTTCCCGCGGGGAGCCTGCCGGAGTCTGGAGAGCAGACAGCAAGGGGGAAACAGACTCTCCAAGAGACTCTGCAAATGAAGGACAAAGAGGGGCACGGCATTCAGGGATCCCCATGCCAGCAGCTCCAAACCGGCCTGGCTGGGCCCCAGATAAGCCCACAGCTTCCTCCACCAGAGGCCTTCCAAGAGGAGCGGCCAGGCTTGCACAACAGACTGGACTGGGCTGTGGGGCTGTCAAAGGGATGGAACAGGACCACGAAGCCCACTAGCCGCACCTTCCACATGGCCTAGAACCAACTTGCCACTGCATGAGCAGCAACACAGCCCTCTCCACCAGCAAAATCCCCCAGTGCTCCCAAGGGATTTACAGACCCGTGCACAAAGGCTAGGCTCCCAAACCTAGGTACTCTGAGGAGCAGTCTGGATTTGGAGAGTTGGTTGTTTGGTAGTGGAGAAGGGCACAGGACACAAGAATAGCCCTGCCACCCCTCTGTCACCTCAGACACAGACAGCTGGATTGGGGTGACAAGCTCAAGGATAATCCTATTGACCTGCTGAGGCCTCCATCTCGCCCTCTACAAATAAAAATTCATTCATTCACCCGTTCTAATGTAATATGTTCCAATAATAATAATAATATGAATGATATAGATATGAATAATAATATGAATAATGATAGTAATAGCAGTTATCATTTTCTGAAAGCTTACTGTGCATCAGGTTCTGTACTGTAAGCGTTTTTATGGTTTAATTAATTCACTCTACATAACAACCCTAACATTGCCTCCATTCTTCAAATGGAGAAATAGCGGACAGAAAGACATAGTCATTGGCCTAAGGTTACACAGTCCACAGTAAGTGGCAGAGCTGGGATTTGAACCAGTTGCTTCCGTGGCCCAGGCTCTAAAGCACTCTGCTGCCTCTGTGTGCCAGGGCCTGGGAACACACAGGTGAATAAGCATGATCCCTGCCTGCATGGAACGTACAGCCCAGAGGGGAGACCTGCCATCATTGATAACAAACCTAATAACTGCCCAGAGGAACACACAGGATGCTGTGATGAAGAATATCAAGGGCAAAGGGAGGCCAGCCGGCTTAGAGAGAGCGACCAGGGTAGCTGTGATCTTGCAGGCGGGGAGTTCTAGGCAGCGGTAACAGCACCTAAAAAGCCCCTTAGTCAGGAAAGAGCTTGGCATGTCTAAAAAGGAAAAGGACACCAGCAGGGCCAGAGCCAGCTGGACAAGGCAGAAAATATCACGAAATCTTTGTCTGGAGACCAGCTGGGAGCTAGAAAATACTGGGCACTGCAGTCTCTGGTGAAGAGTTTATTTCACTCCCAGTACCCAAAAAGAACTTCCAAAATATCATCTGGCAGAGCCCAATCGGGAGGGTGCCATGGTTAAGTGAAGGCCATACCCAAGCTGTACAACTTTTTCAAGTTATTTAACCTCTCTGGGCATCAGAATGGTTAATCTCATCTGTAGGCATAATACCTTATAGGGTTGTTGTGAATATTAGAAAAGTCAGTTATACGTGTTAAAAAAAAAAAAACCAAAAAAACACCTAGGCTAGTGCTGGGCACATAATAAGAGCTTGTTTGTGTGTCACTTGGTGGATTCTGCCCCTACCCCAAACCCCCTTCCGCCCAGACTCCATATATTCAATAAGTTTGCTCTTTCTGTGGGGGAGGCAGGGATAAGGGTAGAGCCAAGAAAGAGGAGGGAGGCAAAATTAATTTGTAATCAATATTGCTTGTCGCCATTATGGTGACAGGCACCAGATAAACACATAAATAGCACTGAAGACCAGCTTCCTCCACCAGCTGTTGCCACCAGCCACTTTACAAAATTATGCAGACGGACGCGTAACCTTTATATAATTAAGCATTCCCTGACATTTTATTTGCAGCTCTTCTTTTTATTCCCTCCCCCTTTTATTTAGTCTGCTTTCAACTGTGAAGGTCCAGATGCTGGCTTCACTCGGGTGCGCTGACTTACGGTAATTTCGAGTTAAGCTTTATTTTACTGTCTATGTAAATAATGAGGCAGAGGCAGACTCAATAAAAGGCAGCGCTGGCTGGAAGGAGAGTTTGGCTCTGTGACCGACCGCAGCAGGCCTTCAGGAGTTTGGGGGCTGGCAGAGTATTAAGGCGGTAGGGGGTGGGGGTGGGGAGGTGCTTTGCCAGACAAGTCTCCTGGAAAACAAGGGAACTGTCAGGCCAAGGGGCAGATGTTGCGGCCGGAGGCTCCTTCCCCTCCAGATTCAGTATGAAATCCACTGCTGTTTCCAAATCTCCACTCATTTCTGCATCCACGCCCTTGGCGACCCAACTCTGCAGTTTCACTAGAGGGAGAGTACATTTCTTGCACCCTCGACCTTGGGCTTGGCCATGTGACTTACTCTGCCCATCAGGACCACAGTAGGTGCCACAATCAGAGGTTTAAAATACGCTTGTGCAGTTGAATGTGGGCTTCTGCACTTCTGACACCACCATGAAAAGAACGCGCTCTGGGGGGCCCAGGTCTTCTCCCAGAAGCCAGGGAAACAGGTGGAATGACCCTGAGCCCCACCTGCAGAGCGGAGCCCAGCCTGGCCTGCATCAGTTGAAAGCCACCAAACCACAGACCGGGTCCAACTCTCATACCGCATGTGTCACATTATGTACATCTGAAAATACTCCCTGCGGTTACTCATTCGAAGGTATCTGCTTGAGCACGTACTGTCAGGAGGCAGGGGGAGGGCGGCATACGCAGAGAGGTTAACAAGCAGCGTGTGCCTCTCCTCCCCTGGACTCCAGGCTCCTCAAGGGCTGGGGCTGGGTCTTTTTTCTCCGGGTCGCTCAGCACTTCAGACAGTGCCTGCGTAACAATAATCATAAAAGCAATAACCACAGCAACAGCCACTAACAGCAGCTACTCTCTGCCACTTGCTTCCCACATACCAAGCCTGACACTAAGCACTTTACCAACATTATTTCATTTGATAAGCACAGTAAACGAAGAGATGGCTCGTATCCCCATTCTGGCTTCATCATCACGCTCACCAGGCAACTCTATGGATTTGTGTCCTCTCGTTTTCTTCCATAAATCAACCCTCCCTTCCCATGGCCACCGCTCTTCCATCTCCATTGCTCAGCAAATCATTTATTCACTTCGTCTAATTGTGTATTCAACTAACTAATGGTTATTGAGCGCCACGTGTGTGCTGGGGACCAGGGGGAAAAGTGTGAATGGGAGAGGCAGTTTAGCCTCATGGTTAAAATGCTGAAAGTCTGGACTGGTGTCTGGAGCTGAGTTGCTGGGTTCAAATCTGGCCTCGTCACCTATTAGCTGAGTGACCCAGAGAGAATCAACTAACCTCTCTGGGCCTCATTTTCTTTTTTAAAACTAATTCTCTAGGTATTGATTAAAGGTAAGGGGAATAAATGGTGATGTCTGAGCTACCCTCACACAGATTAACTTGTGGCCCCATCACCTCTTTGGATCTTTTCAAAGACCCCACACATGGACTCTGACGGTTTTTTTCACACTTATGGTGACAGGGACATACACCCCTACTAAGCTCCAGTCTTGGTCTCTTAGAGCTCAATTTGGGTTTTTTTCTTCAAAGAATAAACTCAATATTTTAATATCTATGTCCTTATATAGTTGTTTTATTAATTTTTTTTTTAACTGAGGTAACACTGGTTTATAACATTATATATATTTCATGGGTACAACGCTGTATTTGGCTTTTGCATATACTACAGCACGTTCACCACCAAAAACTCAGTACAGTTAACTCTTTTCATCCATTTCACCCTATTCAAGACCCTTACCCTCTGGTAACTACTGCTCTGTTCTCTTAATGTGTTCGTTTTTGTTTGGTCTATTCATTATTTTGACTTTTTGTTTGTTTCCTATATTCCACACATGGGTGGAAATCATATGGTATTTGTCTTTCTCCATCTAATTTATTTCACTAAGCATAATACCCTCAAGGTCCATCCATGTTGTTGCAAATGGCAGGATTTCATCCTTTTTCATGGCTGAGTAGTAGTCCATTGCGTTTATATGTGTGTGTGTAAATATACCATATCTTCTTTATCTATTCATCTTTTGATGAGTACTTAGGTTGCTTCCGTATCTTGACTACGGTAAATAATGCCACACACAATGAACACTGGGGTGCAAATAGCTTTTCAAATTAATGTTTTTATATTCTTCGGATAAATACTAAGAAATGGGATAGCTGAGTCATATGGTATGGTGTTCTATTCTTAATATTTTTTGAGGAATCTCTATACTGTTTTCCATAGTGGTTGCACCAGTTTACATTCCCATCAACAACACATAAGAGTTCCCCTTTCTCCACATCCTCACCAGCACTTGCTATTTCTTGCTTTCCTGATAACAGAGAGCCATTCTCAGGTGCTAACTCATTGTGGTTTTGATCTGTATTTTCCAAATAATTAGTGATGTTGAACATCTTTTCATGTGCCTACTGGCCATTAGTGTGTCTTCTTTGAAAAGAATCTCTATTCAGCTACTCTGCCCATTTTTAAAAATTGGCCTGTTTGCTTTTCTGTTGTTGAGTTGTACAAATTCCTTATATATTTTGGGTATTAACCCCTTATTGAATATATCACTTGCAAATATCATCTCCCATTTGGTAGACTGACTTTTTATTTTGTTGATGGTTTCCTTTTACTGTGCAGGAAATTGTTTGATGTAGTCCCTCTTGTTTATTTTTGCATTTGTTTCCCTTGCCTAAGGAGACATATCCAGAAAGATATTGCTAAGACTGATGTCAAAAAGCATAACGCCTGTTTCCTTCTAGAAGCTTTGTGGTTTTAGGTCTTACATTCAAGTCTGTAACCCACTTTGAATTGTATTTGTGTGTCAGTGTGAGACAGTGGTCTGGTTTCATATTTTTGCATGTGGCTGTCCAGTTTTCCCAGCACCACTTACTGAAGAGACTATCCTTTCTTCACTGTATGTTCTTTGCTCCTTCGTAGTAAATTAATTATCCATATATGCATGGGTTTATTTCTGGGCTCTCAATTCTGTTCCCTTGATCTATGTATCTGTTTTTCTGCCAGTATCATGCTGTTTTGATTACCATGGCTTTGTAGTATAGTTTGAAATCAGAGAGTATGATACATCCAGCTTTTGTCTTTTTTTCTTAGTATTGCTTTGGCTATTCAAGGTCTTCTTTGGTCCCATGAAAAATGTCCTCAGGGTTTTAATAGGGTGCAGTGAAGTTGTAGACTGCTTTAAGTAACATGGACATTTTAACAGTGTTAATTCTTCTAATCCGTGGGCACAGAATATCTTCCCACTTATGCCTTTTCAATTTCTGTCAACAATGTCTTACAGTTTTCAGTGCACAAGTCTTTCACTTCTTTGGGTAAATCTCTTCCTAAGTATTTTATTCTGTTACAATTGTAAATGTGATTATTTTCTTAATTTCTCTTTCTGCTAGCTCATCGTTAGCATATAAAAACGCAACAGATTTTAGCATGCTGACTTTTTACCCTGCAACTTTACTGTATTTGTTTGTTATTTCTAATAGTTTTTTAGTGGAGTTTTCAGGGTTTGCTATGCATAAAATCATGTCGTCCACAAATAGTAACACTTTGGGGGTGTTACTCTTTTCACTGATAAAATGTGGTAATAGTCACTGCCTCAGGGGGTTCTTGCAAGGTTTTAATGATTGCTATGTATGAAATGCTCAAAGAGGTGCCTGGCACATAGTAAACATGCAGAAGATGGTTTCCACTTACTACCACCACCTGTGGAGTAAAAAATATCATTATTCAGGTGCAGGAGATGGCTACTGCCGAAGAAGGCAGGTGCATGGTATGATGAAATCATTCAACGGGAAGAGATCAGACCACTTTTTAAAAAATGCTTGCTTCATCATCACATAGTTCTGTCTTCTTCCATGTGTGTTTCTCCGCTCACACTAACTGAATATAAATCCTGAGAAGGAAAATACTGTCAAACTCTACTTGTGAACTTGTCCTCAGACTAGAAATATAGCTGAGGGAGTCTAGGTGCTGTATTTATTAAAAAAAAAAAAAAAAGTAGACAAGGAGAAAGAACAGCCTTTTCAACAAAGGGGCTGGGACAATGGGATACTCACAGGCAAAGGAATGAATTTATACTCTATACATAAAAATGAACTCAGAAAGGATCCCACACATAACATAAGGGCCAAAACATAAAACTCTTAGAAAAAACATAGGAGTAAATCTTTGGCACCTTGGAGTAGGCAATGGTTTGTTAGATATGAAACCAAAAGCACAAACAAAAGAAAAAAACAGATGAACTGGGCTTCATCAAAATTAAAAACTTTTGTGCTGCCAATGATGCTATCCAAGAAAGTGAAAAGATAACTCACAGAATGGGCAAGTATTTGCAGGTCATCTATATGATAAAAGACTGGTTTGAAATAGATAAAAACCCTTACAACTCAAGGATAAAAAGGCAAGTAACCCAACTTCAAAATGGCAAAGGATTTGAATAGACTTTTCTCCAAAGATGAAATCCAAATGGTCAATAAGCACATGAGAAGATGCTCAACATTATTAGTTATTACAGAAATGCAAATCGAAACTACAACGTAATACTGTTTCACACAAAGATGGTTATACTTTTGCAAGAAAGACAATAATAAATGCTGGTGAGGATCTAGAAAAATCAGAACCCTGCTGTGAGAATGTAACATGGCGCAGCCACTTTGGAAAACTGTCTGGCAGTTCCTCTAAGAATTAAACACAGAACTGCCACATGATGCAGCAATGCCAATTCTAGGAATCTAACCAAGAGAAATGAAAGCACAAGTCCAAATGGAACGTTTTACACAGATGTTCACAGCAGGATTATTTATAAGAGTCCCAAAGCAGAAATACCCCAGAGGTCCATCAACTGATGTACAGGCAAATAAAATATGGCATATCCATCATATAACAGAATATTATCTGGTGGTAGAGAGAAATGAATACTGATACATCCCGGGACTTGGATGGACCTTGATAACAGTATAACAAGCTGGTTACCAAAAAGCACATGTCATAGAATTCTATTTATATGAAATACCTAGAAAGCCGGTCTACAGAGACCGAAAGAAGGGTGGAGGGAGAAGTTCATGAGGTCAGAGGAGATTACCGCTCAGGGGAACAGGGTTTCTTCTTGGGGTGATGAAAATGTTCTAAAATTAGAAAGTGGTCTAACTATGTGAACATACTAAAAGACACCGAATTGAAATGGGTGACTTGTATGGTACGTAAGTTACACCTCTCAATAACACTGTTTGAAAAATCCCCAACAAACCAATATAACTTTCCAAGTCCACCTGCTGTAGCGGTGTTCAGGATTCCCAAATTGAACAGAGTTCAGTTTAGAGGCTAGGACTGGGAGAAAGTGAGGTATTTCAGACATATATCCTTATTGTTCTGCTTCTGTTGTTCAGAGATTTGCATGTATCAAACAGCACCATGTACAATGTGCCAACATCACTTGCAATACTATGCAGACGTTTTTCCTGCTAATGACTAACTCTGAAGTTCTTTTACTACCACCACCTCCACCTTACAAAGAACACTGGGAAAAGACCTGAGGTTTACAGTCTGAAGGACTGGGTTCCTGTCCGGTCTTGTCATTGCCAAGCTGTGTGACCTTGGACAAATCACACCCACTTTCCGGGCCTCCACTTTCCCCTTCATAAAATCTAAGTATCTAATGTTTCTCAAGCAGAGCATTAACGGTATTTGGGGAAGGGGGCACAAGTCTTTGTGAGACTGTACCCTACGACTGCCCCATCCATTAAATGCCAACCATGTCTCCACCCCCTGCCCCATCATTTTGAAACTCCCCATCAACATTTCCAAATGCCCTCTTCTCTCCCCTACATTTCTCCGGGGTAACTCTTCTAGCTCCAACCGCTCCTTGCCACTGGCCCATACTGCCTTCCGCTTCAGTAATTTCCGCCTCCATAAAACCCTGATTACACTCATTCTCACCTTCCAGATCTTTTCTTGGGGTTATAAACATCTTACAAAGTCATCTGTATTTTACTACCAGATGGGAAGCTAAAGGGTTGACCAAGCAGAGAACGGTACCATCTGAGGCATTTCTGAACTGGCAGAGCCCACTCGGACCTGCAGCCATGGCCGTCACGCTGCCTGTCACACTGTCAGGCTGTGTGGGGAGCCAGGGACTCAGAAAACTACTGATCCAGTTCCAGCCAGGGTGCTGCTGTATTTCAGGTTCATTCTCATTGACTGCTTTTGAAAATTCATGGTGTGGTTATGATTCAAAATACTTCTAATGCAAAACAATAAGGATCAATGAGGGAAACAGATTAGCAGAACCAAGATTAATTCAGAACCTAGCAAATTAATACAGTTCCTTCTAGTTTTTGCTTCATATTTCAGTTCATACCCCAGTTTCAAATATAGCATGTATTAAATATGATATGAAGTCATAATTTAACGCCCTCTCTGTGAATTCTGCAATTCTAATAGCAAACACGCCATAAATTTGTCTGAAGGGACACATCTTTTCTGAATGTCTCAAAGTGTGATTGTCTAGAATAGAAGCTCCGTCACTTCAGAGGCTTTTTTCCCTTCCTTTTATTCAAGACTCTATCTCATTTCTTTTGCTCTAAGAGATGACTCTTGCAATCAGAAGACAAGTCTTTGTCCTGATAAATCCTCCAAGTGATTTCTTCCAAACTAATCGAGATTTACACATGGCTTTTAAACTAGTGCTTTTCCTTAGAAATGGAGAGAATCATATGATGCAGGGGGCCTGCTTACTCAGTGATGCATCCTAAATGCCTAACACTCAATAATATCTGCTGAATGAACAAAGGCTAATAGGATTTCGCTTCTGCCATTTACCAGTAAGACAGCCTCTCCAAGGATATAATTGAGGAAGTTATTACTGAGATACTTTGACAACAGAAGCCCCTCCTGAGCATCCCTCATCCCTGCTTCCTTGGTGGCTGGTCGGATCCGCCGCCCCCCACCCCACCACCTGTATCTGGATGTTCACAATCCGGAACATTGTAGGCCAGGAAGCAAGGTGCCAGATGAAATCAAGCCTGGTGCCTGGCTCCTTGCTGGTCGGCAGGAAGGAGAAAACCTCGTTAGCTGTCAGAGGCAGAGCACCCTGGAGAGCTCACCTGATCCTTTTACGGTTAGTGTTCCTCCAAAGAGGAAAAGGCTTGGGCCGGTAGTAACAGTGTTGCTGGTGACAGAGAAGAACACTGACCCTGGGGAATGGAACTTGCACTCATGAGGGCCTGCTCCGAAGTCCAGGCTCTACGGCCTTCTCTCACTTATCCTTTCAGCATTCTGGCAGGCAGGCCTTGCCATCCTCATGTCGAAGAGGCTCAGAGTGGTTAAGTAACTTGCCTAAAGTCACAGAGCCGGTAAGTGTGAGGGCTGCTGCAGCCTGACCCTATGCAAAGTCCGGGCTCTGAACCTGTTGGTTCTTAAGTAGGGTTGTAGGGTCTTGGAAATCAGCTGGCTCTTAAATGTGTACCCAAAGCCTGATGGATTTTTGTTGTTGTTGTTGAATTTTCTCACACTGACTGTTCTCTGTATCTCCCCACCTCTACATGGCTGGCAAAGATAACCAAGCCCCACCCCCTCAAGGTTCCCGCCTCATGCCCAAGAAGTGGTGGGTCAGGGACTCAACTTTCATCCGAAGCACCTCACACAGTACCCATGAACTGTGTGAGGTGACTACAGGGTGACCAGGAGGAGCTCTGTGTGACTGAGTCAAGACACAGCAAAGTCTGGGGGCCAGTGGCCGTTCCCATCTTTGTGTCCAACACCATCGTCCTGAGAGCTCAGAAACACAAGGGCCACATGAAAGCCCTCCTGGGATATGAGGGGCCAGCGAAGGGTCCGAGCCAAAGAGCCTCTTCCCTTTCGGGAGCAGATTAATAATGGCGCAAGCAGAGAGGCCTTTCGATAGACAGGTTCCAATTAGCTACAAATGCATAGAAAAAAATCATCCTTAAAGGCAATGGTTCAAAATAACAGCACATGATTATCTCAGAGTTTCTGTGCTTCAGGAATTCAGGAAAGAAGCGGCACTTCTAGCTTGTGATCAGACAGTGGCTGAAGCAGCAGGGGCTGCCCGGGCATCTTTTTCCTCACAGGCCTCTCCAGGGTCTCTCTGTGCAGACTGGGCTTCCTTACAACATGGTGGCCACGGGGGCGGCTGGACTGTTGAAAGCCGCTGGAGCTTTCAAAAGAGAGAATTCCAAGAGCAAGGAGGAAGCTGCCTTTTATGGCTGGAGAAGTCATACAGCATTACTTCTATCATACTCTATCAATCAAAACAGCCACAAAAGCCAGCCCAGTTTCTAGGGGAAGGCTCCGTTTCTTGATGGAAGGATGCCAAAGAATTTGTGGACATAACTTTAAAACTGTCACACTCAGGTTAGGAGAAAGAGAGAAGTAACTGGGCTGTGGATAGCACTGGCGGGGTGGGGGGCGTGGATGGAGCAGACAGTCATTCTCCCCAAATATACATTTCTAAAAGATGAAGCAGACAGGCTGTGATAGACCTAAAGAGCTTGACGGAACATCTATAAAAGGTTCTGAGCCACAAGGGAGAGACTGCCTAACAAATCAGCTAATGAGGACAAAGCACCTGTCCTCAGAGGAGATTTCCTTCAGATGCAAAGTGACCCAAATCTGAGGTCCAATCTGGGAAAAAAGCAAAATCAAAGTCATGTTCTTGCCATCTGAAGAATAACTTTCACCTTGATCACACTCCAAAATCAAAGCAAAGCTTGGCTCTCCGAGGGTCACAACAGGCTTACACTAAATGAGACTATAAAGGAACAAAGGAACACGCGAAGTGCCTTTTCAACTAGACACTTGGGATGCAGATGGCTGCTCCCTCTGGGCATGTGACTGGGTTTTTCCCTGTCGGCACTGCAGAGCACGCCAGTTTCAACCTGCTTCGCTTGAGAGCCCAAGGAGGCAAAGCACACAGGGAGTGTTCTCTCTCAGGCTGCGGGAATTAATGCCACTCAGAAAAAAGTCCGTGGCCTGCTGGTGGTCAATGCCAAAGACCCAGAGCGCATGCTGCTGGCATAAACCAACCTCGGAACTATGGTCTCAGTTTAAAAGAGACTTATGGAAGGAGTTCCCATTGTGGTTCAGTGCGTTAAGAACCCGACTCGTATCCATGAAGATGAGCGTTCAATCCCTTGCCTTGCTCAGTGGGTTAAGGATCCCGGCGTTGCCGTGAGCTGTAGTGTAGGTCTCAGATGCTACTCAGATCCTGCATTGCTGTGGCTGTGGCTGTGGCCGGCAGCTGCAGCCCCAACTCGACCCCTAGCCCTGGAACTCCCATATGCTGCAGCTGTGGCCCTAAAAAGAAAAAGGAAAAAAAAGAGAGAGAGAGAGACTATGGCAGAAATTGTGGCCAATTACCCCCCAGTATCTAGCCATTCTCCCTTGCTCTCTTTTCAGAATATATACTCCTGAGTTTTGGCTGAGCAGATAAATACCCACGATGATAACGAATACCTTTCTCAGCCCCTTCGCAGAGAGCGATGGTCATGTGACTAAGTGCAGGGCACTGGATGAGGAATACAAGTGTGTGCAACTTCTGGATAATCTCCTTAAAGATGAGGCAGCCCTGCTTAGTTTCCTTTTCCTTCCTTTTTCCTGATGTCTGAGAAACAGTGACCACTGGAGCAGCCCTGGGGGCCCCGAGGAGGACAGAGCTCCCTGTTGGCCCAGAATGCTCACCTCTGGGATGTTATAATTGGGAGACCTTTGCCTGTTTCATGTAATTTTTTTTTTTTTGGTCTTTTTGCCTATGACGGGGTCTCTTTGTTACAGGAGTTTAGCCTTTTTCCTAATGCACAGTCCCTGGACCATCTCGAGCTTTTTAAACTAGGACCTTAATGTTAGACTCAGAGAAGAAACACTAGAAATTAGATCCTAAAGGTCCCCCTCATTGGCTCACATCTCTGTTGCTCTGCCCCTCCCATCTTCCCACTCCCGATAGCAGATTCGTCTTCCACGGTTCCATGAGTGGCTTACACTGACCACTCTTCCAGCAGATTATCACTTGCAACCCACTCAAGACAGCTCAAATGAAGAGACAGGTCTGCTCTAGGTCCCAGAGGCTTCACTGAAAAGTAGAGATACTGGGCCTTGGGGGAGCTAGAGCCGGGACCTGGGAAGTCCCAGGACTTCCCAGGTCTCCACCTCCCTCTGCGGGCTGCCGCCCCCGGCCTCTTAAGCGTCTCCCCTAGGCAGACTGGCCCCTTCTACCATGAAATCTGCTCTTCCCAAATGTGGTTTCCACGTGGCTGGGTTCCACTCCTACATGATGTTTGCTTAGCCTTGTATGGTTGGTTCAACACTGAGTGTCTGAGTTTGAGAGAGTCATTCTCATTCTCTGGGGGCCAGTCCATGAACTGCCTGGGTGTAGGTCAGGTGTTCAAGCCTAGCTGGGTCAACAGTGGCTGAGGTGTTGAGAACTGTCTTGGAAAGTGGCGGCTGGCCCTTCCAAAGGTCTTGAGTGGACTATATGGTCTGGAAGGAGCTGAGAACAGAGCAGCTAATTCAACATAACTAACGAACCTTCGCAACCACATAAATGGAGCCTTCATGTATACATACTTTCATTCTTTCTTTTTTCTTTTTTTGCTCTTTTGGGGGCTGTGCTTGCTGTATATGGAGGTTCCTAGGCTGGGGGTCAAATCAGAGCTGTAGTTTCTGGCCTACGCCACAGCCACAGCAGCCACAGCAACACAGGATCTGAGCCGCGTCTGCAACCTACACCACAGCTCGTGGCAATGCCAGATCCTTAACCCACTGAGCAAGGGCAGGGACTGAACCTGCATCCTCATGGATGCTAGTCGGATTCATTAACCACTCAGCCACAATGGGAACTCCCAAACTTTCATACTTTCAAATGCAGGGGCTTAATGGGACAGTTCGTAGTACTGATCAAAGGAGTGGTATGCATTCTTGGTCTTCCTCTCCAACTGAAAAATGAGGCACTTAGAGGATGGAGCAGCTCCTAGGAATTTTCTCAGTTTCTCATAGCACTAGCAGTGTGCTCTGCAAACTGGAGAACTTCAATCAAAGTGACCTACCGACGGAAATGCAAGCAGCATCCACATTACAGAGGGCACAAAATCTCAAGGAAAAGAACTCACGGAAGGAGAATGTGGCTAAGTGTCATTTTGTGCCATTCTAGAAGCACAGAATAACCAGACTGATAACTGGCTGAGTTTCCAGAGAGAAGAAACAAGGAAGGCACAAGAAAGAGGTGCTGGGAGCATTTGGAGGATGTGACAAGATACCTGCAACATCAGAGCACATTTTCATTTTTCCCAGGTCACAGGGGTCTCGGGTAACCAAACTGGGGCCAAAAAAAGATAATGACTGGATGGCATGACCCAAGGGAGATTTTCAAGCCTCAAGTCAAGGGTGGGGGAATGGGGGTAGCCAGCGTATGGCCATCTAACCTCCCAAGCTATTCTCATCCCCAAGAATTCACGGAATCTACTATTCCACAGTCTCATGGATAGCACCCCACACCCCAGTTAGATGTCCCCTGCCAGTGGGACAGTAAAGCTCCATAAGACCCATGGAGAATCAGGATTCTCCCTGCACGCACTGATAACCAGCCCTGGCTGGGAATTCCTTTACCAGGGCGGAGGCTCTCATTTCTCCAGATTTTCCTCCTCTGGCTCCACCTTCCAAATGAAGCAGACAGGGAGGGGGCCCCCACAAGCCAGCCTCACCCCCGCTGAGAGCTTCATGCCCCGCCCCAGCCACCGCCCGCTTCTCCATGTGCACACTTTGCTCCAGCCATTTGGAATCTGTCTTTGAAGACGTTATTCCCTCGGGCTAGATACCCAGCCTTCTGCTTGTTTCTGAATCCGTTTTTATTTATCCTTAAGGACTGGGTAGAGATTTCGTTCCTCTGAAGTCATATTCCCCTAGGAAAAACAGCTACCCCTCACTGTCTCAGTCACGCCCTGTGTCCCCCACGGCGAGCTGCTTCTTCCTCTATTACGGCATTCATCACACTTCAGGGTAATTATCCTGTGGGGTGTTGTTTCTCCCTTTGCCACTATGAGCAACTCTGATCTGATCTAGCTTCGTGTTTCTTCCGGAAGCTGGGTGGGGCCCGGCAGCAGCAGGCACCGTGTAGATGCTCTGTGTTTGAAGGAATACAAGGAAGAGTTAAGACAGGAAAAGGGTTTTGGCGGGGGGTGGGGAGCCGAGGGCCACAAGCTGTCCACAGACAGACAGATGTCCCCTGCACGGTCAGGCAGCACAACACGGCTTGTCCCGCAGCTCAGGAAACCTGCGGAGACAGTGAGCCCCACCCACGTTCCCCTGCCCTGAAACCTGGTCCACAGGTCTCAGGAAGAGGCACGCTCTGCTGGGTGTCCAGGCGGGATCTACCCCCTGCCAGGGAGCGGGGGTACAGATGAAGAAGCCAGGGGCGGGGAGAGGAGGGGGACAGGCGCAGGGAATAGGGAGACCACAGAAGCGGCTCTGAAGACGAGCGCAGTGGCTACGAGCTCAGGAAGCAATTACTGTCCTGAGTGGAGAACGCGCTTCTAAATGAGGGGCATGTTAGAAATCCTCAAACACCTGCTGTAGCGGTTAAAGAAAAGGAGGCTTTCAGGATACAAACACTCAATTACCAAGAAGAGAACCCCACGGGTGGAGAAAGGCACAATCAACCTCTCTCAGCCTCCTTCTGCTTCTTGCAACCAAGTCAGCGTTTCTGCCTCTCCCAGCCCAGCTGGGCTTTCAAGCTCTGAAACTGAAAAGTGGAAAAAAAGGCTTCCGTGTTCCTCCTGTTGACTGAACCTCCAGCGGTTTTATTCTAGGGAAAGCCAAATGAGTCTTTCCTAGGGTCCATCTAATGACGCTCTCGACGTCCTTTGCTGGCATGAGCTCTGTGGTCAATACTGACCGCCCATCAAATTCTAGGCTATCTGTCACATTTTAGGTTGGACCCCTAACCCCAGACTACTATTTTTCTTTTTCATACATAAAGCTTTTCCCCCATTCATCCTTGAACAATGAAACAAAAAACTGGCACTTCTCCCATCTCATGCCCTCCACCATTTCTCTACAAATCTTTGGCTGCACAGTCTTTGGTTTTATCTTGTGACAGAAAGCAAAGGTCTCTTCCAAAAGCATAAGCTTCTTTTCCTCTCAATTACCCAGGCCAGTCGGGGAGCCTGGAGCAGAAAGGCAAAGAACATGCACAACTGGAAAATACTACAGCAGGTTCTCCAGTCGCACAAAATTAGCATTCCCACAGTGACCTGCCAGAGGCTGTTTCTACCCCTGGCCACTTGCATGCAGTTTACCACCAAAAATCCTGGTGATTCTAGCCTCAAACGCTTTCTGAAGCCATCGCCCTGTCCGTGCTCTACACGGCCTGCCTGGGACTTCCCACTGCCCAGAAAGAGAGTTCAAAATCCTGACTGTGGCTGCCCAGGCCACCAATCCACAGGCCACTTTGCCAGCCTCGACTTCTCTACAGATTATTTTTCTGCCACCACAGGGCACAAGGCAGGTTTTCAGTTCTTCAAACGCACCACGCTGTTCAAATGCTGAATCCTGGATCTTCTAACCTATGGTTCCTTCTATCTAGAAGGTTCCTCCCCACCCCCATCCAGCTAATTCTTCCAGTTATCTTTCCGTTTCAACTTGAGCATCACCTTTTCAAGAAGGCCCCGGCATCCTACAGTTTCCTGTCACTCTCTTCCAAAGCCTCCTGTCCTTGTCCTTGCCACACACTCCTCATACTCGTAACCAACTCGACGCCTGTTTTTCCTACTCGGGTGTAGGTGCCGTCAGAATAGAGACCACACTTGTCTTGTTCCCTATGACCTGTCTTCCATTCTAAGATGCACATTTTCCTATTTTAACATTCTGAAATTGGGATGCGTCTGAAAGTCATAGCACGTCATCATTTAATTGTCACGTTTTTCTTTCTCAGCAAAACATAAAGTAATAGTGGGTTTCACACCTGTTGGCAGCTTGGTATTTGTCAAAATAAGGTATGGCCCTCTAACTCATGGGCCCAGTTCCCAGTACCCAGCAGCCATCAATAAACACCTGATAAATACACACAGACATAACACACATTCCTTGAGGATCTGATACGGGTTTTGCCACATAAAAAACATACCTTAAAATCCCAATGACTGACAACAGCAAAAATTTCCTATCTTGCCCATGCGTCTGCACCTTGGTTGTATCTTTGCAACCTCAACTGGGACTGAGCCCAGGCTGTGGGCTGGGTCCAGGTCTGGCCCACGTGGCACTTTTCCTTGGACCAGTAGTATGTTCTCAAGGCAGATCAAGAGATAGAGATGAAGCACAAAGGCACAGCATCCCAACATCCCTTCTCGTCCCGTCTACCAACACTCCATGGCCAAGGAAAGCCTGGCATCATGGGTAGGGACACTTGCTCTGGGTACCATGCAGGTCACGGGGTAGAGATAGAAAGAGAGTGAGGACCTGAGGATAAGGACCCAATCCACCACAGGCCCCCACGGAGGAAGGTGTCGGAATGGACACCAAACCTCATATTTGGTGCTGAAGGACAGCTCCCATAATGGACCACAGAGCAAGTGGCCCTGGTCACCACGGTGGAAACCCCTGCGTTAGCAGAGGTGCCTTCAGCTGGTTGCCCCTCCACTCAGTGGTCAGAAGGACCATCCTCCTTGGTTGGCTCAGCTGTCAGGCTTTCTTTGAAGCACTTATTTGAGAGGCTAGGGTAGGACACGATCACTGCCCCTAATTCTTTCTTCCCGCAGCTATATGGATAAGCCGAGGCTCCAGCTCTCAATCTGAGTGGGTCACTGGCTAATTTAGGTCGGCGGGGGCATTAGGACCAGAGGACAACCATCCTAAGGTACCTGGACCCAAGTCCAACCATCCTAAGGCACCTGGACAACAGAAGTGTTGATGGTCTTGACCAGGACTTTAAGGAGACCTGGAGGAGTCCTGATGTCCTCTTTTCAGTCCCGGGGCTTTTGTGGAGACAGAGCTAATGAGGCCTGCACACCAAGTACAGAAAATGAACATCTTGAAATATGAGCTGGAAGATGTCCCACTAACCAAGCCTGGCTCCACCCAGCACCTCTCCCCACAGGGAAGATTCACCCACAACCTCCCTGATTCCATCAGGCACCGAGCACTTTCCTGGATCCCTTTGATTTTGTTCTCTGGTCACGTCCCAGCAGTTCTGATCCCTTTGTATTTCTGCTGTGGCACTTAGTGAGGGTTGTGCCCTGACTGACTGTGACTTCCTGGGGGCCAGACGAGTTTGCTAGGGAAGTCCTAACCAAGCACCATGAACTAGATGGCTTCGATAATAGAAATTTCCTGTCCTGCGTTTCTGGAAGCTGGCATTTGGCAGGTGGGGTCCTGCTGGGGCTGCGGGGGAGAATCTGTGGTTTGCTGGCAATCTCTGGTGTTCCCTGGCTTGTGGATGTATCACTCCAAGTCCTGCCTTCATGTCCCTGTGGTGTTCTGTGTCTGTGCCCAAAGGTGCCCACCCCCCACCACTTTTAGCCATGCCTGCAGCACATGGAAGTTCCCAGGTCAGGATCGAACCCGAGCCACAGCAGTGACTTGAGCCACAGCAGTGACAACGCTGGATCCTTAATCTGCTGAGCCAACAGGGAACTCCAACTGTGCCCTTTTTATAAGGACACCAGTCATGCTAGATTAGAGGCCCACTCTACTCCAGTGTGATATCACCTTAACTAATTACAATGCAAGGATCCTATTTCCAAGTAAGGTCACATCCTGGAGTCTGGGATGTCAACACAGGAATTATGGGGGAGAAAATAATTCAAGAGATGCCAAGACCATTTCTGTATCCCCTGTATGCAGCTCAGGGCCTGGCACATGGGGGCACCCCACTACCTGCCCCCAGACAAATGCTGGTAAGGATTGCGAGGCCTCTCTCTCTCTCACACACATACACACACACACTCTCTCTCACACACACACACACACACACACACACACACACAAGC
>PVHT021183666.1:13745577-13842164 GCA_004024745.2 Catagonus wagneri
ATTGCCAAAATCCTCAATTAACTCTGCTGGCATCGGTGGCTTCCTCAGAGGAGCCTGACTTCCCAGCACACCCCGAGAGGCGGGGAGGGGGACAGGCATCATTAGTCTTTCTGACTGAAAGGAAAACTTGAGAACAAAAGAGAGGAAAAATACGCCAGCCCCATACACAGCCTCCCCCGAGCTCACAGGACCAAGGCTGGCGACCACCTGGTGCTCCCGGTCCCAGGATAGTGACAAGCGAACAGCCGTATCACGGGTGACGGGGCACGTGAGCAGCGTCAGATGACCTGAGGCCCGTCCTGCCTCACCGCTCACTCTCTGCGCACCTGGCACACCTGTGGAATCTGTTTCTCAGGCTCTTCATCTAGAAAAACGGGGGGCATTTTCTGTGACAGGATCCTCCTCCCACAGGGATATTTGTGACAGTTGAGTAGGATAATATAAGTAAAATGCTTGGGATGGTTCCTGACCTTTAGCTGCGCTCCAGGTGATGGCTACTCTTATAAACACCCTGTTTGATGGCCTTCTGAAGGGCCGACCCTCCCATCATCACCAGAGTCTTCATAAGCTCTCTGTGACTAGAACAATCAGAACTGGGAGCTCCCTGGTGGCTCAGCAGGTTAAGGATCCAGCATTGTCATTGTTGTGGCTCTATCTAGTTGCTGCTGTGGTGTGGGTTCAATCCGTGAACTGGGAATTTCCATGTGCTGTGGAAAAGCTCCCCCAACCCAAAAAAAGAAAAGAAAAGAAAGAAATTGCAGGAGGTTTGGGGATTTCCCTTACAGCCCAGTGGGTTAAGGATCCAGTGTTGTCACTGCAGCAGCTGGAGTCGCTGCTATGGTACAGGTTTGATCCTTGGCCCTGGAACTTTCACATGCTATGGGCATGACCAAAAAAAAAAAAAAAGGGAGAGAAAAAAATGGGGCCCATTTAAGAGGTATTCATGGTATTAATTCTCTATTATAGTATAACAAATTACTCTGAAAGCTACAGGCTTAAGAAACCAAACATTTATTATCTCATAGTTTCTGTGGCTCAGAAATCCAAGAGAGGCTTAGCTCTGGCTCAAGCCTCTTACAAGGCTATAGTCGAGGTGTCTCCTGGGGCCACAGAGAGCGCAGTGTTGGAGTGAGGGAGAAGTCACTGCCAAGCTCACTCCTGTGGTTACTGGAGGCCTCAGTTCCTGGCGGCATTTGGTCAGAGCCCTCCCCAGTTCCCGGCCGCCTGGGCACATCCACGGCGCAGCTCATAATGTGGTGGCCGGCCACCATCGGAGGGAGCAAGACAGCGCAAGCGAAAGAGATGCGGAGTCTTTTGTAATCTAATCTCAGAACAGATATCCCATTGCTTCTGCTGCTATTTTCTTTGTTAAAAGCAAGTCACAATTTATACACCTATGTTCACAGAAGCATGATCCACCATAGCCAAAAAGTGGATACAACTCAAGTATCTGTCAACAGAAAGATGGACAAACAAAATGTGGTACAGATGTACAGTGGAGTATTATTCAGCCTTAAGTAAAAAGGAAGAGCGCTTTGACACATGTCACAACATGGGTGAACCTTATATAAGACATTATATAAATGAACTAAGCCAGTCATAAAAAGACAAATCCTGTGTGATTCCATTTATATGAGGTATCTAGAGTAGTCAATTCCACAGAAACAAAGGAGTAGCGGTTGCCAGAGGTTGGCGGGGGGAGTTTAATGAGTCAACTCTAGTTTTAGTTTTGCAAGAAGAAAAAGTTCTAAAGATTGGTTACACACCAAGGTGAATGTACTCAACACTGTTGAACCATATACTCAGAAATGGTTAATAGCGTAAATTTTATATTATGTGTATTTTGCTACAACTGGAAGAAAAACAACATACAAGGTTCAGATCATATGCAAAGGGTTGGGACTATACCAGGCCATGAACCCTAGGAGCTGGGGACCACTGAAGGCTGACTGCCACATTCAGCCATTTATCCGAAGTTGGAAAGAATCGATCGCTTCATTAGGATTGAATCCAACATATTTAAGGCCACCTAGGTGCTGGCCACAGCCAACATGGCAGCACCTGCTGTCCCTCAGAGGCACTCCCTGCCCCCAAGGAAAGTTTCTAAGCAACAGGAAGCCATGTGCAAAGCCTGCTCCAAGGCCACTGCTTGTGGAATGATCTGGTAACGGGTTACGATTCCAGTCGTTGAAGCCCCAATTAAAATTCGATCCCACCATAGTGTTTTCTAGTCTCTAAAACACATCCCATCTGGAATCAAAAGGTATAGGAATGACTGC
This sequence comes from Catagonus wagneri, assembly GCA_004024745.2. Classification (NCBI taxonomy): domain Eukaryota; kingdom Metazoa; phylum Chordata; class Mammalia; order Artiodactyla; family Tayassuidae; genus Catagonus; species Catagonus wagneri. Next base: position 13,747,857 of record PVHT021183666.1, read on the forward strand.
ACTTTCATGGTCCCATTCTCACTTTCAAGTCCTTGCAGGTTTGCTGTTGCTTTGAACGGCCAAGGGTAATAAGGAAAGGCACTAAATGGGGATGAGCGGAGGAAAGCCAGGGTCTCTCAGAGGAGACAGCACTTTTTCATACCCTCAAGTCAGAAGAAAAGTTATGTCAAGCACCCTATTTCCTGTCCTGGGGTCAGTTTTCTCCATTCATTAAAAAAACAAAAAACAAAAAACAAAAAACCACTATAAAATATAATTTCCTTTCCCACATCAACTGAAAGCAAAGATGCATTCTGCCAGGAGAAACAGACGGGATGTACTTGACAAAATGAGCTCATGCCCAGAATGTGCCCAGCACAGTCTCTGGTGTATGGAAGGGCTTGATAAATGCTCACTACTATCAAGATGATAATAAATCAAATCCTACATGTTGTCTACTCAAGATGCCTCTGAAATTCTTCAGGAAGACACCGCAGTCTCTCAAAAGCCCGGTATAACTTGGGTTTAACCCCAGCACGGACACACCAGGGTTCCTCTAAGTATCAAAATTAGCAGTCTGCATTTAGAAGCTACACAACAGAGAAGAGAACACCCTTCAATACTAGAATCACACTTGGAGCAGAGGGACACTGACATCATAAGAGGGACGCAGAACTGCAGACTGGCCACGGGGACAGAGGTCCATTGTCCCACCTCACTCCCAACTGCGGGGTGTACTCCCAACGAGGGACAATAGGATCATTTATTCTGTTTAAGCAATAATAATAACACTTATGATTATTCTAATAGATTGTGGATACCCGCACTCACATAATTTAGGCACATATACAATGTAATACTGCATAGGGTACAAATTAAACATAGCGTAATAACAACATCTTACGAAGAAATATTTTCTAGTCCTTCTTTTTTTCCTTTTTTAGTTTTGTCTTTTTAGGGCCGCACCCTTGGCATATGGAGGTTCCCAGGCTAGGGGCTGAATCGGAGCTGTAGTCGCTGGCCTACGCCACAGCCACAGCAACACCAGATCCGAGTCACGTCTGCAACCTACACCAAAAGCTCAAGGCAAAGCCGGATCCTTAACCCACTGAGCAAGGCCAGGGATCGAACCTTCATCCTCATGAATACTAGTCAGATTCGTTTCCACTGAGCCACAACAGGAAATCCCCTATTCTCTAGTCTTCCGCACTTGCTGAATCTCCTCTGTGTAGGGCACTGTGTCACTAGGTAGAATGGGTGAGATCCAAGAGACCAAAAAGGCACCCTTCCTGTTCTTCGTTAGCCACTGCAGGTGTCCTTCCACAGTGGCATCCTTGCTCAGAGGGTGCCCTATTGATGGCAACGGACGGCTGCTACCCACGCCCTGACGGGGCCAGTGTTCTGAGAGTGTGTGCAAACAGAGCTCATTTCCTAAAGGGAGGCTGTCTGGGCACATAGCTGAGATTCGAAGGAGGGGTGCTCCAAGGAAGGCTTTTGCCAAGAGCTGGGACATGTGAGTGTGTCCGCTGCCAGCTCTTCCCACACCTTGTGCTCACAGTATGACAGTACAGCATACCAGACAGAAAGGAGCTGGGCTTAGAAATACCGACTTCAACCCGTCTGCAGAGGGACAGTTCTTCTTAGGGACAAGCAAAAGTCTGCTTCACAAAATGCTGGGATAGGCATCAGGGTGGGGGTGAGGTGGTGAGATGGGTGCTGCCAAAAGCGTCGGCTTGAATTCCCTAACTTCCACGTCCTAGACTTGAGCATCCTTTTGCTGAACATCTCAGGGCACCGTGAATGACTTTAGGATACATAAACATACGAGAAGCTACATGAGAAGCAATATTTACGGAAAATCTTCCTCAGGCCCTCCTATTTAAGCTAATAGTTACTTGATTCTGTGACTGCGGTTCCCCTATCACTGATGATGGCCCAGAGGCCTATTGCCACATGTTCTGGTTTATAAGAGTTTGTCTTGCCTACTGGCTAGAAACACCTTGCTGTTCAGTCAGGAGTTTAGAAATCCCCAGGCAACGGCAAGATTAGAAACCTCTCTAAAGTTAGTGGAAAGAGAGGTTCACATAGTTTCACATGAATTGGATTCACTTGGAGGGCTTGTAAAACCAGATGGCTGAGCCCACCTCCAGGGTCGATTTACTGGGTCTGGGTGCAGCCAGAGCTCTGCATTTCCAAAGAGTTCCCATGTGATGCTGATGCTGCTGGTCTGAGGATTAAACTTTGAGAACCACTGGAGAGAAGCCTCAAAGGGGATTTTTCAGGCAAGGACCATCAGAGGCTAACTCTATACAAGATTCACCTCCCAGAGCCGCTCTCTGTACAAATTTTGGCAAAGTCCACGTGGATACACATTTTGTCTTTTCTTCTCTATGGACCTCAGGCATACGGATTTAGGTTGATTATAATTCTTGGTCTGGGACCCACACTCACCAGGGGCCACTTGTTCATTCATTCATTCATTTTTAATAACATAAACACCAATCAAAATAAAAGCTAGGACCTTAAAAGGAACCTACACCTAACTTTATGGCATTTATCACATCCATCCTACCTCCCAACATATGAGTTAACCAATTACCTATCTTTCTCTTGCTTTTCTCTTTTACAGTATTATTCAATCTAGAGACTGTGACACAGTCATACAGTGGAATACTGAATAATGCTCAAAGTAAATGAACTCTAATGAACAATCATCCGAGTGGACCACGGCAACATAATTTTTGCATGAGAAAAGCAAAGACTGCATATGGTAAATACCAGTTTATAACATTAGAAATACATACTTTTTAGGATGCCTTCACATCAACATCATTTTTAAATCTTTGCATTTTTTTTCTAATCACAGAATAAATAAATATGTGTTTACCAGAAAAGGGGCAAAGAGTAAGGAAACGCAGCCAGTCCGTTTCAGCAACGGAAGATATGAGCCCTTGGAGCGCTTCTGAGTTTCCTAAAAACCTTACTTTTCCGTCCCCTAGATGCATCCTTCAGCTTCCCTCCAACAGCTCTGAGGACGCAAGCTCTGACAGGAGTAGGCAGTTCCCACAAGACGAACCCAAGTAGTAAACAACTCCCAGGGGAAAACGCTAGCTTTGCTCATAATCAGAGAAATGCAAATGAAAGCATTTGGGGAGCTGGCTTTCTATGACGAACTCAGCGAAAATGGAAAAAAGAGAGGAGCAGTGAATGCCTGGAATATTACTGTAAACCTGACGTGCACAGACAGTGCTAGCAGCAGCGGAGAGTGAAAAAATAATTTCAAACAGCTGTACAGTGAGGTGTAGTCATGGACTGCGCAGATGTCTCATTCTGCTGGATATATCCTGAAGAAGTGTTTCAATGGAAAGAAACCACCTAGGTGAGCCCCAACAAGGCGACAATTTAAAGAAGCACCGCACAGCACCGTGACAGTGTGTAATGCAGCTGGGCAAATTACAATTTTGAAGAGAAAATGTATATTTGATGTTTAACGCATGAGAACTGCAAAATACAAAATGGTAGGTGTGTTATGGTTAAAACCCTGTGTACAAGGACTGCAAGCTAAGGGCAGAGATTAACATGGCTGTTGAATTTGGAGGTGGAATGGCTGCTGTTTTCTTCCATGTTTCTAGGCGGCAATGTATTCATTTTTTTTAGAGCTCGAGAGGCTCCTACCTTGAGAACTTTCGCAGCTTTCCTCATCGCTGTTGTCTTGACAGTTATTCTGCCCATCGCAAATGAAGCTCTTGTCAATGCAGAGGCCGTTCTTGCAGTGGTAGCGGGCGGTGGAGCAAAGCAGAGGGTTTGCTGCTGTGAAGGGAAAACAGAGCAGATCACCAGGGAGGTTAGCGGGTCGCCTCCCCCACCCCAGGAGCCTTCTCCAGCCAGGAGCGTGTCCTGCTCATCTTGTAGGATGGCCGATGCAAAGCCAGCCCTGGGAGACCGGCCAGGCGATGGACCTAGACAGGACGGGACTTATTCTGCCCCATTCTAAAAGCTCCTTCTCCCGTGGCATCATGCTGCTACCCTATAATCATACCAACATGGCGGGAGGGCAGTGCCTCCCTCCAACTGGTCAACCTTTAGGTAGACCAGCAGCTTCTGAGGGGCGTGGGGCAACACTCCAGTCTCCGGGGATAGTGAAGAGTGGAATGGTGGGTAAGCCAAGAGACACCCAGAGAAGAGCAACCCAGAGGAGAGCAAAGGTAGAAGAGGTGGGTGAGTTGGGGACCCATGAACCTCTGCCATGGAGGGAGTGACGGCAATGACCTGGCCCAAGGGCTATGTCGGGTCCTTCTGGTTCCCTAACTGTGCACCAGCCTCATTAGTCTTTTTTTTTTTTAATGATTTATTTTTTATTTTTTTTTTTTGCATTATAGCTGGTTTACAGATTTCTGGGCAGGGGAGGGGTGGCAGCCTCATTAGTCTTCATGTGTCTTTATAGCTCACCAAGGTGAGCTCAGTGGTCTCCATCTCCACTTTACATTCAAAGAAGCCTATGAACCCACTTGGTCAACCCGAGCAGCTCCCTGTTGTAGGTACTTTTGGGAACTTCAAAAAAAAAAAAGAAGAAAGAAAGAAATGGCTCCTCCCATCAAAGAAGAAGACAGCAACAGGCCAGCGTGAGGTCAACACAAAACTACTTAACAACATGTAAGCAAATCACAGAAAATCACAATTTCTATAGCACAATTTCTCTCGCTTCCCCACTCCTTGCAGTGCAATCCAAGCAAGGTGCTTTCCAGGGCTCTATTTTCAGTAAATGAAGTGGCAAAGTAGAAATTACTTGAGTCCTCTCTCTGCCATTTCTTAGCTGTGTGATCTCAGGCAGCTTCATCTCTCTGAGCCTCGATTCTTTTATCTGTGTATAGAACTGGCTCCGTAATTGGCAGGGCCCAGTGCGAACTGAAAATGTGAGGTCACCTGTTTAAAAAGTATTTAAAAATGCCAAGAAGATAATTGCTGGGCATAAAACCAAGTGTGGCATGCTTCTAAGCTAAGCACGGACCCTGTACTGCTCACAGGTTCAGGAAGCTGGCCCTGCTACGTACGACATTTACTTGAGCATCAAAAGAGACATGTGAGAAGATGTACAGAGCAGAGTCTGACACGCAGCACCAGCTCAGGAAATGCTGGACATGCTCCCCTAGTTAGGTCTGCTGCAGCCCCTGCGTGTGGCGCTCCCTGAGGCGGCGGTACAGGTGATGGTGAGGAGGGCTTGGCATGGGATCTCGGGTTATGAACTGAGCTGGCACCTGTGTTATATGTGGGACTAAAAGCACCAGAGTGGGATGCCAGACCCAGCACTGAAGACGGCTATAGGACCAGGGGCAAGTTCACAGCCAGTGTCTCCGCGAGATCCTCCTGGCAAGGTGGAGGCTGTATTCTATTCTCCATGCCTGCTACATGGAGCGGCTGCTGGGGTACAGGAGGTCACAGCTGCACACTGTAAACTCCACAGGGCCTGGTCCACCCCAAGGGCTGTGGAGTCTTTTACTTTTTAACTATTCAACTCAGTAAGTTTGATTTGAAAGGTCAGAGAAGGTAGAGGGCTGGGGGCGGCCAGCCCTCTTGGTTTTGAACATGATGGACCAGTGGGAAGGCAAGCCAAAGGAGCCTGGCCTGAAAACGGACCTTTTAATTATTTAAATCACTGTGGGTCAGAGAATGGTTCCACTTGATCAAGTTGCAACCGAGGGCTGACTTCAGCCAAAACCAAAATGGAGAAACCCGAAACCACAAGTCACATTTGGTTTCTGTCCAAGGCAGCCCTCCAAAGCCTTCAGCATCCCACCACGGTGTCCTCCGGGTTCCCTGGGACCGTGTGGGTCACATCAAGCAGTCAAAGTGTCAACAACAATCAGCTCACTCAAAGAGACAGCCTTTGAGGCATCTGAATGGCTCTGAGATGGGGCAATTACAAACTTCCCCGACCACCCCCGCCCCCGCGGGGCTGGGTGTGCCAATCCAACCGTGTGGATGCCACTGGCATCTACTTCTTTTCAGCCCTAGACCCTTTCTTTCTTTTTCTTTTTTCTTTTGCTTTTTAAGGCCACACCTGTGGCATATGGAAGTTCCCAGGCTAGGAGTCAAATGGGAGCTGTAGCTGCCAGCCTTTGCCACAGCCACAGCAATGCCAGATCCAAACCGAAATCAGTGACCTACACCCTCACGGCAACGCAAGATCCTTAACTCACTAGGCGAGGCCCAGGGATCAAACCCGCATCCTCATGGATACTAGTCGGGTTCGTAACCTGCTGAGCCACAACGGAACTCCGCCTTAGACCCTTTCACTTTGACAAACTTCCCCAAGGAAAAGAAGTCATATATGCACACGTGTGTGCACAGGTGCATGAGTACATAGACACACACATTTATATGTGAATATATGTACACAAGTGTATACCTAGATCACACGTACGTACCCTCGAGATGGACTAAGGCTAACTACACCTTAGCACACTGCTCTACGGACGGACAGACTGAAGATCCATTTCAGGGCACGGAATGAACGTATATATTTGGTTTTAATGCATACAACCAAAAGAACTGGAACCAGACTGCAGAAAGAACTCTCAACTCAAAAGGAACAGGACAAACAACTCAACAGGAAACTGGGCAAAGGATACGACCGGGCAATTCCCAACAGAGCAATGGCATATGGTCAACAACAACTTGAAAAAATGTTGTCCGTTGCCAGTAATGAAGCACAATTTTAACTGCAGCAGACTCGCCAAACTGAAGGTCTTAAAATACCAGGTTTGTTTTAGGTCTTAAAATACGAGGCCAGGACCGGGAGGGAGAGGAAGTCTCAGAGACTACTCGTGGGCAGACAAATGGGTCCATCCACCCCGGTTCACCCATCTGGTCAAGTGTCAGGAGCATACACCCCACAGCCCCGTCACTTCACTGCCAGCTGCACAGTTGGGAAAATCCTGCACAAACAAAAACGTGGACTGAAGCACTGTTTGTAGAATAAAAATATCATAAAGGGCCCACATGTTCACCGGCAGGAGAATTAAGACCACGTGCTCATTGTTATAGCAAAATTCTACAGCAGGGGACAGCTAACTTTTTCTGTAAAAGGCCAGACAGTAAATACTCTAGGCCTTGCTCACCTTTGAGTCTCGGTCTCCACCTTAATCCTTCAACTTTGCCACAGTAGTGCAAGTGGCTGTAGAAAATGCATAAACGAAGAACAGGGCTGTGTTCCAATAAAATTTGATTTACAGGCAGTAAATGCGTTTGAAGTAAATAACTCTAAAAACAGTTCATAGGCCAATTTGGCCCAGGGGCCGTCATGAACAGGAGTAAAGAATGAATGAACCAGAGCGAAGATGGATCAATCTCACACATCTAATAGTGTTGGGGGGAGTTACAGAAGAATATGTATAGTGTGGTACCACTTAGAGGAAGTTACATGTGCTAAAGAATGCTACCTGTTATTAGAGGGTACAAAAATATATACAGAAAAAAAAAAATGAAACTCTCACTGGCAGAAACGACCCTAAGTTCAGGGCAGTGGATGTCTCTGGAGGGGATGGGAGAGGGGTGTACTACAGACCTGTAACGATATTTGGTAACATTTTATTATTTTATTTTACTTATTTTTTTCTTTTGAGGGCCCCACCTGTGGCATATGGAAGTTCCCAGGCCAGGGGTGAGACTGAAGCTGCAGCGGCTGGCCTACACCACAGCCACAGCAACACTGGATCTGAGCTGCGTCTGGGACTTATGCCACAGTTTGCAGCAACGCCAGATCCTCAACCCACTGAGCGAGGCCAGGGATCGAATCCACATCCTCACGGACACTATGTCCGGTCCTTAACTTTGAGTCACAGCAGGAACTCCACATTTTATTATTTTTAAAATCTGAGGAAAATAAGGCAATATGGTAATATAATTTTTTCATTGAGATATAATCGACCTATAACATATTAATTTCAGGTATATAACATAATGACTCGATATTTGTACATATTATGAAATGACCACCACAATAAGTCTAGGTCACACCTGCCCCCACATAGTTTCAAAATCTTTTTTGTGACGTGAACTTTTAGGATCCACTCCCTCAGCAATTCTTGAATATACAATACAGTAATTAATTATAGTTAATATAGTTATAATGTATTATTAATGTCATATAGTATTATTAGCTATAGTTATTACAGCTATAATACTACAGTCATAACTAGAAGTAACACAATTTTTAAAAACAGGATATTGGGAATGCAGGTGTTCATTTAATTTTATTTTTCATTTTCAGTATGTTTGAAAGACTCCACTGCAAGTTTTTAAGAGTCTAGTCTGGCAGAGACAATTTTCTGATTGCTCGCTTTCCTATTCCTTTCCCTTTTCCCCACACAATTCTCTCTGGCCAACGAACCTTAACTTTGGCATCTTTCACACTCAGGCGGCCATTTGCTCAGAGGACACAAGTCCACGCGGGTAAGGAACCACGCCTGGGATTCCTCCTTATCAATGGCTCCTCATAAAACACGGTGTCCCCACTACCCATCCCCCACCCCCCAGCAGGGCAGAGAATCAAGGACAGAAGATGCTAGAGGGATACTTTCCAACAAACAGCAAACCAAAAAGAGGCCTCTGAATCACTAAAACACATATCCTGAAGACCAAGCCCTTCGACTGCTGGAAGCAGCCTCAGGAAGGCCCTCAGGCCTTCCCCTGCCCTGGGTCTTCAGATTCTTCTTTTATGTAAATTCCAACAAGGTTTGTGTTCTGGTTCCCAAGGACGCAGCCGCAAATTAGAAGGGAGATAGGATTGGAGGATGTGGCTGCCAACCTGCAGACACACTGCCCAAGGAAGAAAGAAAAGCTGACAGCCATGAGAAGAGGCTGAAAGGCTATACAAAACCACCTGAAGAATTCCAAAACAGTGCAGCTTAAGACAATTTCATAAAGAGTCCAGAAAGTTCTAAAAGGAGCCAATGGCAACTCTGTATGACAGTCCCGTCTAAAAACTAACATTCCTAGGAATGGCCCTGTGCTGTCACCAACAGAGGTGGACACTGATGAAGCCAAGAGGCCACACAGTTCAAAGATCCCAGTTATGGACAGACTCACTTACCTGGAGTGAAATCTCCCCTAAGATCCCAGACAACTCAACTTTTACCAGGCTTAGCCACATCTCAGGGCCAGAGTACGTGGGACTACGGAGGACCAACCCTATAGGCTCTGGGGACACCAGTTATGTCTCAGAGGTTCCAGATCTCGCGGACCCTGGCACATAACCACTCAACACACGGCCCACAGACTGACTGGGCAACGCTTCCTACTTTAGGCTGTTGCGCCTCCGTGTCTTCTAGCCATGTTTAATACGCTCCACGTGTATGTTTTCTTTCTTCTTGCCAAGGTTTTCCAGTCACTGAGAAAACGTATGATTTCACTCAAAGAACATTGTGTTTGACAGCATTTATTTCAATAGGGATGGAGAAAACCGTCCTCAGAGTTAACTTCAAAAACTCAGCTCTGACTCCAAGTGGCTTGGCTATTATCACAACCAACACAGGGCTCTAAGAACCTGTTTGCCAGCCCACAGCATCCAGGAAAGAGAACTGGTCTCTCCCGCCAGCGCGAGGGAGAAGTGAGTTAAGGTTCAGCTCAGTGGGTAATTAAACTGGCGGCATTTACTTCAACCACATCTGAAGGATGGGACCCAGGGCCCACTGCAGTCATCCAAAAGCAACTGGCCGGCTTCAAGACAGGAAATGAAGCAGTCTATCTCCAGCAAGACGTAGGAAATGTCGCCTTTCATCCACTTAAAGTCTGTGAAGTCAGCCCCACTCCCACCTCAAAGGGCTCTTGACAAAACACATCAATGAGAATCTCCTCGCCACCAGCCCCCCCAGCTCCACATCTGCTCCCCATCCCCACCAAGGATGGATACTGCTCACATCCTCACCGAGCCTCCCAAGCTCCTGGCCTCCGTGGGCAACCTGTCTTCCCAGCCCCCATTTCCCTGGAAACCAAGGCAAGTGGAGGAGATGGAGCTGCCCCAAGACTTCCTCTGTTCCGGGATGGAGGACGCCCGGCCCCAAGCCTCTCAGCAAATAACCCGACCCATTAACAAGCACTGCTCCTTTGTGACCTAGAAAACGCTGGCAGCTCTGACCTTCAAAGGAGAAGAGTGGCTTGTCTGTGGCCAGCTGCAAGTTCTTGCCTTCCTTTCAGAGTCTGCTCAACAGGACCTCTGCCAGCAGCCCTCGGACCCCAAGACAGGCAGGGCCTAATCTCAGGGCGAGTGGGACTATGGTGGGCCAACCCTATAGGCTCTGGGGGGGACAGGGGTCAAGCCTCAGTCTAAAGGAGTGGAGGCGCTGCCATTCTGGTCAAGCAGGACGGGGCGGAGCTTCCTTGATCCCACCCCCCAACCCCCACCCCGCCTATAAGGACCCCATGGGAGGTAGCACAGTGGCAGACCCTGATTCATTGCTTATGGCCCTTTGTTTCCTCCTCCTTGGCTTCCTGGGCATGGCTACCTCCTGTCCACACCCCAGCCTGTCTCCATCCAGCTTCACAGCTCCAACCACCACCCTTCTGTGGACAGCTACCCAAGTCTTCCAACAATAATCCTCTTCCTCCTGATGCTTCGTGGATGCCTCTGCCTGAATGCCCCCTCACTGCAAATTCTGTACCTCTGAAACTGACTCCTGCCCTCTCCCCCTGTGGATCCACTTCTGTTATAGCAGCCACTGTGTCTCAGCTTCTCAAGCTCCAGCTATGCTTGACCTTCTCCGCCTCCTCACCCTGCACTCTGCTCAGGACCTACGCTCTTCGTCAGAGCATAAAATCCCATCCCAGACTGCCAACTTTTTTTTTTCTCTTCTAGTTTCATTGAGGGATGACTGGCACACTGCACTGAGTGTAAGGTGTACAGAATAAAGATGTGCATCTCTACACCATGAAATGATTACCATGGTTAGTGACCATCCATCATCCATACAGACACAGAATTAAAGAACTCGAAAAAATGCTGTCTTCCTTGGGATGAGAACTCATAGCATTTACTCTCTTAACTTTCATAGGTAACATACAGCAGTACTAACTGTATTTATCATGTTATACACCATATCCTTGGTACTTATTAACCAGACTGCTAACTTTCATGACCTGCCCCCTTCCAAGCACACATTCCAAGGCTTCCCTTCCAAAGCTACCCTTCCAAGCACACATTATTTTTTTTTTTTCTGAAATGATTACTGGTGACAGCATGAAATCCACCTGGGTTCCAATTTCAGCTCTACCACTCACAGCTACATGACATTAGGAAAATAATTTATTTCAGGCTCAGTTTCCCCGTCTATAAAATGGGTATAAAAATAGTGGCTGCATCGTAAGATTTTGTGAAAATTGAGATAACGCACCCAGAAAAAGAAAATAGCATGTGGCCCATAGCAGTTGCCCAGCAGATACATGTAATAATGTTATCACTGGGGAGACACATGAGTATAGCAGTTAAGAGTTCAGATCCTCGATTTATACTGCTTAGCTTGATGTCACAACTTAGCTACTTCCTGCGTGACCTTAGGCAAGTTATTTAACCTTACTATGTTTTCTTTCCTTACCTACAAAAAGGGAGTCATGATATCATCAACCCCAAAATGACATCCTGCGTGTAAAGCACATAGAAATGTGCCACATACATAGTCCATGCTCAGGCACTGCCAGCCTCTGTTGGGCCCTGAATCTAAAATACTCCATGGTACAGCAATGCCAGCTTTTAAGTGGTACCCACCCTCCTGGGTCCCTCTCCTTCCACAACCCACACTGCTGAGCTCAGGAAGTAATCTCTCCCATCAGTGGTTCCCACAGATTGTAATTTTGGGGGTATGACAATTTTGGTCTCCTTTGCTTGGGTATCATCTCAGCAATGCCAGGGTCCTGCATCTGTCCCAGCTCTGTGTGCCCTGCAGCATCTTGAATGGTATCTGGCACAGAAGTTGCAGAAAGAATGAGAGTCTGAAGAGGGCAGAAGCTGGGGTCCCCGTATAATGGACAGCCCACATTTCAGAGGTGCACCTCTGAAACCGCAGAAGAAGACCAAGACATCCCCATGTTAAGAACATATCCTGAGTAGAGTTCCTGTCATGGCTCAGTGGTAATGAACCCGACGAGTATCCATGAGGACTTGGGTTTGGTCCCTGGCCTCACTCAGTGGGTTGAGGATCCAGTGTTGCCGCGAGCTGCGGTGTAGGTCATAGGCATGGCTCAGATCCTTCGTTGCTATTGCTGTGGTGTAGGCTGGCAGCTGCAGCTCTGATTGGACCCCTAGCCTGGGAATCTCTATATGCCTCAAGTCGGCCCTAAAAAGCCAAAAAAGGAGTTCCCTTTGTGGCGCAGGGGAAACAAATCCGACTAGGAACCATGAAGTTGCGGGTTCGATCCCTAGTACCACTGAGTGGGTTAAGGATCCGGCGTTGCCATGAGCTGTGGTGTAGGTCAAAGTTGCGGCTCGGATCCCGCGTTGCTGTTGCCGTGACTATGGCCGGCAGCTATAGCTCCAACTGGACCCCTAGCCTGGGAACCTCCATATGCCGAGGGTGTGGCCCTAAAAAAAAAAAAAGACTATATCCTAACTGCCTGGTTGCCTGGTTTCTTATTTAACCCTTTAATTAGCTGTTTGATTCATTCATTCCACAGACATCTACTATTTCCTCTAAATGAAGCTGTCTACAAGGCACCGGGGGATAATAGAAAACCCAGTCTGTGTTCTTAAAGAGCTACATTCTAGTGGGGAGCCAGGCAGGTCCATGTGCACTGAAGATAAAGCACGAGAGTGTGATTTACTCCACGTGGATCTCTGACGTGCTCAGGCTGCACCAGACCATACGCTCGGCACTGGGAGCGCAGCCGTGTGAACCACGAAACAGCAGCATCTCATGGCCGTCACGGCGCAACAGAGAAGGCAAACAATACACGAAAAGGGGGGGAAAGTGCAGAGGAGAAGAAGCAGGGGAAGGAGAGTGAGACTGGAGGAGAGGAGTTCTTTTTCCAGGGCGTTCAGGGTGGGCCTCTTGGACGAGGTGACTTTTGTTTGGAGGAGGCCCAAGCTGGTGTGCGAACACACAGGAGAATGACCAGGAACGTCTCCCTAAGGAAGCAGGTCGCACAGGAGCCTTCAAGGCAATCTCGCTGCTGGACTTTGGAGCGCCGAGCAGAAGCACCCTCCTGCCCCTCGGCTCACGCAGCCCCTCTGCTGTGACGCTCAGCTCCTTGAGGCTTCCATCCATGGATCTGCCGAGGGGTGAAGGGGAAATGTAGATGCTACTCTGGGTTGACATGAACAAAGCTACAGAGATACACAAGCACCGAGGGGCCCCGTGAACAAAAAATACAGATACACTGGCTAAGTGATTCCACTCTTAGGGAGAAAGGCAAGGATCTGTCTGCACCGGACGACACACAGCCCAGGACACGGTGGGTTTTCTGAGCACAACTGTGCTGAAAGCAGCAGCAGATATTACTTGAATTAACTCTTCCCTGTGGTCACCCGGCCCACCCTGTCATCTCAGCCCCTGGCAGGAGCCCTCGTCCTCACTGACGGAGGACCTGGGGAAGAGCTGTGCTGATCGCCCATCCAGGGCTTCAGCTCCAGCCAAGCATGGCTGAGCACGTGGGAGGAGGGAGAGGCCAAACAGCGCAAAGGAGAAAGGAAGGACGCGAGAGAGCAGAATCTCAGCACTGCGATCCTCCAGAAGGCCACACCCGTCCTGACTTATCCTCACTTCTGCAAAACGAATGCCCATGGCAGGAAAACACATCCACAGAAATCAAGTTCTTTAAAAAACCAAGACTCTCCAGTTATTTGCCGACGTCAAGACATCACCCAAGAGAACTGCCCCTTTATTTTTTTTTTTTTACCATTTTATTATAGAAAATTCCAACTATATAAATGATTAGAGGCTAGCATACTGAACTCCTGGGTTTCAATCACCTGGCTTTGATAATTATCAACTCACTGACAATTCTGTTGCAGTCCAACCCCCGCTCCCACCCCTGAGAGGCCAGGCTTGAAGCGCATCGGAGATTCCGTGTCACTTCGCCTGAGCACACTCCAGTATCCACTTCTCCAAGATAAGGACTTCTAAAAACTAATAAACAGAATGCCATGCTCACCCTTAAAAAATTAACAACAATGCCTTAACTCCACCAGCTCTATAGCCGCAATTCAAAATCTCCCAATTATCTCAATTTTTTTTAAACAGCCGGTTCGTTTGAATCAAGATGGAAACAAGGTCCCCACATTACATTTGACTTGTCTCAGTTTCTCTAATCTGTAGGTACCCCCTTCCTCTCTGCTGTTTTCTTAGGATTCATTTGTGGATGGAACTGGGGGATAAAGAATGTCCCACGTTCTGGATCTGGCCGTCTGTCTACCCGCAGGGTCACCGTGGTTAGTGCTAAGAACTGCTCGTTCGTTTGTGTCCCGCCCGTCCCACCCCTCCTGCCAGTTCATGTGTGGAAACCCGAACTCCTAGTCGATGGTACTAGGAGATGGGGTCCTGGGAGGTGCTGAGGATCAGATGAGGTGAGGAGGGTGGCGTTCTCATGGCGGCATAAGTGCCCTTCTGAGATGAGGAGGAGCAAGCGATTTCTCTGTGCACATGCCCAGGAGGACTGTGTGAAGACACGGGCAGAAGGAGAGCCCACACCAGAAACCAGACCTCGCTGGCACTCCAGTCCTCAGCCTCCAGATCTGTGATAAAGTTTCTGCTGGGTAAGCCCCTCAGTCTGTGGCATCCTATCACAGCAGCCTGAACTAAGACGAATTTAGAGGCTCAATCAGATTCTGGTTGGATGTTTGGGGACAGAAAAACCATAGAGTGATGTGTGTTTCTGTTGGGTCATATCAGCAGGCAAAGGCCTGGCTGTCTCTTTTCTCGTGATGCTAAAACTGACTTGTGGGAGCTTCCAATTCCAGATCAGATGCGCAACCACACCACACCCTGACTCTCCCACTGAATGCCGCTGAAGGAAGCCCGGGCAGGACACATGCAGAGGCTATTTTTAGATTCTGAAAAGCAAACCAGAACAGACCAACTGGGGAAGAAGACCAAAACTTGAACTGTAACTGAAATAGTGGTGAGTTGACCTTCTTTTCCCCGCTCTCAGAGTCCCAGGAAACCGGCACACGTCAGAGAGATCACCGGGAGGGGAAAACTTGGGAAAGCAACTTCATAAAGTTGTTTTTGAACTCCGAGCTGCACGTGCACAGACCTGGATCCAGTCAGCACACCAAAGATGGTGAGAACTCAACTCAGAGACCACTGCCCAGGTCCCAGGCTGACCACAGGGAGATGCAGACACAGGACACATCCAAGGAGCACTGCAAAAATCATCTGAAAACAACTGCAACTGCAGCCCGCAGAGGGCTGTTATGAACTTATGGCCTGATCCAAGAAGGTCATCTGTCACTAAAACAAAAATATAAGCCCTCTCCGTGGGATTTAAACAAAACCCAAAGTATCATACAGAATAATCAAAATAACCAGAATATAATCCAAAATTACTTGGCATATGAAAAAAAACAACAACAGGAAAATCTCAACTCTCATGGGAAAAGATCATCAACAGACATCAACACCAAGATAAGGCAGATGTTGGAATTTTGTGACGAACACTTTAAGGCAGCTATCATACAAATACTCTAACAAGCTATCACAAACACTTTTGAAACAAATGGGAAGCAGAAAGGCTCAGCAAAAAACATAAGATATAAAGAACCAAAAGGAAATTTCAGAACTGAAAAATACAGTAACTGAAATTAAAAAAGAAACACACTGGCCTCGAAAGCAGATCGGATATGACAGAGGAAAAAGTAAACCTGACAAAAGATTAGTAAAAATCATCCAATCTGGGAGTTCCCTTGCGGCATAGCAGGTTAGGGATCCAGTGTTGTGACTGCCGCAACTGCTGTGGTGTGGGTTCAGTCCCTGGCCTGGGAACTTCCATATGCTGCAGACCTGGCCAAAAAAAGACTGACTGAAAAGTAAATAGAGCTTCAGAGATCTAAAATTGTATCAGAATTCCATAAGAAAATGAGAAAGACGATTGTAAATCAACTATACTCCACTTAAAATCAGAAACAGGAGGAATGGCTGAAAATGTACTAAGTATGGCAAAAGGCAAAGACCTACAGATTCAAAGAGAATCCTAAACAGGATAATCTCAAAGAAATCCACACACCCAGACACATGATCATCTAATGGCTGAAAAAAATCTTCAAAGCAGCCATGGAAAGACGGTGTCTTCTCTAAGGGATTTAAATAACAATTGTAGATAACTGCAAACCTCTCACTGGAAACAAGAGAAGCCAGAAGGAAGTGGCACATCATTTTAAAGGGGCTTTAAAGAAAAGAACTGTCACCCCAGAATTCTAGATGTCGTAAAAATATCCTTCAGGGATGCAGGTGAAATAAAGACATGCTCTGATGAAGGAAAACTAAGAGAATTTGTTGCCAGCAGACCTGTTTTAAAAGAATTGCTACAGGAATCTCTTCAGACAAAAGGAGAATGATACTAGGAAAAAAACACTTGGACGTCAGAAGTGAAGGAAGAGCAACCAAAATGGTAAATATCTGGGTAAATACAATTGATGATTCTTCTCTTCTGGAATTCTTTAAAATATAGTCGAAAAATTAAAGCAAAAATTAAAACATTGTCTTTTGGGGGTTTCTAATGTATGCAGATGTATTCTCTAAAACAACTATAACACAAAGAGATCAAAATGACAAGGTTCTACCGTCCATGAAGTAGTGCAGTATTGATTCAAAGCTGTCTGTGAGAAGACTGACTGCTGGTTTCAGGACTTTTCTGCCTGATCCATCCATTATAAAGCCCCCTATCAATTTTTCATCTAATGGTTTTAGCAGCCACTGTTGATCCATTTCTCCATTAGGGGTTAAAGCACAGACATATGCTAATTTTCTCATTCTTCTACTAGCTGGTATTCTTTCAAAAAGCATTTTCCTGGGTCAGCTATTTAATTACTCAGAAGTACAATTCCTATTTGAAAGGGAGGATACATGCTTGATTCTGTCCTTTTCTATACCAGTTTTCAAAACAGCGAATTAGAACTACTTTTTTCAAATGGCTGACATGCCAGAAGAAAATGCTGGCTTAATCCCCAGTGACCTAATTTAGAATGGATATAATTTACTCATTTACACACTTAAAAACCAATACCCAAACATTTAAAACATACGGGGTCTTTAATCACAGCAGACAGTTCAGAGGAAGACACAATCATTTAGAAAGTACATATTGTAATGCATCACACTTACCTTTATTGCCACTGAATTACTCTCTAGTATGCATGTATGGCGACATATATAAACCTCCCCCCCTTACAGGAGGAGATCCCCATGGACAGTAGGAAGCTGAGATCAAACTGATACCCACTTACAAGACGACTGAGTGAAATGCAGGCATACCTCATTTTACTGCACTTCACTTTATTGCATTTTGAAGATAGTACATTTTTTAATAAACTGAAGCTAAGTGAATTTTCTGCATCGAGCAGGCCTATCAGCGACATTTTTCCAACAGCATCTGCTCACTTTGTGTTTCTACGTCACATTTGGGCAACTCAAACTTTTGCATTATTATTATATTTCTTACAGTGATCTTTGATGTCACCATTGTAATTTCTTGGTTCTGTGTTAATTAAGGTATGTATCACTTTTTCTAGACAGAATACTTTAATAGACTACAGCACAGTATAAACATATCTTTTATATGTACTGGGAAACCAAAAACTTTGTGTGACTTGCTTTACTGCAATACTTTACTGAGGTGTTCTGGGACCAAACCAGCTGTATCTCAGAGGTTATGCTTGTATAAAAGAAGTGTGTCTTTGGCCATCCCAAACCAAAGGTGGAATCCTGATACACACAGCTTTCCCCTTAATCACTCAGTTTTTGGTTTTTTTTTTCTTTTTAGGGCTGCACCTGCAGCACATGGAGGTTCCCAGACTGGGGAATCAGAGCTGCAGCTGCTGGCCTACACCACAGCCACAGCAATGTAGGATCCGAGCCAGGTCTGCAGCCTATACCATAGCTCACAGCAACAGCGGATCCTTAACCCACTGAGTGAGGACAGGGATCAAACCCGCATCCTCATGGCTCCTAGTCAGATTCTTTTCCCCTGCGCCACAATGGGAACTGCCCTCTTTACACTTTTCTAAATTTTGCAGGTTCTTTACAATAATCAGAAGAAAAAAAGGTTTTCATTGTATTTTATTTATTTAGGCCACACCCATGGCATATGGAAGTTCCCAGGCCAGCAACAGAATCTGAGTTACAGCCGCAGCAACTCTGGATCCTTAACCCTGTGCCATAGCAGGAACTCCAAAAAAGTTTTCAAAAATGTAAATGCAGAAAGTGAACATGTAAGTTTATCCAGAGCCAACTACAGTTAGAAAGGCTCTGGAGTTCCCACTGTGGCTTGGTGGGTTAAGAACCTGACATAGTTTATGTGAAGACACGGGTTCGATCCCTGGTCTCGCTCAATGGGTTAAAGATCCAGCACTGCCATGAAGTGTGGTGCAGGTCACAGATGCAGCTCGGATCTGGTGTTGCCATGCTATGGCTATGGTGTAGGCCGGCAGCTGCAGCAGCTCCTATTTGACCCCTAGCCTGGGAACTTCCATATGCCGCAGAAGTGGCCCTAAAAGAAAGAAAGAAAGAAAAAAAAAAGACTCCAGCAGTCTAATCATTTAAGAGGAAAGGAAAAAGAATAAACAGTAAGCAGTGACCAGAGGGACCAGCGCAGGTACAAATTGCTCAGGGGGCTGCAACAGTATGAAAGTTGGGAAAGGGACCCTTGAAGCTCACAGAAGCTGCTGAGTGTGAATCTGGACACAGATATGCTGACAAAGAAGGGACTGGTGTATCTAGAAGGGAGTAGTGAGGTGAGCTTCAGCTCAGAGGCAGGTGGCAAAGAGAGAACAAGGGAAGTGCCTGTCTGTGTATTGATGTCATAGAATATTATATAGCAGGTAAAAGGAACCAGGATAGTCAGAAACCAAGGAAAACTTTAGCTTTCAATATGGTTTGGATTTTTTTTTTTTAAGAGCACATTCTTGTAGCATGTATATAATTAATATATAAACATCTTTTTAAAAAGAATTCAAAGTGAGAAGGAAAGCAACACAAGGTATTGGGTGGGAGAGACAATTAGATGAGAGTCTGAATGAGCCTAGAACTGGCTCTGTTATTGATGAGCTGTGTGACACTGGATGAGTTCATTGACCTCTCTGTACTTCAAGTCCTTACCTGCTGATGGGGATGGCACACCTGCACCTGCAGAACTATCGTAAAAGCTGAAAACAAAGTATGCCCTAGGCCCCGTGCTCGGAGCAGTGGCCCTGATAAATGGTAGCCAGCATCCCCATATCACGCAAGAAAGCAGTGGTAAAGAACAGATTCTAGGTGATGATAGAAACTGCCTGAGCCCGCTGAGCCCGTGGATGTAAGAAGCACAAAGATGAGAGTGACTAGCATGGGGGCGTCCACCGGTGGGAAGGAGCAGGAGCCCCCAGAACTTACTGCAGTTCTCTTCATCGCTGCCGTCCGGACAGTCCTCAAACCCGTTACACCGGAAGCGGCCAATGATGCAGTGGATGCCGCTGGCACAGGGGAAGAAGGTGGGGCCGCATTTTGATTTAGCCTTGGCTGCAGGAGGACAAACAAGACAAAGAGTGAGATGCCAGGAGAAGTTTTCTGACCAATGCAGACCCATCCCGAGAACTTGGAGCATGCCATCGGGTCCTTTTATATCTGCCTTGAAGTCCCCAGGGTTTCTTACCACCTCCACCCACCTCCAATCCCGGCCAGACTAGAAGCCCACGAGCATCCACCTCCAGGAAAGGAGTGGCTAATCCATGGCTACAAAGGTCCCAAAGAGGCCAAACACAGTCCCTGTACCCACAAGGCTCAATCAAAATGTGCCAAATAAAGGAACGAATGAGTGAGTGGATGGAGCTTGCTCTCAAGGTGAAGGACCGCTCGAAATTCAGACCCGGATCGTCAAAGTAATCATTTACATTTGGAGATTGTAACCAGGCGGAGTGCCCAGTGCTGTACACCCTCTCATTTAATCCACCCAGCGACCACTCTGCTAGAGGGCGAGCACAAAGAGCTGTTAACCTAAGAGGCCTGAGGCTTCTGTCCTTAGAAAGCCTTCCTTGCAGCGTTGGCTCTTGTGTGGCCAGCATCTGGGAACTAGGATTTCAGGGGGGTTCCCACCATTCTCTTGTGAGAATCGCTCACTGTGCCTAAACTATTCATGCAAAGACTCCAGTTATGCTCAGCCTTTCTTCTGGGCGTTTGAGATTTTGTTACACGCTGGGCAGAGGGGGCTGCTTGACCAGCCACAGTAAGAACCCTGGGCACCGAGTATCTAATGAGCTTCCGTGGGAGAAAACGTTTCACACATGATGTCGCATGTGTTGATGGGGGAATTAAGTGCCTCCTGTGTGAATGCATTGAGAGAGGATTCTGGAAGCTTGAGCTGGTTTCCTCTGACTTCACTCCTTCACCTTTTTCCTTAGTTGGTTTTGCTTTATATCCTTTCACTGGAAGAAATCATTGCCGTGGGTGTGACTGTATGCTGAGTTCAATGCAGCCTTCTAGTAAATCACTGAAACCGGGGGTGGTCTTGGGGACCCTTGACAAAGATGGGTGTGGTTCTCATCCCCATTTCACAGATGTGCTTTGAAGAGGTGAGGCAACTTGCCCACAGTTACAGAGCTAGAAAACTGGTGCTGGCGTGAGGCCCTCGGCACTGAGTCCATGAGCCACGCTCTCAACCAATTCAACAGCACGGCCTCGCTGCCAGAGGCTGTCACTTCGCACAACAGGAGCCAGACTCCTGCTCAAAGGAATCTTTCCACTCCTGCTATACAGTTTTAACAGAAACTGCTGTAACTCAGGCTTGATTGAGTGTCCTGCTAACCAAACAGCGCTGTGGGGTAATGTGCTTTCCTGTTAACGGGCTGGCTGCTCTGGCCTGTGATTACGAGGTGAGATGGGATCTACTGCCACATCCCAGGCAGCAGGCCCCACCTAGCATCCCTCTTGTCTCTTGTCTTACGGCAGGACCATGGTCCTTATGAAGGAAGGGCCATTTCTTTGGAATAAACAGGCAGTAAATTACCTTCATGTTCCTGCCATCACTAACATGCCAACTCTGGCAGCAGCTGATACACAATCAACAGGGGTTTTAAGGCCTGGGACATGCCTAGGTTTTAAAAACCCATATGGCTTTGTTTCAGCCTGAAAACACTATAATAGTGAAGAGCACAAGCTTGGGAGAGAGTATCCTAGGTTCAAACTGTGGCTCTACTTCTTATGACTTCAGGCAAGTTTTAAATATTACTGAGCCTCAGTTTCCTCCCCAGGGCTCCAGGAAGGATTCAGTGCGATCATCTAGATAAAATGCTTAGCAGAGAGCCATGGCATACAGTGGGTGCTCAATTAACGCAGAGCTCTTGCTATTTATCATCATCACCATCACTAGGCTTACAGAATTTTATTTTTTATAATTTTTAAAAATTCTTTGGCCACACCTATGGCATATGGAAGTTCCCAGGCCAGGGGTCAAATCCACGCTTCAGCTGCAAACTATGCCACAGCTACAGTAATGATGATCCTTAACCTGCTGTGCCACAGTGGGAACTCCAAGGTAAGCCTTAAAATTTTATAAGTAAAATTTTAAAATTGATCTTTAGGTTGCTGATTTTTTTTCTTATTACTAAAGTTTAAAAATGCTCATTATGGAAGATTTCTACCAACTGATAGGAAGTTCTAGGATATATTCTTAAGGGCAAAAAGCAAAATGCAAAAGAGTATCTACAGAATTTTACCCCTCTATATATTAAAAAAAAAGAACCTAAGAAAGCATATATGTACTGGCTCGTCTGTGCAAAAGAAGTACAGGAAAGGGAGTTCCAGTTGTCTCTCTGTGGTTAACAAACCCGACTAGTATCCATGAAGATGTGGGTTCAATCCCTGGCCTCACTCAGTGGGTTAAGAATCCAGCATTGCTGTGAGCTGTGCTGTATGTCACAGATGTGGCTCAGATCCCAAGTTGCTGTGGCTGTGGTGTAGGCCAGTAGCTGTAGCTCCAACTTGACCCCTAGCCTGGGAACCTCCAAATGCCACAGGTGCAGCCCTAAAAAGACAAAAGACAAAAAAGAAAGGAAGAAAGAAAGAAAGAGAAAGAAGGAAAGAAAGGAAGAAAGAAAGAGAAAGAAGGAAAGAAAGAAAGAAAGGAAAGAAAAAAGAAAAGAAAAGAAAAATATAGGAAGAGTGAACCAGAAACTAAAGGGGCTGGTTACTTACAGAGGGCGGGTAGGACAGCACTGGAAAAGAGCAGGAAATGGGAATGGAATGAGGTGTCAGGATGAGGAGGGTGCAGCGTTCTCTGAGTTTACTTGTATAGCTCTGACTCTTAGAACCATGATAATATTTCATAAATCCAAATGGTAAACAATTAAAATCAACCACGTGTGTGTGTGTGTGGGGGGGAGACACAATATGAAATATAAACAGCAACAAATGAACAAACTATATTATAGATGAGTAATAGCTCCACACTGAAGGAAATGGGGGAGAAAAGAACTAGCCTAACTCTGGAAAACATTATTTTGCCTAGATTCCATAATGCTGGAGAAAAGAACTGTTTGTAAATACCCCAGTTATATTTGTTTCTCACAGGGATATGAATGAGCGATTTTGAAACTGCCTTTTGTATGAACTAGGGTTGAACAATTATGTAAGTACATTACAGATAGTAAGCGCAAGGTTTCTCATTATCGAAGGAAGAAATTACAAATAAAGAAAGTGACAAGATGAAAATGAACCCTGGGGCTTTGGACTGGAATTGAAGACATCAGTACAAACTCAAGGTTTATAAAGATTAGACAAATAGACAGACAGACAGGAAGACAGAAATACAGATCTGTGTGCGTGCGTTGGTCCATGTACATGCATGTATTTCCTAGCTCCATCTGCTAACAAAGACCAGAAGCAATATACCCCCAAAGCAATGGGGAGAGCCAGCCCAGATCTTGATTTCTAAATACCATTATCGAATAAAGAGAGCCAGGGCTCCTTGGAGAAGTGGTTGGTTCATGGGGGAAAATACAAGATGAACCTGGAGCATCTTTTATTGCCAGAAAGTAAAAAATGCTCAAAATATGATGGAGACATGTTGAAAGGACACGGGAGTCAACCTACAGGCGCTCCCAATGGCCAACGCTAGAACAACAAGACAACAGTGGTGTTAGACTGCAACCCACAGTTGTTGAATAAATACATAAATGAGGAGAAGGGAAAGTGATTTCTTATAGAAGAATTTCAATTAATAAATGTAGAAGAGATGAGGGAAACGAAAAGTCACCATCAAGCAGATGCCACAGGAATAACTGTCAGAGGAAAGACCCAGGGATGCACGTTCAAATTAGAGGACTGACCAGCCTTGCTCTGGTCCCGTTTTCAGGGATTAGGGAAGAAAGGCTGCCTATGGGCTTTGACATCTAACAGAAGAGCATTTCTCTGGAACTGAATACGTCATTCCTCTGTTCAGAACATCACTCTAGAACTTGAGAAAAGCCTACAGCCTCCTGCAGCTCGGCCAACTCCCCCTATGTCACGCCTGCCCACTCCCTGTGCTCTGGCTACGCTGTCCTCCCAGCTCCTCCCTAAGCCCACCAGGCACAGTCCTGCCTCGGGACCTTGCAGCCTGCGGTTCCCTCTGCCTGCCTTCCCCCCAGGGTCAGCGTGGCTCACTCCTCTACTTTATTTAGGTGTCCTTAACCAGTGCACTGTCTACAGTAGAAACCCCAATCCCCACCCTTGAGCACGCCAGCCCTTATCTGCTTCTTTCTTTTCCTTCCTAGGAGGGACGGCACCAGAGGCTGTGCTGTTTGACTAATAAGCACACGTGCACTTGAACGCTTTCATTCGCCACTCTTGAAGGAGCCCCATTGTACAGGGCCTACTGCAGGTACTGTAACAAAAACTTGCCGAATGTGCAAATGTGCCTATAAAAGGAGAGATTAAGGCTTGGGAATCACAGCTAGCATTTACTCAATGCTTCGTGTGGGCTGAGCCCTGTGCTCTATGTTTTACAGATGTCTCCTTTATTCCTCACAAAAACCCCCTTTACATATAAGAAAACTGAGGTCCGGAAGTAAATAAGCCTCTTGCTGCTGACAGAGTCAAGTCTCAAATCTTATGTTTTTTTTTTTCCTTTTTTTGGCCGCACCTGTGGCATCTGGAAGTTCCCGGAATAGGGATCAGATCCAAGCCGCAGCTGCAGGAATGCCAGATCCTTAACCCACTGTACCACAGCGGGAACGCCCTCAAACCTTCCTTCTTGACTCATCTACTCCACCACCTCCGTAGATACTTCTAAGGCCCAGCCCAGCTCCAAAGGACTAAGACTTTACGAGACAAAGAAAGAGAAAAGAGAATAAGAATAATTACGAATGCATTAGCTCCCATTCAATAAATCAGCACTCTGGCCTTGGCCCTGCACCCTCTTCAGGAATCACTAACGAGACTCCCTGCCTTGCCAGCGACGCTCAGCTGCTGTCTGTGTCAGGGAGCCCGTCCCGTTCTGATTTACATCTGCAGCGGCAGATGCCTGCTCAGGCAACGGCGAGGCAGATCACAGGCGGCCAGGCGAGCGCCTGGCAGAGGCTCAGAGGAAGCCGGCCGCTGACAGCAGCTGTCGGCTCCTCCCTGCCTGCACAAGCCACCGTGGGGCTCAGGGGTTGGACAAAGTCTGGATTGTCCTCAGCTCACCCCCATTTCCACGAAGGGGAGATCTCAGCAGGAAACTTAGAAGCCCCTGGCAGAAGTAGACAACTGACTCTGGGTCCAAAACCGCCCTGACAAAGGCAGGCAGGGCGACTCCAGCCCACTGCACACTTGAATCCACCACTCTTCAAGGACCTGCTCTGTGAACTTTTCAAAGCGGCAGCTTTCACCAGCAGCAAGACAGGGCTCAGGGCTCTCGGTGGAGTTGATGTCTTTCCTGATCTGAGCCCTCTTGCTCCTGATTGTCACAGTTCTGGATTTCATGGATCAGTAAAATAAACCATTTTTTAAAAAAACAAATGGGAGAGGAGGAAGGACAAACACAATGGCCCACTTTTTTCTTTTTAACAAGCAAGGTCATGAGCAAGTCTTGCGATAACCTCTACCCACTACTGCCCTAAATGAAAGGCTGCGTTGGCATCCACAATGGAGGCAGGACACGGCCCCGGACCAGTATTTGGGGATCGTGTCAGAACTAGAGGGAAACCAAGAGAGGTCCCAGTGTCACCGGGTTGTGACACCCTCAGAACAAAGACCCAGTCTTCAGAAGCATAACATCTGGGGCACAGCGGGAAGTCCACACAGCTTCACTCAATGACTAGTTCTCACATTCTACAGATGAGAAAAATGAGGCTCAAGGAGGCCATCTGAGACTTGCAAAAGTTACATCGTTCATTTAGGACCAGACTGGTCTATAATCCAATTTTCATGCCCCTAGGTCGGCCCTCTTTCAAGTACAGCTAAATTATTTAGGTGGGGTGCTATAGGGTCCCACTCTGACAAACTCATCAGGGATCAGATTCTGGAGAGACCTCAAGAGACAGGCTCAGGACACTGAACGCCCTACCCACTTCCCCACGGCCAGAACTTCCCAAGCCTAGGATAGAAACACTGCACCATGCATCATGCCCATGCCTCCCAACCTGCCCAGGCAGGGCTTAGGGCTGCCCACCGGTCCCGGAGGATGAAGGATCTGGCAGCACAGGCCTGCTGTCAGTGGGGGCTGGTCCAGACTCTCCCACGTAATGCTGTCACAAAATAGCTGGCCAGGGTCTGCAATGTCAGAGCCTCTCTGTTCAGCCAGAACTCAGCTCATCTGATCTCTGCAGCATCTCTCAGGCTGTGGCAACAGCTCCAGGCACAGCTGCGAGGATTTAGGGTCTTTCTTCCAGATCTCTGTGGTGGCCCACATGAGCCACAGCCGTGCCCCCCACCCTCCGCCCTCCTCCACTCCCTGCTCCAGGACCCTGCCAGTGTGTGCCCAAAACAACCCACAGAGCCAGAAGCAGGAGCCTTCAGCTCTTCTGCAAAATCAGCATCCTTGTTTTGCAAACTCAAAACATAGCTCACTGTGAAAAATTCAAACGATGAGAGATGGACAAAGGCAATGTAAAAATTATCCCAAACTGCTGCCACCCGGGGAAATCCACTGTGGCCATTTTAGTAAACACGCTCCAGAAGCATGGTCTCTCCAACTATAGTGCACAAACAGATGGTCCTAGGACTTCAATAAAATGCATTAGGTCAAAAATGGAGCCTGGGATTCTGCATTCCTAATAGGCTCCCGGGCGCTGTCCATGTTACTGGTTCCAGACACTTCACTGCCAAGCAGCAAAGGACCATTGCTTGTTGCTCTTCCCCCAGGACCTCCAAAATGCTTGGTACCCAGGTCACTCAGTAACTGCTACCTAAATTAATAAATAAAAGCCTGAGCATACAGTTTCGCTTAAATACAATCATAAAATACTACGCTATCCTGAACCCTGCTTTTGTCACTTAATATATCAGTGACATCTTTTCATGTCAACGACAACAGGTCCATACCATTGCTTTTAACGGGTAAGGATAATTTCAGTACATCTTGTGGACCCCTAGGTCCCATTACTGATGGATACTTGGGGTGTTTTCAATTTAAAAAAAAATGCACATCCAGATGCATACATGACTTTTTCCACTGGTACAAAATCTCTTTAAGGTATAACGGCTAGGTCAAAGGCTACGCATGTTTCACACTTAGGTATCCTTTTGATCATCCACTGTCTCCTCCCTGAAGAACTGGTACTATTTTCTGGCCACAGACGGCTATGGGAAAAGCCTCCAGCCCAGGAATGCCTGAGGTGGGCTGGCTGGCGCCTGCTGGCCACGATATTCCTGGCGCACAGGCTGGGAACGGCCCTTGGGTCCTCTGCGTGTGCATTACCCCAGGCCCTTCGCTGCTGCAGGTGCTCTGTTATGCTCCATCTATCTCCGTCCCTCTTCATTTTAACATCTGTGAATTTCATTACTTTGCAGAGTGGGGGACATTCCTATCCAGTCAAGGAAACCATGACTCTTCTTTTCATCTTTTTAAAGTTGCATGGGGCACGGAGCACCGGTCTTCTGGAACTGGTTTCCCCGGGTTACCCCAATCATGGGCTGATGCAAAGTGTCCCTCCCTCCAGGAGCTCTGCTCCTTGAGCCGACGTTCCCGGGCTGTGCTCTCCCCTCTGTCTAAGGACCCCGCTGGAGGGCAGCGTCTAGCTCCAAGGACTGTCCCACTGACCAATTTCTCCAGAATTTCCCACCTTGTAGAGCACTGTTTGGTGAAGAGCAGCCCAGTGATCCGCCTACAGCAGAATACTCAGGGGTGCTTGAGAAAATGCAGGTTCCTGGGCCTCTCTTCTGGGGAATCTGTATTTTCATTAAGCACATGGTGAATTCCAATGAACCCTGTAGTTTGAACACCCTTCTTGGAAGATTCTACCTCCGTCTGTGCCCAGAGAGCAAAGGACCTTATCCTTTCTTTCTTCCTGATGTTGCTGCTGCACAGACCAGCGGCCACTGTAAGAATTCTGGCTACAGAGCCAGTGTGACGTCTGCTCTGACCAGCACTCCCTCGAGTCAAGTTTAAGACATCCCAGATGGTGTAGTTACCCTGAGAAGAATACCCACGAGGGAACCACAGGCCTCTCTATGCTCTTTCCCCTTTTCAACAGTTTCCCTGTTCTTCCCAGGTGCCAGATACAAAACAACTGCGTTTTCCTCAAAAAAGCAGTGAGCTCTCTTCAAACAGGCCCTTTTAGAACTTTAAAACTCTTAACCAGGTCTACTTTTAAAGGCTTTACACTTCACCTGTGCACAATACAAAATAGGGTTCGAGGGGCCAATATTTTTTTACTGCCCTCTCTTGGCAAAGAAAAATACTTTTGAGCACGCTACAATCTGTCAGTCCTGAGTCAGCTGTGTAGTGATTCAACAGCTCTCTGATGAGGAGGCAGCAGCTGAATGAGCCTCTACACGCAATGCCGTGAGTGCTCAGATGGGGGAGCTAGAGGGCACCTAATCTCAATTTAGGGAGGAGGCTGATGTCAAAAAGCCTTCTCAAGGAAGTCAGCCTCAACAGAGACACCCCCCACACAGCTCAGATGCAAAGCAATATAATGCTTAGACAGTCTGAGGCCTTACTCATTTAGCTACTCATTCTTTTAATATTAATTCACAAACTCTGCGTCATACCTCAAAAAACGAGGTTATATAGGAGATGGCTATACCATGGATGAATGTTCAGTGCTGGTGGGATGGTGGAGAGAAGGCTATTTCAAGTAAAGAGAAAAGTATGTGCAAAGGCCTGGAGGCAGGAACAATGTGGTAATGGAAGAAATGAAGGGGTCAGCATGAACTTGCTTCTTATATCAGCCAAAGTACCCGGTATCATCTCTTTAATTAAAAAAAATTCAAAACTCTATTTCTGTAAGAAATGTGCTATGAGCTCAGCGCCATTCTGCTCACACTAAAGATGTGGGAATTACAAGTGCTATGCCGCAGTATAAATTAGAAAAAAAAATCAAACTATAAAATTCACATAATTTGAATCAACTTTGCACACACCCCCAAAATGAAAACCCACTCAAGTGATGCAGCCATCACTGGCTAAAAACTCCATAGAAAGTAATGGATCTAAATTGCTACTATATTCAGTCCCCTGGTTCATTTTGTAAAAAAAGTCACACTATAGTTCCTTTTACAAGTCAGGAATGCCTTCAGAGTTGGGGGCAAGAAAGTAAAAACAGCCTTATAAAAATAGCAGACTTTTAAAAAGCAACAGGCCCAGATTCTCTAAGCTGTCTGAGAGGGAAAGACACAGGTCTTTCATTGTTGTCCAAAAGCAGATGACAAACAGTCCAGCAAGCCAGGTCCATGTCTGGAATCTAAGCCTTTGCAAATTCATTATTGAGTGAGTGAGAAAGCCTGTGGCCTGCTCTGGCAGTTCAACTCCACATGACGGCTGCAATGGACACCACTGTTTCACGGCTTTGATATTGTAAAGCATTATTTCTTCTTAAAATGTCATCTTGCGTGTTTCAGAGATACACACTGCGGAGTGGAGAGGGCAAAAGACCACAAGCCAAGTGGAAAAGAAATATAGAAAGAAGGCATCTAGTTGAAACAGCTTTGCAAGAAACTCGGGTAGAGAATTCTTTCTAAACATCCACTCTTTTATAACCAGAATAGGAGGTTTGGAGCCTTGGGGCTAAGAGGTCAGAAGGGCTCAGGGTAGAGAGCGTCTGGGTTTCTATCCCAGTTCTGCCAAAAGACAGCTGGTCAAGTCACTTCACCTCCACTGGCCTCAGTATCTCCATCTATAAAGGGCGCATAAAGACAACACAGACCTCAGTGTGAGATTCTGCATGCAGGACACACAGCATAATGCGTGATATCTAGTAAGGACCTGAATACTCCCATCACCACCACCACCACCACGAGCCCCCGCCCCCTGCAGGGTTCATGGTTCTACAAACTGCCCTTCTTCACATGTATGTATGGCCCCGAGAACAATTAAGTGGAGACCAAAGTAATGTTTACATTATCTAAGGCCTTACTTTTTTTTTTTTTTTTTTAATTTTAATGGTGGCTTGTGTGGCAGGTGGAAGTTCCCAGGATAGGGGCTGAATCGGAGCTGCAGCTGCCGGCCTCTACCACAGCCATAGCAACACAAGATCTGAGCTGCGTCTGCGACCTACACCACGGCTCACGGCAACACCAGATCGTTCACCCACTGAGCGGGGCCAGGGATCGAACCTGCATCCTCATGGATACTAGTTGTATTCTTAACCCACTGAGTCACAGCAGGAGCTCCCTTTTTTTTTTCTTAATTGTAGTTGATTTACAATGTAGTATTAGTTTCAGGTGTACAGCAAAGTGGTATATATATATATATAGATATAGATATAGATATATATGTATATATATACATACACATATTTTCTTTTTCAGATTCTTTTCCATTATAGGTTATTATAAGATATTGAATATATAGTTCCCTGTGCTATATAGTAACTCCTTATTGTTTATCTATTTTAAAGATATTAGCATGTATATGTCAATCTCAAGCTCCTAATTTATCCGTCCCCACCACTCCCCTCACTCTTTGGTAACCATCAAAATTTGTTTTCCATGTCTGTGAGTCAGTGTCTGTTTTCTCAATAAGTTTATTTGCATCATTTTTTCAGTTTCACATATTAGTGATATCATATGGTATTTGTCTTTGTCTGACTTAGTTCACTTAGTATGATAATCTCTAGGTTAAGACCTTACTCTCTTAGTTATTTGTTCCATTCATGTTAATTCTCAGTTTCTTTATGGCACACATAAAACCAAGTGTGTGGGTTGAGAATAGACTCAAACATAACTTCTGCTAGCAAGAAACCCCTCACTAAGGAATCTGACCCAGAAGAAAGAGGAAAAGAGGACAAAAAAAAAGATAACTGCAATGAGATATGATAAAAGCTATATAAACTGTACAAACATTGACCTTTCAACACTGTATTAGGGTTGCCCATCAGCCTGCCTGGGTTCAAATACGGAACCAAGCGTTTTCAGACCATTTACTGGCTACGTGATATTGAAAGTTATTTCACCTTTCTGTGCCTCCACTTCCTTATCAGGAAACGGTGATATCAGTACCTCACTGGGTCGCTGTGGGGATTAAATGAGACAAGATAATAACTGCTTAGAACTTCCCCAGGGACATACTTTTAGCTATGTAGTTCATACTGCATTAGCTATTACTAAATATATTACATACTAGCTATTATTATTCTTTGGTGTTGCACTATAAAATACAGTAGTATACGGTATTTAGTGTAAGGTGGTATTATCACACACTATAAGCTGTTATTGCTAAAGCTATTAGTTATTACTACTATTTTCAAACAGTTTCTATCCAGTAGCGGACACTCAATCAATATGTGGGGAATGGATATACTGTAAATAAATGGATATAAAGTAAATAAACCACAAAGACCTACTGTATAGCACAGGGAACTATAGTCAATATCTTGTACTAACCTATAAGGGAAAAGAATCTGAAAAAGAATATATAAAGTAGGTATAACTGAATCACTTTGCTGTACACCAGCAACATGGTAAATCAACTCTATTTCAATTAAAAAAAAAAAATGTTGGAGGTTGGGTGGCCAGAGTGCAAGATGAATTTAAAAAAAGAGGGCAGCTCACCAGCCTGGGGCGACCAGGGTGCTCGGCACATCGCAGTGTTATTTTATTTGGGGATGAAAGAGGAAGGGGAGCGTGCAGGTGAAAAAGAAGAGGGAAGGGCCTTCTGGGCAAAATGAAGGATGTGACCTGTGACAGGCGTGGCTTATACAGAGATGTGGGAGGAGTCAGCGCATCCAGGTGGCAGCGGTGAGGCTGGGGGAGAGGCAGGCAGGATCTCGGACGCTTCTCCTGGGAGCCAGAGGGCATCTTTATAAAACACAGTGACTATAAAGAAAATGTTTATGGACTCACAAAGATATTATGAGGCTCTGTAAGACAAGGAAATAGTCTCACTCCCCAAAGTCCTGGGGGAACTGAAGAGAGCCAAGTCTATAATACTCTCAGGGCTTTTAAGGAAAAAAAGACATGATAAACGAGCCGGGAATTCAAAGTGCCTCCCGCTGCCCTTTAAATAACTTTATTATGAAGAATGACAGAGGAAAAAGGGCAAAAAAAAGTGAGCAAGTCTGGGATTAGGACATTATTTTAATAACCTAAAGGTTTTTTCAGGTTACTTATTTGGGCTACTTATAACACACAGGCAGATGTGTAGGAAGGTATGTTTGTGGGCATGTGTCCTAGGAATGAAAATTCCAGAGACTCAATAAACAGGAGAAACCAAGACATGCCCAACTGACTCTCCTAAAGACAAATTTTAAGAAGAAAAGAGCTCTAACACAACAATAAATAAATGTGGGTCAGATAAAGCAGCCTCCGGAGGCTTTTTACCGCTTGGAGGAAAAACTTTTTGACAATGGATCGGAGTCCCTGAGATTAAGACCAGATGTGGGAACAGACACGGATAAGAACAGAATGGTTTCCACCTTAAAAAGAATACTTCCAAAAAAAAATGCATCATTCAGCTCCATGAAAGGTGACATCCAAGGAACAACGCCTAAGAAAGGGGAAGAAAAAGTAAAAGAGAAAAAAAATTGAGCAGATGTGAGGATCCAAGATCCTTTGATAAGAATAAGAAGAAATAAAGAAGAATGCTTTCCAGACCACCTCCCACCCTGCTGAGCACTGAGGGTCACCTTTGCCAAAATAAGGTTTTCCTCCTCTGAGCCTTCACCCTCACCCGCCCTCTGGGCCCCTGACAAACCGTGAGGTTTTCTCTTTTTATTTTTCTAATGATTTTTATTTTTTCTGTTGTAGCTGAGTTACAGCATTCTGTCAATTTCTACTATGCATCAACGTGACCCGGTCATACATATATATATACATATATACATTCTTTTTCTCACATTATCCTCTATCATGTTCCATCACAGTGAGTAGACATAGTTCCCTGTGCTACACAGCAGGATCTCCTTGCTCACCCAGTCCAAATGCAGTAGTTTGCATCTACTACCCCCAAACTCCCAGTCCATCCTACTCTGGCCCCTTCTGCAACCACAAGTCTGTTCTCCAAATCCATGAGTTTCTTTTCTGTGAAAAGGTTCGTTTGTGTTGTATTTTAGATTTCCTCTGAAAACACCCTTGGAGTTCCTATTGTGGCTCAGCCGGTCAGGGACCCAATACAGTGTCTGTGAGGATGGGGGTTTGATCACTGGCCTCACTCAGTGGGTTAAGGATCAGGCATTGCCATAAGCTGGCGTAGAAAGCAGATGTGGCTTGGATCCTGTGTTGCGTTATATCTCAATGAAAAAAAATCATATTATTGTATTGTCTTATTTGCCTCAGGTTTTTAAAATAATAAAATGCGGAGTTCTTGTTGTGGCTGAGAGGGTTAAGAAACTGACACGGCATCCATGAGGATGCAGTTTGATCCCTGGCCTTGCTCAGCGGATTAAGGATCTGGCACTGCTGCAAAGTGTGGCACAGATGCGGCTCGGACCCAGTGTTGCTGTGGCTGTGGCACAGGCCTGCATCTGCAGCTTAGATTTGACACCCAGCCCAGGATCTTCTATATGTCGCAGATGTAGCAGAAAGAAAAACAAATCTCATCTCTGCATATCCTTTACCCTCAGACCTGTGAAGAGGAAGCTCACTTCTGATGAGCTGCCAGGAAGTGTCTCTGACGGCCCCGCTTACCTGCCCCTGCTAAGTCATCCACATCCACAGAGGAGCCTGGTTCGGGTTCTGTCTCGCTTACTGTTACAACGCCCTCAAAGGGCGCCGGAGAGAGGCCTGTGAGGCGATCTCACAGACCACAGACTTTCCCTCAGGACGGCAGGCATAACCCTTTGTTGGGTGGGGTCAACAGGGCACAGACAGGAAGGAGGTGGCCTCTGGCAGCTCTGTCTGTCACACGGTAACTTGTAAACAACTGTTTCCCCCAACGGGACTCAACCCACCACAAATCCTGCTCCAGGAAGTTTTCTCTGAGGCATCCAGAGGTTTCCACGACGCTTTCGACACCAGTCACAGGAATCACATAATCTCAGGACGTCACCTCCTGGCAGCCACAGGCTGACTTCAAAAACAAAACATCAATCCCCAGCTTCTAATTTATCCTCCACGAGCGGGGACCATCAGTCCTGACTGCACATTAGAACCACCCAGGAGGGTTATTAAAAAAAACACCCCAAATCAAGAGAGCTGGAGTGACTGTAATCATATCAGACAAATGAATAGAATTTAAGACCAAAAAAAATGTTCCTAAAGACAAAGACATGGTCAAACCTCAGGAAGACGTAATACATGCACCTGAAAACAGAGCCACAAGATACATGAAGGAAAAACTGACAGAACTGAAAGGAGAAGCAGACACTTAAATAATGAGAGTTGGAGACTGTAAGACTCCACTTCCAATAATGGAGAGAGTAACGAGGCTGAAGATCAATGCGGCATAAACAGAAGGCGTAAAGGAGGCTGAATAAACCAAGACTGAGCCTCCCATGGAACTCTCCAGCCCCCAGCACAGAACACACAGTCTCCTCAGGGACACGCAAAACAGCCTCCAAGTGGGGCCACAGAACAAACCTCAGAACAAAACCTTTCACTTAAGAGGCATGACATCATTACCAGGCGTGGTCTCCATTCACAATAGAATGACATCAGACATCAGTAAGACACGGTTTCTTGGGGGCATGATGAAAATGTTCTAAAACTACATCTTGCCAATGGTGACAGAGCTCTCCGAATACAACTAAAGAAAGAAACAAAACTTCCTAAAAACTTCTGAAATCTAGGTGGGTCGGTGATGTCAGAGACAGAAGCGTTGCCGTTTTTGAGGAAAGTACTAAACTGGCCAGATTCCTCCCCGGCTCTCCTCCTTTGCTCCCAGGCAACACGGGGCAACACTGGGAGGTGGGGGGGGCGTGCTGGTGAGGACAAAAGGTGTCTAGCAGGCAGACCAGGGATGCTGCTAAACATTCTAAAATGCACACGCCAGCTCACCTGGCCCGACATATAAAGAATTATCTGGCCCCCAAATGTCAATGGTTTTGAGGTGGAAGAACCCTATACTAGGAAAGGTCAATACTCCTGAATTTTTGCCTCTTCTGACTTAAAGAAAGAAATAGCCCTATATTAATGGTGAAGGACAAAGAATCGGAGATCAGGCAGACCTGACTCCATATCCTGGTTTCACTCCTTCTCAGAACTGTGACCTTGGACGTTCCCTAAGGACCCTAGACTTAGGGTCTGTAAAACGGAATGAGGAAACAACCCTACCATGTGCTTGTGAGGATTATATGAGAAGCTGCCCAGGACCAATAATGCTAAGAGCTTTCATTGCTATAATTACTGTTTTTCATTAAAGCCCCAAAAGTGCCTTAATCACAAAAAACGGGTGACTGGGTCATTTTCAGATAAGGTTATTTTCTCCAGCAACAATTAGTATGTAAACTGGGACATTTTATGAGCTAATAAGCAACTGAGACATAACAGTTGACATTCCTCACCACTGCAGTATACACCAGCCAAAGTGGGACGGGCTAAATACCCCGTTGCCATAGTAACACAAAAAGTTCTGGGAGCCGGACTCACGTACTTTCCCATAAATGCTTTCTACTCGTGTGTCTAGACTTTATGTACAAGGCCACTGAACAGTGGTGGAGTCTTTTCCACCTACTAGACCTAATATCTTTCTGCTGCTCAAAAACCAATGTACTGTGCTGGAAAGAGCCACCAAAAACAGGACAAGATGAGAGCCTCTTATTTGCGTGGGTCTCTATATTGGAGCCCACCTGTTAGGAGCGGAAAGGAGTGACTTGATAAGACATATTAAACCCCCCAGTGCCTTCCAGTGCCTCCATGGGCCAGGCACTAGCATGTGATTCCCTACTGTAAGTGAGGGAAGAAGATAAGAAAGTAACACTAAACGCTGACTATTGTGCCCCAGGCCTCTGGACTTTGCTCAGTCTCCACTCCACCAAAAACAGTGAGGCAGGAATGATTACCAACACTGTACAGTGACACAAAGAATCAGACAGATGAAGTAACCCACCCAGGGGCAAGTTTTCCATATATATTTGGTTTTGCTCCATCTCAATTCTTTTTTATTTATTTACTTATTTATTTTATTTATTTGCTTTTTAGGGCGGCACCCGCAGCATATGGAAGTTCCCAGACAAGGTGTTAAATCAGAGCTGCAGCTGCCGGCCTACACCACAGCCACAGCTATGGTGGATCTGAGCCACATCTGCGGTCTACACCACAGCTCTCGGCAATGCCAGATCCTTAACCCACTGAGCGAGGCCAGGGATCCAACCTGCTTCCTCATGGATACTAGTCGGGTCCTTAACCTGCTGAGCCACAACAGAAACTCCCAGAAGAATGATCTTATCTGATGCATCTTTGTAAAAGATCATCATCCAGCTGCCTGGTGGAGAGGGGACTGAGGGCGTGGAGGCAAAGGCAAGAAGAAAACCCTAGGGGGTGACTGGAGAGCCTTGAGCTAGTGTGCGAGTGGGGAAGCTGGAGAGCTGAGAATGGACCCAAAATCCTCCAGGCCAGGATGTCTCGACTTTGGCACTACTGACTGACACCTGGGCTGGAGAATTCTCTGGAGTGGGGGGCAGTCTCATGTGTGGTAGGAAGTTTCACAGCATCCCTGGCTCCTGGCCACGGCGGCCAGGAGCATCTCCAGTTGGGACAACCAAAAATGCTTCCAGACACTGACCCCAGGGGGTCAAAATCACCCCTGCTTGAGATCCACTGTCTTAGAGGTAGAACTGACCAGGCTTGTCGACGGCTGGATTGGGGGGGGGGGCGGCTGGTAAAAAAGAGATCTCCCAAGGAAGACGCCTAGGATTTGTCCATGCCAAGGGAACCCCATGTCACACGCCGAGGGTTTGCCTTCCATGCCAGCAGGTCTGCTCCTGATTTCACTGTCACGCAAACCTTCATTCATTCCACAATGAGCGTCACCGTCCACGGCAAGTGTCAGCCACACCCAATGCCAGGGGTGCAACTGTGCCGGAAAGAACCCGACAAGGACACAGACATACAAGTCAGTGCAGTAAGGCCATGCATCAGAAGAACCCCCGAGACCGAGCAGAGGCACGAAGGAAGACATGGCCCTTTGTTCCTGGGGGAGCTCCATGGAGGCTCGAAGGCCGTGCCTGGAGGACCAAGGCACAGAGGGAAGGACATGGGCAAAGGCACAGTGGTGTGAAGCTGGGAGGCAGGGAGGAGAGGGAAGCAAAGGGCAGGCGAGAGTCCATTCAGTCTCACGTGATTCCATGGGTTACCTGGAGCTGCTGGAGGGCTGCTGGTGTTACTCGCATTCCTGACTAATAGGGATTAAAACGAACTCAAAGCAGATCTATGAGAGCTCACAGTACACCAACCCCAGTGCCGGGCATTCCACCTTCACGAGGCCCTTCGTCCCTGACTCCAGAGGAGAAAACTGCAACTAAGAAGGCCAGTGACCTGCACCGGATTCCTCGCTGGCAAGTGGCAGGGCCAGGCCGGTGGCTCCAGCATCCTCTGCCTCCCGTTTTAAGTCAGAGAGTAGTATCGTGATCGGATAGGTGGTTTATTCCCTTTGGGGAACAAATCTTTGGGCATCACTAGTTCCTGGGAGTGGACGAGATCACCAAGGAGGATGTACTGGACAGGAAGGAGGGGACTCATGTCTGGGCGAACGATGACGCAGAGAAGCAGACCCAGAGCTCTGTGCGCAGATGAAGGGCAACCAGGAGACTGGGGCGGGGAGGGGGGGAGTCCCAGCGAGCAAAGGAGGGAAG
Organism: Catagonus wagneri; assembly: GCA_004024745.2. Classification (NCBI taxonomy): domain Eukaryota; kingdom Metazoa; phylum Chordata; class Mammalia; order Artiodactyla; family Tayassuidae; genus Catagonus; species Catagonus wagneri. The sequence goes on from PVHT021183666.1 coordinate 13,785,358, forward strand.
TGGAGGGTGAGGGCAACAGTGTCCAGCGCTGCCTGGAGGTCAGGCAGGGCTGTTGCTGACACCTGCCAGATCTGACAGCTAGGAGATTCCTGGTGATCCTCCTCAGTGCAAATTCATTACTGTGGCGGATGCAAAAGTCAGAAGACAGAGGGCCGAAGAGGCACAAACCAGAACTCCAAGGCCACAGAGGCCAAGGAACCAATGGGTGTTTCTCATAGTGTGGTCCCAGGCACACCCGCAGCTTCTCAGGGCCCATCCCAGACCTGCTCCCTGGGACTCTCCCGCAATGGTCCCTATTGAGGACTCTGCATCATTCTGACGCAGCCAGCCTGGGACCCATGGTCTCTGGAGCCTCTCTGCTTCAAGAGTAGACCTCAAGACCAGCAGCATCGAAAACCTTCTGGGGGTTGTCAGAAATTCAGACAATCAGCTAGAAACTCAATCAGCCTTGCCCCAGGGCCACTGAATCAGATTCTGTATTTCAGCAAGATTCTCTTTTCCAGTACATACAGTGTTGGAGAAGTTCTAGATGGGGAGGGCGGAGAGTGCTGGGGGTGTGGGGAGAGGCACCCAGGCACCTTCCGCAGATTTATTAAGGGCAGAGTGCCCTGAGATTTTCCTGCCCCTGATTTTTTACAAAAGACAGCAAAAGATTGCCAATGGAATCTCTGCATGGCTTCTGACGCTTCAAGTCCTTGCTATACCCTTCAGGCCACGAAGCCAAGGAGGCATGACTGCAGGCACAATGTTATCATTTTGGCAAAATGGGAAAGTGTTACAGGGCATGCAGTTTGCACTCCCTATGCAGGCAAGGCCGGCACCTCCCCCTGAACCCTGTAAACCTCCGGGTACAGAGCCGCATGGCACGCTCTTACCCGCAGGGGGCAGCACAGCAGGGCAGTCAATCTGCTCACGCAGGGCTGAAGATCGGCTTTCAAAACTGTGTCACCTAAGCGGCTTAACCAACTTCTTAACTCTCTAAGCCTCAGTCCCCATCTGTGAAATGGGGATACCAAGAGGCCCCAGTGGTGCCGCAGCGGTGAGGACTGACCGAGCTCCTCCAGGCACAGCACTGGCACAGGGCCTCGTACACAGCTCTAAGCCCCACCGTGTGACCCCAGAGCCTCTACACGACCTGCTCACTTGGGCTCTCTGCCCTTCCACCTGAGCCAAACCCACCCTCTGCGTGGATGCCCACATGCCCGAAAACCCTTCTCTATTTTCACAGGGAGGAGAACTTTTTTTTTTTTTTAGCTAGAACATTCTATTTTAAACCGCAGATATCTGTATGAGAAAGGGGCGTGGAGACAATCTCACTTGACAGAGAAACTCAGTTCCAGGAAAACCAGAGTGCGCTGGCCACTCGCTTGGGTTGGGGTAAGCACAGCCAGTCTCCTGGAGTCCAACGCAGTCCCACCAGGAGCCCTCTGTGCCTGCATGCGAAATCCCTCATTAGCCCCTGCCTCTGGGCCTCAAACCCAGAGAAGTATCAGGATCCAGTGACTGAGCTGATGATAATAGGTGTCTAGGCAAAGGCTTAGAAAGGGAGAGAAAGGCGGGGCTCTCCCAGAAGCCACACCCCTTGGGCCCCAGAGAGAAAGGTAAGGGCCTAGAGGAAGGTGAACCCTTAGAAGAATGACTCATTGACAAGGAGGAATTAGAATAAGGGAGAGGCAGAAAAGGAAGCCTGAAGTCAGGCTGTTTAAGCAAATCCTCAGGTGACCCTTTTAATTTATTTTCTTTTTATTTTTGTCTTTTCAGGACCGCACCCGCAGCATACGGAGGTTCCCAGGCTAGGGGTCTAATAGGAGCTCTAGCCGCCAGCCTTTGCCACAGCCACGGCAACGTGGGATCTGAGCCACGTCTGCGACCTACACCACAGGTTAGGCAATGCTGGATCCTTAACCCACTGATCGATGCCAGGGATCGAACCCGCAACCTCATGGTTCCTAGTCGGATTCAGTAACCACTGAGCCACGACGGGAACTCCAGATGACCCTTTTAAACGTCCTGAGGGCGAGACTCTGGGGTGTGTGTGTGTGTGTGTGTGTGTGTGTGTTTGTTTGTTTTGCCGGTGGGAGGAATCCTGTTTCTGCTTAGCAATCCCATCTGGTTCCCCGATAAGAGAAAACCAGCTCTGGGAAGAAGGCAAGCAAGGATTTGCCCATACATGTCCTTGTAAATAGTCATGGCTCTTTCACTGGCTTATTCAAAAATGTGTACTGAGCACCCTTCAGGTGCCAGGAGCTGACAAGGTTTAGTATGGGGACAACAGAGATCAAGACGCATGAAGGGCCTTTCCCGGCTGCCCTGAAGCTTCTAATGTCACCTGGAAGGTGGTACCTAACACCCTTGACTGTATCTGCTTGCTTATAAGTGTAAAGTAGAGAAGGGCTATGGGAACAGGGATGGGGGCATCTACTTAGCCTAAGGAGAAGGGCGGGAAGGCCTGAGGGCAAGAATGTGGTTATAAAACGAGAGGGCCCTGTCTTCATCCATCCATCCATCCATCCATCCCTCCATAAATACATTGATCCATCTATCCATCTTCTTTCTTAAGCAGCACCCTCTACTAGTTTTTTTTTTTCAGTTCTATACTTCCATCAGAAGGAAAGCAAAAAATAAAAATAAAAAAACCTGGGTGATGTCAATCCTCTAAATAACTAACATCTCTGGGCAGAAGCCAGAGGGCAGGTTCCTACGCTCAGAAAAGGAAGGCTCTGAGAAGTAAAACCGCATGCCTTAAGCTCCACGCAGGATCAAGAGCAAAGACGGGTCTGCGCCCCTACCCTGCTCAGCTGTGGCATGTCAGCCTATCCTAGAAGCTACTCACAGAGATACTCTTCGGTTTTCTAAGTTGTTTGTTTCGTTTTGATGCTTCTCCTGTGCTCTGCAGCCATGCCCAGACAGGGTAAACAAGATCCCGCTCCTCTGAAATTCTCCTAAAGGCCAGCCTTCAATGTGACACTTTAAGGAAGGCCCCTGATTGGCGGGAGAAAAAGCTTGGCAGAATTAGCAAATTAAGTGATGAAACAAATCTGCCTTTGTACTCCCACTGTCTGGAACGAAAAACAAAATATTTTTGAAATGCTGAACAGGGAGGGGAAACCTGGCAGAGGAACCGAACGTTAAGCAGAAAGCACGGGCAGAGCGGGTCCCACATATGCATTGTTTTCGCCATTGCTCACACTTGCCAAGACTTGGTTTGCATCAGAGCACGATGACACCATCCACGGTCTGTTTTTGCAGACATGCCCCGCAGAACAATGGAAGTGTGGTCCTGACGGATGCTGCAGGAATCACATCCAGGGCCACGACAGTGTGGGTGGCTGACTGGGGTGACTGTTTTTAAGGGACCCACAACTTCTAGGAGGTGCTCATACAACGATTCCAGGCAGCCCTGACGGCAACTGTAAAAGGCCTGGTTCCTCAGGGCACCAGGCTCAGCGGCAAGGTCAACGGCACTGGAGGAAAACTGCCTGGAAATTGTCTGCAACCGAGGACGAGTCAGCTCTGCTGTCTGAGTGACTGTCCTGAGGTCACAGGAAGAGGACCGCAAGCAGATGGCTGACTAGGGCGATCACCTCTGATTCTCAGAGCAGCGGGGCCTCTGGCACCTGCCACCAGAGCGCCCTGCCTACACCTCTCGTCCTCTCCCCCACAGGCAGGGGACACCACCACACACACCGCCGCTCACCACCCGTCCTACCGTCTCTCTCAGCAATCAGTGAGGATGGGACTTGAAATCATCCTAAGCCTGCGCGGTTCTAAAAACAGGGAACTCATCAGTACCTCAGGCGCCCCACTGCTACCATCAGAGCTCCAGAAAGCAGACTTGGCTCATTATGAACAATAAATTTCTGAGAACTCCCTTCCTATAACAGTGGCAAGTGCTCTTTGCTCCAGAAAAGGACAATCAGCGTGCTGCCTTTGGAATCGCAGATGTCAAGGCGGGACGAAAAAGGGCCCAGGGGGCTTCTCTGGGATCTGGTCCAGTCGATTCGATTCTTTTTCTCTGTTTACTGCAGACCCTTTGAGAAAATGAGATCTTACGCAAAGCCCATCAGGTATTTAAAAAGAGAGAAAGAGATGTGGGCTTTGCTTTCGGACGAGGAAGGGTCCACCTAGTCCAGAGGCCCCTTCGCTCTGCTGCTCTCCACTAACCCTTGGCTGAAACAGCGATGAGAGTCTAGACTTTCACTGCAGAGATGAATAACATTAGGTCCCAAACCAGAGAGCTGGATCCTCACAAATCCCTCTCAGTCCTGAAGGCAGACTTTCTAGAACCTTCACACAGAAGCTTCTATGTGGGATGATCCCGACAGCCATTGTCTTTATACATGTTTTAAAATCACCCCAAATCCTCCTGTTGCATGGTAATAACAATGGCTAATTCTTCTCAAGAGCTTAGTAAGTATCAAGCACTGTCTAGACACTTAACAGCTATAAAAACATTTAAACTCGATGAGGTCAACCCTACTTGACTATTCCTCATTTTATAGATGAGGAAACTGAGGGACAGAGGGGTTCAACAGATTGCCAGCGTGCACAGGAACCAGGACAAACCCTGGCAGGCTGGTGCCAGGCTTGTGTGCCGTGAAGCACACCGCGCACGGCCTCCTGTGCCAAAGTGATAAGAAAAGACCCATTGTCCATTATCCCATCTCACCGAGTCACCCACTGTTAACGGGCATTTAATCTCATTGGTGCTCCTTGTTGAGATTTCCAAAGGCAGGACACCTCTTCCTGGGAATTTCATTTCTGGCTCAGATAAAGTCATTTTCTTTTTTTTTTTTTTTTTTTGGTGGGGGGGAGGTGGGTGGTAATACTATTTTATTAACATTTAAATTTTACTATCAAACAATGAGCAAGTAGGAGTTCCTGCTGTGGTGCAGTGGGTTGAACCCAACGGCAGCAGCCTGGGTCACTGAGGAGGTGCAGGTTCGATCCCCAGCCCGGTGCAGTGGATTAAAGGACCTGGTATTGCTGTAGCTGCAGTGTAGGCCACAGCTTGGGCTCAGATTCAGTCCCTGGCCTGTGAATTTCCATATGCTGTGGGTGTAGCCATCAAAAGAAAAAAAAAAAATGAGCAAGTATATACTGGCCATGTTCAGATTTTTGAAGTAAAAAAAAAAAATGGACAGCTTCAGGGGTGCAATGAGTTAAACACTGCATAATATACTAACACTTAGAGAATATTCAGCGTATAGTATAACTGTCCACATTTATAAACAAGCAGAGGGACAAGCCCTGCAGTTGGAGGAAAAACTCATTCAGGACTGACCAGAGGTCCTCGGTTGCTGACAGGCTCTCCCCTTGACTTCAGACTGAGACAAACCAAGGAGTCTGCCAGGGTACAAAACCCACTGACCTCAGGACACACAGTAACAGCACAGACTGGCAAGAGCCGGTTCAGACCTTGGGGGCCAGTCTGCAGCGAGCTGGGCTGGCTGGGGGGCAGAGCTGCTGCAGCTCAAGTCCAGGGTCCGCATTAGAGAAGCAGCCCGGAAGCCGAAGGGCCAGGGCATCCTTCTAGACTCGCTTGTTTCCAGACAAGTTCCTCTGATGCTTTTCCCAAACAGGGCAAAGTCATTTTCTTTCATGGGAAACGCTGGACCAGGACCAGCGATCCACCTGCTTTCCTTAGGAGACAATATGCATGAAAACACCTCAAAAGCAAAACAAAGTGCGAACCACGCCACCATCACGTTGCTTGGCGCTCTCTGCTCAGAACGCCGCGCTCAAGAGGTCAACACACATCTGAGGCGCTTCTTCCCTGCCCTTCTCCTTCCCCTCTCAAGAGGAACGCTGCCGGGCAGCCCTTCTCCCCTGATTGGGAAAGAGGCTGACAGTGCAAGGTTTGTCCTAAACAGCTCCCTCGCTCAGGAGTCTTAGCTGAGTCACGGGACAATAAAGTCTCAAAGTGTGGGCACAAGCCTCAGCTGGGCTGCTTGCTCGGATGCAGGTTCCTGGACCTCACCCTCAGAGATTTTGCCTCCATGGGTTGCAAGTTGTCCCCAAACTGACACTGACAATGGGTCGGTGACCCACCAAGCACCCTTTAAGAAATGCTGGTATAGGGCTGTCCCTAAGAGACCAGGGCCTCTGGTGGGGACAGCTTAGAGCTGCCTTCAATGGTTTGAGAGAAAACGCCAGGAAAACTTAGTTGCTGAGGTTTCTTTTCTCACGTGTTTGTTTTTGCTTTTGTTTTGTTCTTGTGTGGAGCAGCTTCCTGCTGAGCCACGGGAATAACACCACAACCCTCCTGCACGCGTTCAGAAAATGCATTAGTTGTGACATTTTGCTAAGTCTGGTGACTGATGACAGCCAGCAGGCCCTGAGGACAGTTTTACCAGGACACATGCAGGAGAACTGAAGGCATGGATGGCAAGAGTGACAACTGACACTTGTTGAACACTTACCGCGTGACAGATACTGTTCCAAGAGCCTCACAGAGGGCCATTTAATCTTCCTAACCCTGTGAAACGGGACCACTTCTACCCCAGTTTACAGCTACGGCACCTGAAGTACAGAGAGGTGCAGTAACTCGCCCAGGGTCACACAGCGGGGAAGTGGTAGAGCTTGACATGACCCATTCCAGGGCGCACAGCTAACATCCTCCCCCTGGTACACAGGGCACCGCCTGACTCCCCCCACACACACATGCTTCTCTAAACACCCCTGAAAATCACTCCTCCCCATCACAGCCCCAGGCACTACCACGGGCAGACCTGGACGCCCAGCGCCCTCTCTCTTACCTGCTGGCTTTCCCTCCCAGGCAAGTGCCTCCACCTCTCACCGCGTTAACTCACCCTCACCTCCCAGTCTCAGCTTAGACACGGCCTCCCTCGGGTGAGATCGGGGTGCCCCTGCGGGTCCCCTAGCACCCAGGATGTGTGGCTTTCCCAGTGGGGGTCACACCCAGCTCCCTGCTCATCACCTCCTCAGACTTCAGCCTCTCCTATGACAGGGATTTCCTATTCGCCACCCCCCCACACCTCCCAGCAATTACCAGGCACACCGTAGGTGCTCTATAAACGTTTGTTCTGTGATGAATAAGTGAACACGTCATCGGTGGCTGTGGGGGACAGGAAAACGCCAGCTTTCAGGAGGCAGAGAGTTCGACGGACGGCCTTAGATCCCGCCCAGTGGGACCTGCTGCCACAGTGGACCACAGCCGCGTCTCCCCCGTGCTGCCCTCCGCCACCGCCCTCCCTGCGGGGCCGGGGACGCTTCCAGTGGGCACCTTCCACTCCAGGACATCTGTGGATCCGGCCCGCACTGCAGCTGGGGTTCCTTCTCCTCCCGTCCATCTTTCCTTCCACAAAAGCCCAGCCCCACCCCTGCTCCCGCCCCAGCAGATCTCTGGACACCTCGCCGGTCTTGGCGTCAGCCTGGATGGCGCACTGGCAGAACCTGGGTCTCCACTGCTACTCCAGGTCTGTCCCCAAAGTCAAGGTGGCTGCTTAGGGTCTTCCTCCAGTCACCACCAGAACAAACATCCCAGCGACCAGCGAAGAAAAGGCTAAATGGGGGAGCGGAGCGGTGCCTCACCTCCACCCCCACCTCAGGAGGAGCTCAGAGGGGTCCTGCCTGCTGGGGGCAGGGGAAGGGGGTGTCCCGGGACCTGCACTGCCACTGCTGCACCCCAGACTGTGTGCAGCCCGTGGCCACTCTCCCTCGCCCCTTCCTGGCATTGGACCAGCTGGTGTTCTCCATTACAGAGAACTGGGAACAGCCGCAGTTTGGCTTTCCACGCTAGGCAGCACGCACCGGAAATGTGCCACGTTCTGCATCAGGACCATCTGCTCCCTGCCATCGACAGAGCCCCCCACCGGGCTGCCCTGCTGCTGCCTGGGCGCCAAGAGCAGTGGGACTGTCTGGTGGAGCGTCAAGGAGCAGGCTGTGCCCAAGAGCTCAGAGAAAAGCCTACAGACACGCAGCAGAGTCAGGGTGATGGGCTGGAGGACTCGGGAACAAGCGCTCAGCCACAGGCAGGCTCCCCTCTCATTGGCCAAATGTTTCAAAATGGCCAAGAAAAAAAAATACATCGTGCTGGGTGACCGCCATTAAGTCATCTTGCAGGCAGGCTGCCCACCCTGCCCTCTGGGGCACGTGATGCTATTAGGGTACCACGAAAGCCTCCTCACCAGAATCGCCCACTCCTTCAACAGTGCCCATCCCTCCCTAAAGCACCTCCTCTTTGCTCAGGAGGTCAGTAAAGATCATGGGCTTTACCGTTAGACCCCAAAAGAACTGGAACAGCAAACAGCCCTTGCACCCACCGAGAAGACGGCAGGAACCAAGGAGGCCCTGGGCCCCTGCATATTTAAATCACATGGAGGATTGGAGACACTGATTACCTGCCTCCACACCCTCACGCCCCCAAAACGAAGGACAGGGATGATAAAAATAAACAACCCAGGTACTTGAAGACAGCGCTGTGCCAAAAGAGTCAGAGGCTGTATCTTAATTTGGAATTAACCCAAAGTATTTCCATGTTGTAAAACCCAGAACACCTGTGTGTAACCCCTTTTACTCCCTTCTCATCCAACCACTAAATCTAAAAGACTCAACAGCCTTTTTTATAGCCTTGAGACATTCCTGACATTTAATGGGATTCCTCTTGCAAGGATCTTAACAGAAGACAAGACAGTGACCATGTCAAAAGACAAATGTCCCCGAAATGCTTGAGAGGGGCCTACAATTACCTTCTGATCTCAAGGATGCCCTGCCCCCTTTTTCTCCCTCTCTAAACCATCTTCGAGTGCTACTGGCACACGAACCGCCCTGGTCACATGTCTGAACTACCCGAATGCACCGCATTCTCTCCTTTTAATTATTACTTTCTCATCCGTCTCTGAATTTTTTAAAAAGCCTTTAGGCAACTGCAAACTAGCTGTATCACAGATGAAAGTGCAAGTCTGCATTAAAACAACAACAACAACAACAAAAATAAAAAAACTGCAACAGTCACAGCCTCACTTGGATCAGCAAGATTTGGATGTGCCAGGAAAAAAAATTTTTTTTGATGTTCTGTGATTTTGCAGCCATTTAAATTTTATTAGCAATTATGGAGCCTGTTACCACTGACTGCATCTCGCAGCTCCAGCCAAGTCCTGGCAATGAGAGCACTGCCTGGATGATGGGCCCCAGGCACCCTGGCCACACGCATTCCAGGGACACAGGAACCCCTCCCAGCCCTGCACACTTCACTAGGATCCCCCCTGGCAGGCCAGAAGAAGCAGCATCAGTCTGGTAACAGCAGAGCTCTCCGGACGTGGCAGGGAGGACCGGTGAGACGGAGCGAGGCTGGTATTTGAGCAAACGAGCTGATTTAGAAGATGACTTCAGGATGACCTCATGCCACTAACGTCTCAGCTGGGGACAGTCTTGGTATGTATGTATGTATGTATGTATATACGTATGTATTTATTTTTGCTTTTTAGGGCCGCACCCGTTGGGTATATGGAGGTTCCCAGGCTAGGGGTCTAATCGGAGTGGTAGCCGCTGGCCTGCACCACAGTCACAGCAACGCGGGATCCGAACCACATCTGCAACCTGTACCACAGCTCACGGCAATGCCGGATCCTTAAACCCACTGAGCGAGGTCAGGGATCGAACCCGCAAACTCATGGTTCCTAGTTGGATTCGTTTCTGCTAAGCCACGAAGGGAACGCCACAGTCTTGGTATTTAAATTAATAGTTTTCAAGAAAGCAGTGGCGGGTCCCAAACAGCAGCTGCCATCACCTGGGGGAGACTCAGGAAACCCAGGCCTGGTGGGGGTTCTGGCAGATGCCACCAGAACAGGATTAGAATGACACCAGCAGGCATGTGAGAGGGGGAGCTTGTACTGAAAAAAAGAGACTTTCTAAGAACTGGGAGCTTTTAGTGGCTTCAGAAACGAAAATGTTCCTCTCCTCTAAGAAGATACAAAATTGGACAATTTCCTCAGCTTTTCTCTAGGTGCAGGGACGGTGTACCTCAACAGACTTGACTCGACATCTCCCCCAGCCAGAGAATCTGCGGTCTCCGGTCCCAGCTCCTGGCTCTGGTAGACAGTGATTCTTCCTACCTTCTCAAGCTAGGGGCTTGAGAACACGGGAGCTGGCCCGGGACCCCCTCATCCTGGGCTGCCACACCGCACTGCCCTCAAAGCAGGGCATCAGGGAGTCCCTGGGTTCCGCCTTCTGTAAACGCCCGGGGAAGGGGGCTTGCTCGCTTTGATGGTGCGCTGCCATCCTGAACATTCACAGTATTTCCAAAACAGAACAGTCCACCTTCCTTACTTGAGAGGATCTGTTAGAAAGTAGAATCTAGGGAGCATCTTCCACTCCATCTTTGATGACTGTCAGAGCCAAAGGAAGCCTATACTAGATCCAAAGTTCTCTGGCAACCCTGCGCTATCTCCCTTTCAGGGAATTACGCATCTCAAGGGAAGGGAGAAGTCAGGAAAGTGTATTTTATTAAGTGCCTGTTACGTGCCAGATACCAGCACCTACACGTCTGACCCTCACACCCCCTTGCCAGACTTGCTCCCATTTCAGATGAGGAAACTGGGGCTCAAGAAGGGAAGTCACTAGCAGCGGCAGAGCTGGGATCTAAACCAGAAAGGTGCTCCACACTGCCAGTAAGAGTACAGCTAATGTTTACGGGGCAGTTACGCGGCAGTTTCAAGGCTTTTCAAGGTTGTAGCTCATTTAATCCTCATAAAAATTCCACGGGATGTAAGGGAACTGAGGCTAAGTACCCTGCCCAGAGCCCACATGTGACAGACCCAGGATTCAACCCAGGCCGTGCCCCCCCAGAGCCAGCCCCCTCCCACTCTGCGAGCTGCCTCCTGTACAAACACAGCACCCCCAGGAAATGGAGGTGGTACATTTATCTGTTTGGAAATGTCAGTGCCTTTGGTTGAAACACCATATGCTAACAATCAGAGTAAATTAATTTTATTTCATTGACTCTAAGACACCACCAGTCGGAAGGCATGTGACTAAATTATGTACAACTATGAAAGAAAAGCCTCTGCCAATTAAACTGGGACACATGTTTTCTTACCCCATCGATTATAAGCAGAGTCTCACTTTCAGAGACGTGTAAATGTGGAAAGATGCCCGTCTTAGCATTTAAAACGCTGGGATGAGCAAGATGGTGAAACGCCTGATGGACGCAGAGTGGAAACCAGGTTCTCTAACTGAAGAGTAGCCTGATGTAAGATCTAATTTCCCAAGAAAACCTGACAATCCCAATTTTTACGTGCAAGCTCTTGATTTAGAAACGCCGGCAACTGACTCGTGGGGGTTTTGGGGTTTGGTTTTTTTTTTAAGGGCTGCACTTGCAGCATATGGAGGTTCCACTAGGCTAGAGGTTGAATCCGAGCTGCAGCTGCCAGCCTACACCACAGCCACAGCAAAGCCAGATCTAAGCCACATCTGCCACCTACACAACAACTCATGGCAACGCCAGATCCTTAACCCACTGAGCAAGGCCAGGGATTGAACCTGCATCCTTCTGGATACGAGCAGGGTTCGTTAACCGCTGAACCACAACGAGAACTCCTGATTCGTGTTTTTCATGTCCTTGTGCAGGACAAAAATGCTGTCTGTAGTCCAGTCTGGCTGGGAGCCCTCCTGGCTTCCTCCCGGGTAGTCTGGGAGGCAGAGAGCTCCAGGCATCCATTTGGTCACAGCACCTCCCCACGCCTGTGGCTCTGAAAGGCACAGGACTTCCACAGGCTGCTGTACACCTCCCCTAGCGTTCAGAGTACTTTTTTTTTAAATCAGAGAAGTAGCCAAGTCAAGATGCCAGGTCATGTATCTCAGACTGCATATAACTGACTTTTAAAAAGATACATTTATTTTCTTTCCTAAACAGCCTCCCCACGCTTCCCAGCTACCCTTGTTCTATGGACACACCTGGTTCTGTTTCATGACCACCAGCTATACGGGAAGGGGTAAAATAATAGCAAGAAATTACCCCAAGGAGATGCAGTGAAAACGCACCCAGCACAGAGGCGACCAGAAGGCTGAGTGCAAAGGCCTGGTCCTGGGCTGGCTGCTGGCCACTCTACCTCGTCAATACGTACCCAGTGTGGTAGGTTATTAGCATCCTGGAACTTGAGAATGGAAGCTTATTTGGCAATAGTGGCTGTGCACATATATAAAATCAAGACCAAGTCCTCCTGGATGAGGGTGGACCCTCATTGAAGCACGGGTGTCCTTCTAAGAAGAGGGGGATTTGGACACAGAGACACATGCACCAGGAGAAGGCCCCACGATGACCGTGGCAGAGACTGGAGCGTGGCCTCTGTAAGCCAAAGAACGTCAGCGATGAAGCAAGGAAGGACCCTCCCCTAGAGCTGCTGAGAGTAAGCAGGGCCCAGAGGACGCCTTGATCCTGGACGTCCCGCCTCCAGATCTTGGAGAGAACGATCTTCTGTTGTTGCACGACATCGGTGTGCTGTATCTCGTTCTAGCAGCCCCAGGGAGCTGACACACCGAGACTTTCAGAGCGCTTCGTATTTCTCTACCCAGTGTAAAACTGTTGGCATCTTCAAACGGCAGCCAGGACCCTTTCAGAAAAGTTAACAGTCAAATTTGTGTTAAGGTCACGTGCAGCCCAATGAGCAGGAAATTATCCCTCTGCGGCTGTCAGGTGACCACCCGGGAATTTACATCGGGGTCCTAACATCTGGACCGCACGCCTCTCCTCACCATCAGGGTGGCGCACAAAGCACACATCTGGGAGCGGGGAGAGGCCGCCGGAAGGCTGTGACTTCTATGCGTCCTAGACCTTGGAGGCTGCAGAGAGCGCTGAAGGTTTCAGACTAGCAGAGTGAAGGCAGAGACTTCGGAAGACTGTTCAAGCGGTGCAGCAAAATGCCACCATCAAAATCCACTTAGGTGCTTAACTGTGCGGGACTCAGGCAGAGCTGGGAACACTCGGGCAGGTGGGAGGCCGGGTGCCCAGCGCAGGTCCATGGAAGAACAGGTTCCCAGCTAAATGCACCAGAGCTACTTCCAAGCCCCTCTCTGTGACCCAAAGAGCCTGTCCAGCCCACCCCAGGCCCTCAAATATTTGTTTCCTTTCCTCGCACAGCGGCTTTGGTGTTGGCGGGCTCCCCGGAGTGCTAAGCTAAGAGGATTTCCTAAGAGCTCATGGCGGTGTGCTCAGAACTCTTGGAGTGAACAGAAGATATTGACCCAGCAAAGGAAGGAGTTTCCATGGCTTAGGTTCTCAAAGCGAGAGCACGAAGGGGGAGGGGTGTGGTTCTGGGAGAGGCGGGCAAGGGAACAGCTGGAGCAGTCACGTCTGGCATGGCAGGGCCAGCAGTGTCACCACAGACTTGGGTCTGAGGATAACGTGGTTGGCACTTCCGAGGGAATAACCTCAGTCAGCGCTTACTGAACACCAGCCCCGGACCCGGAACCCCGGCTCTGAGCCTCATATACATCAGCCATTTAAGACTGACCACCATGGGAGTTCCCGTCGTGGCTCAGCAGAAACGAACCCAACTAGGATCCATGACGACGTGGGTTTGATCCCCAGCCCCACTCAGTAAGTAGGTTAAGGATCTGGCATCGCCGTGAGCTTCAGTGTGGGTGGCAGACATGGCTCAGATCCGGCACTGCTGTGGCTGTGGCGTAAGCCGGCAGCTGTAGCTCTGATTAGATCCCTAGCCTGGGGACTTCCGTGTGCCACGGATTCGGCCCTAAAAACAAACAAACAAAAAAGCAGACTGACCGCAATGCGCTGTGGTCAACAGAACTGAGCTTCACCTGATTTCTAACTTGGATTATGGCCGGGACATAGCACCAAGTCAGTGTTCTAACCAGCATCCCTGGGGTAGGTCCTTTACATTCCCATGTTACAGACCAGGAAGCTGGTGCTGAGTAAGCTAAGGTAGTGCCCCGAGCCTCAGCGGTCACGGGCAGAGGCTGGTCCCAAAGCCCGTTCTTTAACCACAGGATTATGGTCTCACATTTGAGAGAAATAAACTAAGTGAAGTGGGGGCCACGGCTGGAATTAACCAGAGACGGTTTAAAAACAAACACATGAACAAACGAAATGACTTAAGTTAGAAAAGAGGCCACATGAACACGCACGGGGCTTGGATTCCTTCTGTACCACGAAGACGGTGAAGGAACGTGAGCTTTCATTCTGAAGCACTTAACGGACATGGCGTTAAACCACAGGGATATTCTCTAGATTCTTCTAAGGGCCAGTTTTGTTTTCTGAAGCTCAACTTCTTCAGAGGGCTTCTGAAATTCAGCACTTAACAACGGCTCGCCAGACCCATGGCCTGGAGGGAAAAAAGGGACATTTTACCCACATGACAAGGCGGTACACTCCACGGCTCCCCAAGGGGCCCAGCGACCGAGCGGGGGGGCAGGCAGGTTGATGAGAGAAGGCCCACAGGTACCGGGCCGGGTAGGTCCGCAGAAGCCCAAAGCACTGGAATGGTTCCTGGCGATTATATGCATTAGATGCCTCGGGCTGCACTTACTGAGACCACAAGCTAAGTGGCCTTAAACACCAGAAATTTCTTCTCTCACACTGGTGGAGGCCGGAAGTCTGCCATCCAGGTGTCAGCTGGGCACGCTCCCTCTGAGACTTGGGGAAGAATCCTTCTCGGCCTCTTTTTAGCTTCTGGGGGCAGCTGTCAATTCTCCGCGTTCCTTGCTTCACAGCTGCATGGCTCCAACCTCTGCCCCTGTTGTCACGTGTCCTTCTCCTCTCTGAGCTCCCACTGCTTCTTATAAGGACACCGTCACATTGGATTAAGGTCCCGCCCTTCCCCAGTATGACCCCGTCTTAACTACTGACACCCCAACATCCCAGTTCCAAGTAGGGTCACGCTTGGAGGTACTAGGGCTTCGGATCGCAACATGTATTTTGAGGGGTTACATGCATAATAGTAAGATTCTCACTTTCAAATGGTTGAAGAAAAAAATAAAAGCAGGATGTCTATGAATATTATCCTGTTCCACAGCTGTGGGACAGCTGTCAGTCCCTATGTGGCAATTCTTCCAAAGCCCGAGATGGGCAGGGGCTGGGTTAGCTGGCTAAGCAAGGGTGTCATAACAGAGGACCACTGCCCTGTGGCTTCACAACAGAAATGTACCGACTCCCAGTGATGGAGGCCGGAAGTCCCACCTCACAGTGTCGGCAGGGCTGGTTTCTGTGAGGGAGGATCTATTCCAGGCCCCTGTCCTTGGCTTGGGAATATGCATCTTCTCTCTCCGTCTTCCCATCGTCTGCCCTCTGCATGGATCTCCGTGTCCCAATCCCCCCTTTCTATAAGCAAGTATTGGGTCAGGCCCACTCTCCTGACCCTGTTGTAACCTGATTACCTTTATAAAAGCCTTCTCTCCACATCAGGTCGCATTCTGAGGCACTGGGGTTAGGACTTCAAACACAGATCTGGGGTGGAGACCCAACTCAATCCATACCAACAGTGTTGTACCAGTTTTGCTTTTTCCACAGCTGAAGGGGGGCAGGGGGCTAGATCCCGCTGCGCCTGCATCCAGCTCGCTGACCTTCCCAGGCTACAGCGCGTCAGCTGTTACCAGCCCCGCTTCTCTGAGAAAAGAGACGTAAGCTGTACCCATTCCGTGGAAACTTCCTCAGGAAATCAGGATTTCCTGAGGCATTTTGCATGTGAGCCAAGCACTGGCTGTCTTGGTGAAATAGCTGAATTACTGCTCAAGTTTGGTAAGTATAATAACTCAGAATCTAGGCCTTCCGCCTCATCTGGGCTTGCCCTAGAGCACCGGATTTAAAAGAAAATGTTATATGTGGTGTCACCTAGAGGCAGATGCGGAAAAGACCATGAAAAGGAAAGGAAGCGTTTCCGCCCAGGCTTTCCTGCCCTTTGTGATCATTACTTCAACCTAATCGCCTGAATTTCTGCCATCACATCAGAGCAATTAAAAGTCACGCTCAAGAATTGGTGCGAACACTAAAAGTAAATAAAATTCAAATTCCATTTTTGCAGCTTTTTTCCATGTCTCAGGACTTGAGATTCATTAAAATTTTATCATTTGACAAAGATTCTTGAATTGATCCCCATCTCCACCTCCACCACCAACACACACACACACACACACACACACACACACAAAGGGCCTGAGACTTTACAGTATGTTACATGCCTAGTCAAAGACAACGATCAATTTAATTTTTCAAAGAAGAAAGTGAACCACCTTGTGACCCACATCTTCAGGCTCCAGGCTCTCTCCCCTGTCTGCTTAGGACACAGAGACATGGCAGCTGCAGTCCCACACAAAGCTGGTAGGAGCTCTTAAGGCTCTTGATTCGAGGTCATGCGTGCATTCTAGAAATTTGGATTGCAATTCGGATTACCGCTTTAGTACTACAGCAAGGGGCAGTGATCAGCACAGCCTCTTCTTCCACAGACTCACAGGACCAACAGCCATTTTGGAAATCATTTACAAGTATCCTTCCTTTTCCTGCATTTCATCCTATTGCCCTTGTCTGTGAAGGGCAGTACCTGTAAATGATTTGTAAAGTTTCTTACGAATTGAAGGGTTGTGGCAACCCTGCGTCGAGCCATTTTTCCAACAGCGGTTGCTCATTCTGTGTCTCTGTGTCATACATGAGTAATTCTTACACTATTTCAAATGTTTTCATTACCATTATATTTGTCATGGTGGTCTGTCATCAGTGACTTTTGATGTTAGTGCTGTAATTGTTTGGGGGACCACAGACCGTGCCTGCGTAAGATGGTGAACTTAACTGATAAATGCTGAGTGGGTCCTGACTGTTCCCCTGACTAACTGTCCATGCTCTCATCTTTCTCCTCAGGCCTCCCTATTCTGAGACACAACAATATTCAAATTAGGCCAGGGAATAACCTTATAATGACCTCTCAGGGTTCAAGTGAAAGAAACAGTCGCAACTCTCTCACTTTAAATAAAAAATGAGAAATGAATAAGCTTAGTGAGGAAGGCATGTCAAAAGCCAAGAGAGGCCGAAAGCTGGGTCTCTTGTGCCAAACATAGAGCCAAGTTGCGAATACAAAGGAAAGGTTCTTGAAGGAAATTAAAAGTGCTACTGTGGTGAACACAGGAATGATAAGAAAGCAAAACAGCCTTACTGCTGATCTGGAGAAAGTTCAAGTGTTCCGGACAGAAGAGCAAACCAGCCACAACATTCCCTCAAGCCAAAGCCTAATCCCGATCAAGTCCCTGACCTTCTTCAATACAATGAAGGGTGAGAGAGGCGAGGAAGAAAGAAGAAAAGCGAAGCCAGCACAGGCTGGTGTGTGAGGTTTAAGGAAAGAACCGGTCTCCGTGACATAAAAGTGCAAGGCGAGCCAGCAAGTGCTGATGCTGAGCATCGTATCCGGGGGATCCGGCTGCGATCATTAGCAGACTACAAAAGTTCAATGCAGACAAGACAACCTTCTATTGGGAAAAGACGCCATCTAGGATTTTCATAGCTAGAGAGGAGAAGTCGGCACCTGGCTTCAAAGCTTCAAAGGACAGGCTGACTCTCTTGCTAGGGGCTAACACCGCTGGTGACTTGCAGCTGCGGCCAATGCTAATGCACCATTTCAAAAATCCCAGGGCCCTGAAGAATAAAGCTAAGTGCTCTATAAATGGAACAACACAGCCTGGATGCCAGCACATCTGTTGACAGCATGGTTTACTGAATACTTTAAAGCCACTGTTGAGATCTACTACTCCGAAATAAAGATTCCTTTCAATATACGACGGCTCACTGACCATGCACGTGGTCACCCAAGAGCTCTGATGGAAATGTACAATGAGATTCATGTTGTTTTCATGCCTGCTGGTACAACATCCGTTCTGCAGCCTGTGGATCAACGAGTAATTCTTATTTTCAAGTCTTATTCTTTAAGAAATACATTTCATAAGGCAACAGTTCTCAAACACAGTGATTCCTTTGATGGATCTGGGCAAAATAAATTGAAAACCTTCTGGAAGGACCCATCATTCTACATATACTTAAGAACATTCATGATTCCAACAGGTGAAAGGATAACGAACAGGTAGGGGGTGTAAATACCACTCAGCCATTGAAAGGAATGAAATGTTGCCATTTGCAGCAACGTGGATGAACTTGGAGGGTATGCTAAGTGAAATAAATCAGACAGAGAAGGACAAATACTGTATGTGGAATCACTTACATGTGGAATCTAAAAAATACAAGGTACCTCGTTAGCGCAGTAGGTAGCGCATCGGTCTCATAAAAAATACAACAAATTAGTGACTATAACAAAAAAAGAAGCAGATTCACATATACAGAGAACAAACTAGTGGTTACCAGTGGGGAGAGGGAAGCGGGGGTCGGGGGAGCAATACCTTGCTGGGGGTTAAGAGGTACAAATTACTAGGTACAAAATAAGCTACGAGGATATATTGCACAGCACAGGGGACACAGCCAACATTTTATAATAACTATACACAGAATATAACCTTTAAAAATTGTGAATCACTATACTGTATACCTACAACATACAATATTATACATCAACTATATTTCAGTAAAAAAAAAAATTCTAAAGAACATTTGTGACTCATGGGAAGAAGCAAAATATCGACATTAACAGAGGTTTGGAAGAAGCTGATTCCAACCCCCATGGATGACTTTGGTTCAGGATCTCAGCAGAAGTAAACACAGATGAGATAGAAACAGCAAGAGAACTAGAATTAGAAATGGAACCTGAAGATGTGACTGAATTGCTGCAATCTCATGATCAAACTTGAACGGCTGAGGAGCTGCTTCTGATGGATGAGCAAAAAAAAGTAGTTTCTTGCGATGGAATCTATTTCTGGTGAAGGCGCTGTGAAGATTGTTAAAATGACAACAGAGCATTTAGAATACGACACAGACTGAGGTGATAAAGCAGTAGCAGAGAGCTGACTCCACTTTCAAAAGAAGTTCTGTGGGTAAAATGCTATCAAACAGCTCTGCCGCTACAGAAAAACCTTTCGTGAGTCAACTGACGTGGCAAACTTCACTGCTGTCTTATTTGGAGAAATTTTCCACTCCAGCCCTCAGCAACCACCACCCTGATCGGCCAGCAGAGCAGACAAGACCTCCCACCAGTTAAAAGATAACGACTTCCCGAAGGCTCCCGTGATGGTCAGTACTTTTAAGCAAGAAAGTATTTTTTACTTTAAGTATGTACAAAACGTTATTACACACTTATTAACAGGCTACAGCATAGTGTACACATAATATCTATATGGCATTGGGAGGCCAAAAAACTTGTATGACCTGCTTTACTGCTGTAGTCTGGATCTGAAACCACAGTATCCCCGGGGTCTACCTGTACACAGAAAAACTCTATCAGTGTTTCTAAATTTTTTTTTTTTTTTGTCTTTTTAGGGCCGCACCCTTGGCATTTGGAGGTTCCCAGGCTAGGGGTCAAAAATGGAGCTGTAGCCGCCGGCCTACACCACAGCAATAGGAACACCAGATCTGAGCTGCATCTGTGACCTACACCACAGCTCATGGCAATGCTGGATCCTTAACCCACTGAGCAAAGCCAGGATCGAACCTGCAACCTCACAGTTTCTAGTCGGATTCTTTTCCTGCTGCACCATGATGGGAACTCCCTAAATTTTTTTTAAAAAGCAGATCCGTAGTGATTAGTACTGTACGATCCCATTCAGCAGGGTGACAGATCCATGCAGAGAACAAGTGAATGACCCCACCAGGGGCTGTGATGGAGGAAACTTATGAGGTCTCACTCTCCGGGACAGCAGGCAGTTCTCCACAGTCTCTCTGTGGCTGTTTCCTCATCTGGAGATAATAACAGCCTCTTCTCATAACGCTTGTGACAACAGTGCAAAGGTGTAGACTGTGTAAGTGTAAAGTTACCATAGTGTCAAGTGCCTGGGAGGGTGCAGCCCAGAGGAAGCACAAGTAAATGGCATTTTATTGCCCTTGGCATAATCACAGAACGTGAAATAATGTTCATGCAACTTTAAGTGTTTCTAAAACATGTCTTTACTCCTTTTATTACCAAGAAAAAAAATTATTTAGGTCATTTAAGGCACTCCACTAACCAAGGACAGAAATACACCCAGACTATCCCCCAGTGAAACTCTACTTCTCAAAACGCGAAGGTGGAAAATTTAATGACTCAGCCCAATTGGAAATTTAATCTATTCATAGGTATTTCACAAAGTCAGAAATAGTAAATATGGGGAGGGGAACACAGTCAACCTCTTTGGATAATCAAAAAAATCACTGAGGGAGTTCCTGTTGTGGTTCAGGAGTAATAATTCCAACTAGGATCCAAAAGGATACAGGTTCCATCCCTGACCCCGCTCAGTGGGTTAAGGATCCAGCGTTGCCATGAGCTGTGGTGTAGGTCACAGATGCGGCTTGGATCCTGCACTGCTGTAGCTGTGGTGTAGGCCGGCAGCTGTAGCTCCAATTGGACCCCTAGCCTGGGAACCTCCATATGCCGGAGATTTGGCCCCAAAAAGACAAAAAAAAAAAAAATATGTAACTGTTTTCAACTATTAAATGCAACAGAAAAACTATGTTTTTAAGATATTACCCAATGCTGCCAAGACTAAAATAAAGCCAGAAGAGAGAGAATTGTTGCCAGTGAGAGAGCAAGCTGGGACGAGCTGTTAGCGGAACGTGGGCAAACTGCATCAAAAGCCAGAAAAGGCTCCTGTCCTTCGACCCAGTAATTTCATTTCTGAAAATCAAGCTGAAGAAAATTCCTCAAAACCGGGGAAAGTCGTTTCTACCTTCATTTCACAGCAGTGTACACTCCTTCTGACAGCGAAAAACTGAAAACAATGTAAATACCAAAAAACAAGTAAATTATTATACCAAGTAAATGGTATAAACTATATTATACCAAGTGAATTTTAATGTTAAAAGCGATAGAGAAATATGGGGGGGGGACGTCACAGAAAAATGGTGAAATGTTACCTGGGGGAAAAGATCAAGACATAAAATTTTCTACCCACGGTGATTACAACTGAGAAAAGCCTGACTGTGAACTTGTAAGATGCTAACAGAGGTCGGTTAGACTATACACTCTATGTGAGACTCTGCTGTTTTTCTGAGGAGAAAGCAGCAGTTTCCCACTTTTTGTGATAAATATGGGATTTTATTATTTTCACAATGAAAAAAAGTGTCTTCCCATCTCACAAAAACCTTTTCTCTGCTGTGGATACAGAAGAGCTGCCCTCTAGCTCTTATTCCTCTGAGATACACCTCTCCGGGCCCTTCTCTCACCCCATGGAAAGGACGGGCCTTCTTGTTTCAGCGTATTCTCTTCTTCTTTTTTTGTCTTTTTAGGGCTGCACCCGCGGTATACGGAGGTTCCCAGGCTAGGGGTCGAATTGGAGCTGTAGCCACTGGCCTACACCACAGCCACGCAGGATCCGAGCCGCGTGTGCAACCTACACCACAGCTCACCTACACCACATCCTTAACCCACTGAGTGAGGCCAGGGATCGAACCTGCATCCTCATGGATCCTAGTCAGATTCATCACCACTGAGCTACGATGGGAACTCCCCATTATTCCCTTCTAAACGCCAATGCTATTTCCTGGGGCATCAGAGGCAATCACCTCTCCCAAGTGAGAACATCAGGTGCCTTCACTCTCCTTCCTGTAAGTACCAAGCTGTTCCAAAGAATCAGAGAAAGGGCTCTGTCACTTCCGAGCAAGATACAGAAGGAGGTGGCACGAATTCTACAGCAGCCTCCCTCAGGGAAACCCTGAAAAGATGGGCCAGATGGTACCCACCCTGGAGACCCCAGTCCAGCTCCTCCTGGCCCTGGCAGAAACCATCCCATATTTCTGTCCTCCAGGTATGGCTAAACTTCTTAATTGACCTAAACATGTCAGTCAGCAAAAGTGACATAAACACCCAACAACGGGAATGATTACATTACAGAATGTGTACTTGATGGAACAGCAGGTGACGTCATAGGACAACAGCTAGGACGCTCCATACACGGTCATGTGGCAAAAGGCCTCTCACGTGAAGGAGAAAGAGCAGATCGCACATCCCCGTGACAACAACCACACTTAACGCAGACTGACCAACAACAATTAAGGTCTGCAAGACACTGACTATACCCGGGTCCTGGGCGGTGTGCCAAGCACGCATTAAAACGTCACAATAATGCCACTGGGAGGGTTGACGATTCTCATTTTGGTGAGGAGGGAACTGAGGCAAGCAGAAGGCTAAGGAATTCTCATTTAATCCTCCCAGTGGTTAAGGTTTAGACCATTCTGGTAACTCTTCTGTGATCACACAGTGTGGGGGGAGAGGGTGGGAAAGAAGACAAAATCCTTCCCCAGGGCTCACACCTTGCTCACGTCCTAGATTGGAAGGGAATAAGCAAGAAGTCTGAACTGCGGGAGTTCCTGTCATGGTGCAGTGGAAACGAATCTGACTATGAACCATGAGTTTGCGGGTTCGATCCCTGGCATCACTCAGTGGGTTAACGATCGCATTGCTGTGAGCTGTGGTGTAGGTTGCAGATGTGGCTCTGATCTGGCGCTGCTGTGGCTCTGCCATAGGCCGGCAGCAACAGCTCTGAGTAGATTCCCAGCCTGGGAAATCCATATGCCGCAGGTGTGGCCGTTAAAAGACAGAAAGCCAAAAAAAAAAAAAAAAAAAGAAATCTGAACTGCAAGAATTTGTCTTAGAAAAAGAACTTCTTATCCTTTCCTCTATTGTCTAAATTTTCTAGTGTTCTGTTTTTATAATTTAAAAACAAAAAACAAAAACAAAAAGAAAGGCAACAGAGGTTTTTGGAAAGCATATTTTTTTTGCATGGTTTTTTAAAATTATGTATTGATTGAAAGACTAAATAAATGCCAGTCGAGCCTCTACTGTACTTGGAGGTGAAGGATAGGAAATAAGAAGAAAAAAAGAATGGAGAAGAGCCAAGGCAAGCCAGTTCCAAAGCAAACCAAACTGCGCCAGGCAGCTACCCATACCACTTTTTTCTTTTATTACTTTATTTCTCTTTCCATCAACTCTTCCCATTTACACGTGAATTCTAAAATCATGGTACTGGACTGGCAGAGGACAGAGAATGTGAGAGTACGCTAATATCACACAGCTGCAATTAACAAAGCTGGGAATAAAACTTAGGTCTCAACTCCCAATCGTGCATTCTGTCACGAAGCTTATTTGTCCTGTGCTAAATATTCCCCTCTCAGCTGACAGTCTGCATTTACTGGAGTTCAAATATACACCATCTTCTGAAAATGATCATTACACATACACAGAGTGTTTAGAAAACTGACAGAACACTGTAAACCAGCTACAATGGAAAAAAATTTTTTTTAAAAATCATTATTTAAAAAAAAAAATGCTCAAAACCGGACAGTTTTATAGGGTTCAGGAGTACTATCTCATTTGAAACTCAAACCACAAATGTTAAATTTCTAGCAATTTTGAAGCCTGGCTAGAAACAGAAAAAGCTAAAATAGACATAATACTTTTTTTTTAATCTTGCAGGAATAAAAATGCATGACGTATGGTGGTCTCTTCGGAAGAAATCACATGCAGCAAACAAAATGAAATGTTTCCCACACACACAAAAAGTACTGTCAACACACCTCCTCCCAAAATTTCTCTGAAGGGTGAAAGCAGGCCGCAGGGATACAGGACACGCTGGACGGACGAGGGGCCAGGCTCAGAGGGAGCATGTCACGAGCAAGAGGGGGACTGGCTCTGGAGGAGGCCCCAAGCCCAGTGCCCCTTCCTGGGCATCAACAGGCTGAGCCTCAAATCCCGGTAACAGCTTTGTTACAAGTTCAAATTCTCATCCTCTCCTCATTTCCTCAGCTGGCTTCCAGAAAGACAGCAGATTCGGAGCCAGAACACATACTCTCCCGTCTGAGAGGCCCTGTGGCCTGCTGCCCAAAGCCAAAGAAAAAGCCAAGAACCACTCTCCAGTTGTGTGGTCCCCCAGGCACCGGACACTCCTGCGCCCAGCACCCTGGGCGTTGCTTCCTGCCAGCCAGCGTGCCCGGCCCGCTAATACTGCAGCACCCGACTTTGGTAAGGAAGAGACGGACGCCTCCCCGGGGCAGGAAGGATGATCACACCACGCCCCAGGTGCCCCTCAACGCACATCACAGGTGCCTCCTTTCTCAGAGATCACAGCTGAGTCAAATCTCACCCAGATCTCAGCAGTACAAAATGGGAAAGAGGCTGGAGGGGGAGGGAAACATCAGAAAGAACCCCAGTCCTGGTGGTGCCCATTTGAAAGCGATGCCAAGGTGCTGGCAGAAAAAGGGTATTTGGGAGCAGATTACTAAAAAGTCAGTACCAGCTCCCTGCTGGATAACCGATGTGATGTATCAAGAATACTGCACTATGGGAGTTCCGCAGTGTGCAGTGAGTTAAAGACCTGTTCTCGTCACTGCAGTGGGTTGGGTCACTACTGTGGCATGGGGTTCGAGCCCTGGCCTGGGAACTTCCACATGCCCAAGGGTGTGGCAAAGGAAGGAAGGAAGGGAAAGAAAGAGAGAGAGAGAAAGAAGGGAAGGAGGCAGGAAGGAAGGGAGAAAGGGAGGAAGAGAAAGAAAAAGACACAAATGTAGAAGATGTGTAAGATGGTTATCAGCCTGGGCCCTGGGTTCAAATCTAGGTCTGGTCCTTGCTGGTTAAGAGACAATGAAGTTGCATAACCTCTGAGTGTCTCACGATCCTCCAGTGTAAAGTGAAGGCAGTGAGAGTCCCCCAGGGTGGGGCTGAGTACAGCCTGGAGGAAGGGTCCTCTGCTCCCCCAAAGCTGTGGCTCCCAGCCCACCAAGCCGCCTGTTCCTGCACACACCACGCCGCTCTGAGATGGAGCAGGTTTGGGGGGGGGGCGCCGGCCAGAGCCCCAGCCCCCCAGCTTGCAGCCAGCAGAGTGTGCAGGGCCGAGCCAGACCCAGACCTCCTCCCTGATGCCCCAGGGCCACCCCCGACCCCCGACCCCTCCTCAATGGGCCTGGCCACTCACGGCACTCCTTCTCGTCACTCTTGTCGAAGCAGTCGGGCAGCCCGTCGCACTGCCAAGCGCCGGGGATGCACCGCCCGTTGCTGCACATGAAGTTGCCTGGAATGTTGCACTCGTTGGTGAAGTTGTTCCCTGGAAGCAGCTGGCTCTCTGGGGGAGAGAGGGGACGGGGCGGTCAGACAGCACGGCCAAGGCGGGGAGGCCCTGGGTACCCACAATGCAACGGGCTCTTGCTGGACTCCGCCTGCGCACGCGAGACTCCGGCGGCTGACGTCACCTCCCCAGGCCTCAGTTTTCTCATCTGCAAATTGACAAGTACTCAGCCCCGCTCCCCAGAGATTCTGCAAGGACCAAATAGAGAAACGTAGGGCAAGCCCTTCCCTGATGCTGAGCACGCAACAGGTGCTCTGGGACTTTTCTTCTTTCTCTGTCGAAAAGTTTGGTCGTAAAACCCGAACGCTCTTTTCTGGCCACTGGCAGTGGCTAAAAAGGAAGGTTCCAAGTTAGAAGTGGAGCGTGGGGCTCCCAGTGCCTCCAGGAGTAGGAACTGTGGGTTCCTTCCAGGCCTCAGACTCTGTGGCCCTATAACCACAGAATCCTTGAACTTGGGCCAAGTCAGCAGGAATACTGGGAGTTAATTTCACTTTTAGGAAACAGGAGCCCCAGCCCACGAAACCGACCTGCCTGAGGTCACCCGGGGAGGCGGAAAGGCCAGACTGAAACTTCCCCTGTGGCCTTCTAACCCCCAAGAGGGTACCAAGGTCTCTGGACTGCCTGCCAAGACTTCCTGGAGACTTGGTGCTGAGTCCCCAGGTTTAGATTCCACTCCCTTGAAAACAGTCACCCTTACAGCGCCAACTCTTAGGCTACAAAGCAAATGGGGAAGGCCAAGATGGTGGGGACAAGAGAGCTGAGATCATCCACCAGTGGATCCGGGGGGTGGGCGTGGGGGCAGACTGTCAAGGGGGCCAGAACAGGATCAATGTGATCCCTCTGAGCCAGTGTGGTCACCGGCTGGGCAATCAGGAGCCACTGGGAAGTAAAATAGTCTTAGGGGGAAAGGAGAAAAAAGAGCAGGGCTCCCAAGCATTTGTTGGACATTTATGACCAGACACTTGGGCAAAGTGCTAAACGTGCAGAGATGAAAGCTGCGCCTCCTTCCTTCAGGCTGGAACAGCACGAGGGTTCACTACCGATTTTATCGGCAAGTTCCAAGCATCGCATTCCAGACTCCTGACGTCACAGCTTCTTTCACGCCACTGTCCTTCACCTGCGCTGTGATTCTGACTCGGAATGCCCTTCAACTCACGGGGTCTCCTGGTAGATCGCTATACGTACCCCTTAGCACACAACACCTACGTTCCTGTCTCTGACAGGCTCCCTGGCTTCCCCAAGGAGAAATGAGCACTCACCCTGTTGGTGGCTGGGGTACCACTGGGGCGATACTAAAAATATTTGTAACTGGAGCAAGTGGGCAACAAACTGCAAAGGACACCGCCTAATGCAAGTGGTGCCGCGTCAGCCCAGGTGCCGTGGGTATTCCTTGTCAACCGACCGTCTTGCCTGCCCCACTGCGCTGAATTAATACAGTACATGAACAACCCACTGAAAAAGAACTTTCATAACTCACTGAAGAATTCTAGAAGAGCAGCTCATTCTGCCCTGTCTACCTGTACTAGGCTCCTAAAAATTTCTCCTGTCCCCTCCTCACTCAGTCACCCCCTACAACGGCCAGTCATCAAGTGCTACATGTTGGCTGGTCGCCACTGCCACAGCCACGACTGCAGCCAGAGTCACCACCTTCTCTGACCAGGACTGCTGCCACAAGGGACTCCTGCCTCCCCTCAAGTCCGTCTCTGTGACCAAAGGGACCTTTCTAAAGAGAAAATCAATCATGACACTTCTTGACTTTAAAAAGTCAAAAAACGTTTCCCCTATGTTCTTAAGATAAAGTCAAAATTCAAGGCATTAAAGAAAGGTCACAGGAAAGAGGTGGCATTTGCGGTGGTCGATGACAGATACAGAGATGAAACCTAAGGCCCTTCCCACCTGCAGCAAGACGGCAGAGACAGGGCGGAGAGGCTGAGCACAGGGCACGGAAGGTACGGTCTGTAAAAGCACAGAGTTCTGATAGTGAGGAACCGTGAATGTGCCGTGCGCCTGATCCTCAAGTTCTGCCACCAAGTCAGACATCACTAATCTCAGGGCTCTGTCCATGAAGCCCACCCTCTGTATCAGAATCCCCCTTAAGACTAGACTAAGGGGAGTTCCCGTTGTGGTTCAGTGGGCTAAGAACCCGACTAGTATCCATGAGACAGGTTTGATCCCTGGCCTCCCTCAGTGGGTTAAGGATCCAGCATTACTGAAAGCTGTGGCTCAGATCTGGTGTTGCTGTGGCTATGGTTTCAGCCTCAGCTGCAGCTCCAATTCGACCTTTAGCCTGGGAACTTCCATATTTCACAGGTGTGGCCCTTAAAAAAAAAAAAAAGACTAGACTGAGAAAGCCACCATCAACCCTAAGAAGGTCGTGAAGCCACTTCACCACCTCCAGGCAGAGGCTCGGGAAGCCAGCGGGGGGCTGCAGGAGAAAAGCCCAGGACCGCCAGGTGCTGGATCCTGGCCAGACACGCAATCATAACCCTGAAAACCTACACACCCCAGCTGTTTCCTAACAACTGCTCTGGGCTCCCCGCGCACGCAAGGAACCCTTCATCAGGGCTCCAGAATGCAACACTCCCCTCTGTTTTGTTCAGAAATGACGGACACTTGCTTCTGCAGAGCCAGCTCCTCGAAGGCAAGCTCCCTGGGAAAGTCACCACGACTGTGAAATCTCGTTCTGATAAACAGATTTCCGGAGCCAGAAAATTGGCCAGATTAGATTCCAGAGTGCTTGCTCTGAGAAGTCGAGAGGCTGGCGGCGCAGGGATGTGACAAATGATGCGGGGACCAAATAGCACATGGGTGAGACACAGGTGGTCCTGCCAGCCTCGGGGCTCACAGCGCTTCACTGGCCGGGACGGAGGATCCTCAGGACCCTGGGAAAGAGCAGCTCCGCCAGGCACGCTGAGCCGCGTGCTTTGGGGAAGTGACAAGAGTATAGCATCAGACTCCAAGGCAGGAGGCAAAGAGGTTAAATCCTGTTGACTGTATCTTCAATACGCTTCCTCACACTCATCCAAGGCGCCTCCCTAAACTGGTACCATCCAAGCGCGATGACCTCCTGCCCACTTTAAACCAGCGGTTCTCAACAGGGGGGCAATCTGCTCCCTAGGGGACACACGGCAGTGTCTGGAGATGTTTTTTGGTTGTGGCCTCTAGTAAGCGGAGGCCAGGAAGGCCGCCACATCAGCAATGCGTGGAACCATGCAGCCCCAAAATGTCCAGAGCGTCGCCTGAGAAACCCGGACCTAACCCGACCTTCCAGCTGTCACCTCTCACTTCCCCCAGTTCCTGCTCCTCATGGCAGAGGGACGTTTTCTTCCTCTTCTTCTTCTTCTTCTTCTTCTTCTTCCTCCTCTTCCTCCTCTTCCTCTTCCTCTTCCTCCTCTTCCTCTTCCTCCTCTCCCTCTCCCTCTCCCTCTCCTTCTCCTTCTCCTTCTTCTTCTTTTTAGGGCTGCACATGCAGCATATGGAATTTCCCAGGCTAGGGGTTGAATCGGAACTGCAGATTCTGGCCTATGCCACAGCCACAGCCACAGCAGTGCAGGATCTGAGCTGCGCCTGTGACTTACGCTGCAGCTTGAGGCAACGCCAGGTCTTTAACCCACTGAGCGGGGCCAGGGATAGAACCCACATCCTCATAAATACTAGTCCAGTTCTTGACTGGCTGAGCCACAACAGGAACTCCAGCAGAGGAAGATTTTTAAACACTACGGACAGCTCCTCTGTGCTCTCATACTAAATCTAAGACTCTTGCCACGGTTTACAAAGTCGGACACAATCAAGCCCCTGCCTACTTCTGTTAAGTCTCATTCAGCCATATCCCAGGACACAGCTGTCCTTGCATGGCAGCAAGTCCACAGCACGGCCTGTTCACTGACCCTGACCCTTCTGTGCACCTCTCACCTGGGGTTACAGGGACTGTAGGCTGAACTGTGTCCTCCCCCAGTCCCAGAATTCTCATGTTGGAGTCCTAACCCCTGGACTCAGGATGTGCCTGGATTGAGAGGTGGGGCCTTTAAAGGAATGAGTAAGTTCAACGAGGCCATTAACTTAGGCCCTAAGCCAATGGGACCGGTGTCCTTAAAAGAAGAGATAAGGACTGACACACCCGCAGGGGAGATCACGGGAAGGCTCAGGAAGCAGCCATCCACAAGCCAAGGAGACAGGCCTCAAAAGAAACCAACCCTGCCACCCTTTGATCTCAGATCTCCAGCTTCAGGAATCACGAGAAAATACATTTCTGTAGTCACTGCCTCTCTGGTACCTTGTCACAGCAGCCCTTGCAAACTGCTGCGCCTGGCTAATGGCATTTGTCCCGGTGACCTCAGCTCTCTATCACTGGCTCTGAGGATCCTTCACGAACACCCAGTCTAAAGCTGGTCCCTCTGCTCTTCAGTCTGGTGACATCCCGCTCTGTGCCCGGCAATGAATCTGTACGATCTCCCTACCAGACTGCACGCCCCCCACCCAGGGCAGAAGGGCACTGCTTTGCTGAGTTCTGAATCCTGGGCGCCTGGTACTCAGGAGGCTCTCAATGAATGTTTGTGGTCATTCTCAGAAGGAGCCCAAGGGTCTCGTTACTGATTGCTCCCCATTCCTCATGCTCTTCCTTGGAAAGTTCCAGTCACCCCCCGGCCTCAAACCCCTGGAAAAGGTGAGTGGGACCCGTACATACACAGATAGATAAACATAAAGGACAGGGGAATGTCTGGATTTGTGCAAGTAAATTACCACCCTGTCTGCTCTAAAAGAGGTTAGAAATCTTTGCAGCCCGACAGCAGGACTTTCTAGTGGCTGAA
Organism: Catagonus wagneri; assembly: GCA_004024745.2. NCBI lineage: Eukaryota > Metazoa > Chordata > Mammalia > Artiodactyla > Tayassuidae > Catagonus > Catagonus wagneri. Next base: position 13,815,318 of record PVHT021183666.1, read on the forward strand.
ATATTTATCCCATCGCAGTGTCTTGGGACACATTTAGAATCCAAAAAAGACAAGTATTAGCATGAAGTTGGCTAGCTGGAGTTTCTCCTTCTCCTTTTTCTTTTTTCATTAAGCTGAAAAATGAAAAAGAGTTGCCCATTTTCACTGCAGCAGCACATCACTTACCTAAAATAACTACACCATCTGCACCAAGAATGAAAAAAAAAAAAAAAATTCCAAGTCCTCCCCCATTGGGCAAAAGCAAATAGTCTGCTGCAGCGCTTCTTCCAAAATTTCTAGCACCCACAAATTTATTTTTGATGACGAGGCATTGCAAAAACTCAGACAGCCGCAGTGTTTTGCTCCTTCTGGAAGGTGCAGTGAGCGATGCTGACTTTCCCGGCTGAAAAATGGGAGTTTCATTGCACCGGCTGGAGCCCTCCACGCATGCCTCTCTCCCTCAGCTGACCATCACCTGTTAAGGTCACCCCTTATCGTGATGCAATACAGACTTGGCATCTGCAAACTATTAGACTTCTGCCCAATCACTTTCGTTTTTATCCTCTGCTTCCTGGCTATCCGGTCTGCAGGCTCAATGAACAACAAAGGAAGACACACACACACATATATGTACAGACGCACACGTGGCTTAGCGTTCTAGTTTGCAGATCTCAACTAGACCTTCCCAAAAACCTCCCCAGAGAATCAACACACCTCTTGCCGCTGCCTGGTGCCCACAAACATGTCATGAGGCCACTGAAGACAATCATCTGCTTTCTCTTTGAGTCGCTCCTTCAAACACACGCATACATTCCATGCAGCAAGTAAGGGGGTCTGCCATAATTTGTTTGTAAACATCCCTGGAAAAATCCCCAAAGGTCCTTTCCACTCCAGACTGCTCTGCATGCTGGCATCGGTGTCAGACAGAACCAGAGACATCTGTCCTGAGCCATTTGGTTCTCATCAAACCCACTGCTTCCTGCGAGCTCTGCCTCGGGGAGCATCCCGGTGGTCACCGGAGGGGAGGGGTCATGCGTGGATGTCTGAGCGCGGGGTGAGCGTGGGCCCCTGTCTCCAAGCACTGAAGCCAATCCGGGTCTCCAGCTCTGTCAAGGCTCTGCACACTGCCCTGTCTGCCCTGTGAGCTCATTCCAGGAGCCCTAAGCTCTGGTATCTACCTGTTCAAGGAAGACACAGACCAGGGACATTGATGAGAAGTTATAAAATGACTCATCATGGAGTTCCCACTGTGGCTCAGAAGGCTACAAACCTGACTGGTATCCTTGAGGATGCAGGTTCAATCTCTGGCCTTTCTCAGTGGGTTAAGGATCCTGCATTGCTGCAACCCGCGGCGTAGGCTGTAGACACAGCTCAGATCCCGCATGGCCGTGGCTGTGGTGTAGGCCGGCACTACAGCTCCAATTCGACCCCTAGTCTGGGAACATCCATTATGCTGCAGGTGTGGTCCTACAAAGAAAATAAGGAAAAAATGACTCATCAATTTAGCCCAGGAATGCTGACCCTCGGTATCTACAGATTTCATATTTACACATACAGTGTATGATATTTACACCGACACTGAAAGAAGATCGGGTGTAACTGGGTGTAGTTTTCCTGCAGGAACAGTTTATGGATGGAGCGAGTCAACCTGGACTGTAAGCGAGCCTAGCTGTCTGCCCAGCGTCTGCACCGCACATGGCTTTCCTGTTTGCCTCTGCCGTGCAAGGCAAACCATCAGTCACTACAAGATGACAAACGCCTTTGTTTCCTTCTTAAAGTGAGTTAGCCAAGAAAGCCAATGGCCAGTATTAACGAGGCAAGCGGAGAACAAGCACAGAAGTCTAGGAAAAGGAGAGTTCGTCACCAGGAAACAGCTTTATAAATTATTTTCATATTGTATTTATAGCCTCATTAAGGGCCCGAAGCTGTTACTTACATTTCTTAGTTATGCTTCATTGCATTTCATGAGGAAAATTATGTCCAAGCAGCATGAGCGTGGTGGGGATTTGCAGAGCTGTCAGGATGCAGCCCTCGGAAGGTTCAAGGTCCACAGCTCAGGGGTTGGACGGGAGCACTGGGGGATGTTGTTCTCAGGATGCTGATTCTCAAAGGTGAGCTCTGAGCCCCACCCACCCTGGTCCCCAACCCTTCTATGTCCCTTTAATGGCCCTTAAGGAGTTGATTATTGACTTCTTACTAGGGAAAAATCAAACCTCTACTGAAGCTCTTAATACTGGCGGGAGTTCTCTTATTCACAATAGCCTTCTGAAATAGGCACCGTGCCCATTTTGCAGACCAGAAAACTGAGACTGAAAAAGTAACTTGCCCAACGTCACACAGCTAGAACAGAGGTCTGCCAACTCTTTAGGCCTGGTAGCAAATATTTTAGGTTGTGCAGTTTAGGATGACGAATTAAAGCTATTATGCAGGTACTTCTATAAAAGGAGAAAAAATAATATTCTACAAAACTTTTATTGATGAAATTCAAAATATTACAATAATAACTGAGAACATTTTTCTGTAGCACAATCCACTAATGAAAAGAATGGAATTCTTCTGGGGCGAAAGAGGTCAGATGACATTTCACTTGATTGAGGTTCAAAGTTAGTCTTCCTATCATGAAATCTATTGCATATGTTTCATTTTTTTTTCCAACCATTTGAAGTATGTAGAAGCCATTTTTCATTCTTAGCTCAGGGACTGTGGTTGACTGGCTTTGGCCCCTGGGCCATAGTTTGCAGACTCCCGAGCAAGAAGAAGGCAGGTCTGCCTAAAGCAACACAATGGCAGAGGCACCCAACCCGCAGGGCCCTCCTCTCTATCGGGCCACACCTACCACACCGTGATATGATCCCTGTGGTTTAGTGGCTGCTGCTCCCACCACAAAGGCAGGGACCTCCTCTGCCCTGTGTCCCCCAAAAGTGCCAGGCACCCAACTGACACTCCAGAAACTCTCATCAGCTGCACGAGTGATGACTCCTAAGATCCCTTTTGGTTTCGACGTGCTCAGATTCTGTGAATTTATCTCAGCCATACCTGAACCTAATCATACTTTTGTGTAAAAGACAACGGATAAACGAGATGGTTCTGCCAAACCCTCCTGAGCTCCTGGGAAGAAAGGAAGGGAAGCGAAGGACTTTCCTGGGTGAACTTTTATGATCATTCCCTTTTCTCACCCACACTGTCCCCGCCATGAGGGCAGGCCCGGGTGTGAACCTGGCCTCACGCACCTTCTGTCTTTTCAGCATCAATCGATAGCAGCAGCAGGAAGTAAGAAGCTGGCAGTGAAGATGAAGTGACGGACACGAGCGAGGATAATTTTATAACTAATTTATCTAGCCTGGAGATAACCCAGCTTTCAGAGGGGGCCAATCAACCTGCACCACAGCACCTCTGAAAAACAGCCACGGGGTCATGAAGAAGGATTGTGCTCCAAGCCCAGGCTCAGCCCACCCACCCTGTCTGCCCCCGGACAGCTGTAAGCTTTCCTACTGTCGCTGCGGACTGTTCTGCAGCTTACACTCTGCTTTGCACGGGTACACGCAGGACAAGTATGGAAAATGACAAAGCGAACTTCAGGAAAAGGCCAGAAAATCAAGATGAGCTTCATTTAGACCTCAAAACAAATCTTCATGAACTCAGGCTAAGCAAGGATTTCTAAAACAAGATTCAAAAAAAAAAAAAAGCATAAGCCATAAAGACTGATAAATATCACCACATTAAAATAGAAAGCTCCTGGTCACCAAATGATACTACAAAGTTCAAAGATAAGCGACTAGCTGGAAATGGTAGCTGCCATATATGTAACCCACAGAGATCCATATTCGGGATTTTCTTACAAGACTGTATCTGCAAACATCAGCCACTCAAAAGAAAACTGGTCAGAGCGCAGGAATGAACAAGTCTTGTTCACTGGGCAGAAAACTCAAATAGCCACTTCAGATGGACTCAACCTCCTTTGTCATCAGAGAACGATTAAGGGAACAAGGAAGTTCTCTTTTACACCCATCAGACCTGCAAAAATTTGAGGTCTGACGTTCTCACGTGGCAAGATGATGGGTACAACAGGACCTCAGACACTGCCGCGTGCGATGGAGTAGGTCAGGACAGCAATTTGGCGACTTCCGGTGAAGCTGAAGCTGCTGTGAGGTTTAATCCAGTGAGTCCTTTTTTGGTACACACCCCAGGCCCGGGGGCAGACGTGCACGGGAGTGCAGCAAGAGAACCTTCGCTGCAGCCCTGCTGCAACACCAAACTGCAAGAGACCCCAGCTGTCATCCAAAGGAGAACGTTTGAAGAACTGGGTCCATGCACACAGTGGAATACTACCCAGGGCCACAATTAAATTAATGAACTGGGGTGGCATGAATCGCCACGGATCCATCTGAGAAACCTAACAAAACTAAACATAGAACTATCATAGGATCCAGCAATCCCATTCCTGCACATCTATCCAGAGAAAACCATACACGCACCCCGAGCTTCACCGCAGCACGTTTTACAACAGCCAAGACATGAAAGCAACCTAAATGCCCACCAACGGAGGACTGGATAAAGAAGAAGTGGTATATCTATACAATGGAATATTATTCAGCCATAAAGAAGAATGTAATAATGCCATTTGCAGCAACATGGATGGACCCAGAGATTATCATACTGGGTGAAGTCAGATAAAGACAAATACATGATATCGCTTATGCGTGGCATCTAATAAAAACGACACAGAAGAACTTATTTATAAAACAAACTCACAGATTTCAGAAGCAATCTTACGGTTACCACAGGTGAAGCCATTGTGGGGAGGGAAGAATTAGGAGGGTGGGAACAACATATACACACTACGGTATAAAATAGGTGATTAATGAGAACCCACTGTACAGCATGGGAAAATCTACTCAAGAGTCTGTAATAACCTACATGAGAAGAAAGAGTGGATATCCCTATATGTATGATTCACTCTGCTGAACACCTGAAACTGGTACAACATTGTAAATCACTATAGTCCAAGGAGATTACATTGAAAAGGGAAAAAGAGGAAAAAAGCGAGTTGCAGAACTGCACTTTAGTCAAGCTTGAAAAACGTACCACCTGAACGGATACACACAGATGTGACGGTGTTTTTGAAGACGTGAAGGAAAGGAAAATACCAAATTTAAGACAGCGGTTACTGTCTGTAGAATGGGATCAGAGGGCACCCACTGAAGGTCAACTGTAGAATTCTTTCCTTGCAAACAACCCGAGGCGAGCGAGATAAGAGTACCAGAATTCCACGGAGCTCCATAAAGGCTTTGTGTTACTCGTGGTCCTTTTTTCCATACTTTAAAAAATGTTTCATTCATCAAATTTATTACGAAGAACAAATATGCTAATATTTGAGGAAGGCCTATGAAAGGCATATGGAATCTTTTACCACCAACGTTCTAACATCAAAAACCCCATCGACTATAAAAGGAGGAGAGATAAAAGGGGCAAATGTTCATACTGAGAAAAAAAAAAATACAAGGACACCCATTTGAGAGATGTGGTCTATTATGGACTCTCTTCATTTCCTGAAAGGCAGCAACAGTTGCAGGGCAGAAGCAGATTGTGGAAGAAAAAAAATGAACACATTTCATAAGATGGATTTACCCACCCAACTTATTAAGCCGTGGCATTCCAAAAATAAAAATAGCAAGGCCCAGCCAGAAGGTCAGATATTCTTTTAAGTACGAACTCCCTGAGATGTCAGAGTGGGCAAAAGTCACAGGAAAGCCCTCTTTCTCAGACTAGTCCATGCCGTCCGCCTCCCCACCCCACCCCACCCTACCCCCCAGCAGGGGGCTGCAGGAGGCTGAGCAAACGGGGGCTGAGCTGGAACAGCCGAGGCTGTGAATGCACCTGCCCCATCAGAAGAGCCAAATGCCCGATTCTCTTACCCCTGCAGCTAGCTGTGTGACTTCAGATAAGTGAGATACCCTCTCTGGGCTTGAATTCCCCATCCGTGAACAGGGGGTGACCCCATCACCCTGTCAGGGTTGCTGAGGGATAGAGGGATGTAACACTGATGACAGATGAGTAAATATAGCAGAGGAGGTCGCATTTCCTAGGGGTTCAACACTCAGTACCGGTTTGCTGTTCCTTCCTTCCCTCCACACTCGCCCTGCCCCTCTTCACAGAGCTGGTTCCACTGTGGTACCTCGGTCAAGGCTGGGCCCCTTTGTGCCTCCACAGGAAGGGCGCAGCCTGGGCAGGTGGGGCTGGTTGCCTGGTTGAGACCAGTGCTCACCGAGGTCCAAAAGAGCAGACTCTGGGGACAGGCGCCAAGTGTTAAGAACACAGTTAAGGAGCTCACATGCCCCTGGCTGTGTGTCTTCTAACACACGTCAGTCTCAGATCCATTATTCCTAAGAAATAATTAGCCCCCCTTGGATCATTCCTAAGGCTCTATAAGGGCCGCCAAGCGATAACCACAGACCAACCCTTCCCACCCACGTGGTAAAGCAGGTCAGGTCGCACAGGGTCAGAGCTGGGATCTGCGCGCCCGCCTGCCCGGCCGCATCTCCCCAGAGCTCCATTTCCCCAGGTGTCACACAGGCAGTAACAGCTGACGTCCAAGTTCCTTTCCAGTTCCTGCCTGGCTCATTCTTGCGTCTGTGGACACAGCCCCGGTCCCCATAACAGGCAAACACTCCCCAGTTGCCCATCCTAGAAACGTTCTTCAGCCTTTAAAAATAATACGCCAGGATTTACATAGAGCTCCTTCTCTGAAGAACTGAAAACACCCCTGCAAGGCAGGTATGAAAGGTAGTTCCTCCTTTTTAAACACAAAAAGACTAAGACCCAGAGGTCAGCCAGCCTCTCAAAGGGCAGGGCTGGGACCAGCCAGAGAATCCAGGTCCCCGCCCCTGGAGACCATGCCACCCTGTCCTCCGCCATCCGCGTAGGGGAGGCTGGTCCCACACTCACCGGCCATGGGAGAAAACCATGCCCAAAGGGCCACGAATCGGACCTGCCTCCCACTCCCCACGGAGTGGAGGGCTCTCCAACTCCCTCCGATGACCCCCAATCTTCTAGCACATATTGGAGTAAAACAACTGTTGGGCTTATCACTTCCAACTAGGAGGGGAACTCTGCCAGAGAAACCAAACCCGCCAGCCTGTTCCCACCAAGCAGGGGCGGTAATACTTATGACGCAGTGCATCTTTTTAAACTTTCTTAAGTAGCTTAATCCATTACACTGGTCTGTCCCACTTCCATGCTCTGCTCACTCAGGGGCCCTCCCCCTGCCCTCGGTGCGCTGACAGGCCCTCCGTCAGGAGGAATTAGCTGACTTCTTGAGCAAATGATGTTTGTGCATCGACCAAGTGCCAGAATTAAGCGGTATTTACTGGCGCTTCCCTCTGTGTGTCTGAATGAGCGCCGCTTTCAGAGTGAGCAATGCACCTCTGCGAGAGACTCGTCGGGTTTGGGCTGCAGCCGTGCAGACCCGCCTGTGCGGGCTCTCCGGCTTGCGAAGAGTCATTGACAATGGTCCAGAAAACGAAGCGAATTAAACGTGAAAGAGGAATCGTGGCTCTGGTCTCATTCAGGTCAGCCCTGGAGCCCACCAACTCTGATTCCACTCTTCCCAAGCTGAAGGGATGACTTAAGCCAGCCAAGCCTCAGTTTCCTTGACTATAAAATGGAAGCAGAGCAAAACACAACCCTAATGAGCTCACCTGGATGATCAAAGCACTATTTTGACCATCTTGGTATGAGACTCACATAGTCCCAGATCCGAAAACACTTCAACTCTCACTGTGTATCATTTGCAAAATGTGTATTTTTGTGTATCCAGCAAACTCCTCATGGGAAAAAAAAAATGTATATATATATATATATATATATATATATATATATATATATACACTAAATATTCAGTTGAAGCTTCTTGGACGTTCGTGCATTTTATAAGACAGCAGGTGGATAGAGACACTACGATTAGCCAGAGTTCATTTGTTAAAGGCATTACTGTTCACTGTAAAGAATTCGTATCACACAAAGACTAGAGGTAATAAATGTAGGCACAGAACATGTCGTTACACAAGACGTATCATTATAATGTACTTACATGATTAATCATTAGAGGAAAGGCGATCTCACCTGTAAGAGGATCCGTCTCAAACTGAACAGGGCAGAATCCTACTGAGTGGGATGAGAGACGGGGAGATGAGACAGGAGATGCTCACTAAGAAACGATTCTTCGATAACTTGCAGGCGCCCCACCTCGCGGCTCCAGGGCTCTGCTGACGGCTCGGCTCAGCACCCAGACATGGGAAAGAAGCCAAAGGCTTGGTGAACGCCAGCACCATGATTAACCTTTCAACGGGCTCGGCTCCTCGGTGTGCATGATCTGCAACCCTGTGACACCCAGCTGGTTTCTCAGCTGGTTCCTGCCCCCTCTGCTTTCCTGCACCTGTCCTCACAGAGTCACCAATAGCCTCCCAAGCCTCCCAATTGCTGAATCCAGAAGTTATTGTTAGTCCACCTGATGCACAGCTCTGTTGCAATGGACCCACCGGCTGGCTCCCTCCTCCTGAAATCCCATCCTCCCGCCTCCCTGACACCGAGTCCTCCCACCTCCCCACACGCCTGGCTCTCTGGCCATCCGTCCTCCACCACCTTGGAGGCTCCTCTTTCTCCACCCATCCCTCATCCACCTCCGGAGTTGTGTCTTCTGAGCAACAGAGTCGTCTTCCCTGCAAAAGCCATCTCATCTGCCGTAAGGGTCACCCTCCAACTCCGCTCTCTTCCCTTCGACTTCATCCTCCACCCACAGCCACATACTTCCGTCACCTACTGCCCAAGACACCTCCAGCCCGGCAGGGCACACACTGGGCACGATCCCGGGCACACACTCGGCACGACCAGAACGGAACTTTGGATTTTTCTTCTAAACTTGCCCTGCCTGCACCGCTCGGTATTTCAGCTGGTAGAACCGCCAACCATCCTCGCTGCTCACCTCCAGCCACATCAATCAACCTGTGCAAATCAACTCCCCCCCCCATCTCCCCCCGCCGTCCCTACCACTCACCTTAGTTCAAATCCTCCTCTCTTGCCTTTATGGCTTCGCATTAATGGCTTCCTCGGCGGTTTCTGAAATCCAGTCTTAACCTCTAAAAGGCACCCTTCACTTAACTATAGAGGAAATCCGACCACGTTCCTCACTGTTTTAAATCCTCCCAAACCCCATCCCATGAAGGGTAAGGCCCACGGTCCCAGGCTCAGCACAGGAGGGCTGCACGTGCTGGCTGGCCTGCCTCTCCAGGGGTTCCTCCCTGAAGCACAGGCCACTTTACAAGCTCCCCCATCAGAACCCTCAACACGACTTACACAAACATCTCTCTGCCCTTATCATGAGACTCCCTTGTTTGTGTGCCAGTCTTCCCACAAAGCCCATACCCAACTCGTACTCCAGGGGAGGGGAAGTGTCCTAACGTAGCCCAGAGCCAAGGACAGAATGACTGCTGAGACGCAGGGAAGGTGGGAGGCATGAAGTGAGTGGGTGGATGGAAATATGGATGGATGCTTCTTTGTGCTACAATACTACGAACAGCCTTTCACCCGACAGTCTGTGGATTATTCTTGCAAGTTAAAATTACTCCTCAGTCATGTGATAGTCCAGCTGGAGATTTATGGAATGAAAACACGTTTCTTCATGCTCAGATGAGCATCTGATCTCAACTCGATTATCTGAAAAATGGGGATGTGGGAGCAAGATACACACACATATATATGTGTATGTATATATATATATATATATATATATATATATATATATATATATATATATATATATTAATGGCTGCACCTGTGGCATATGGAGGTTCCCAGGCAAAGGATGGAATTGTAGCTACAGCTGTCGGCCTACTCCACAGCTACAGCAACACCTGATCCAAGCTGTATCTGTGACCTATTCCACAACTCACGGCGATGCCGGATCCTTAACCCACTGAACAAGGCCAGGGATTGAACCTGCATCCTCATGGATACTAGTCAGGTTCTTAACCCACTGAGCCACAAGGGGAACTCCTTTTATTCATGTTATTATTATTCTCCCTTTTGAGAAGTCCACGGACCCTGGCATTTTCTTTTCCTTTTCTTTCTTTCTTTTTTTTTTTTTTTTTTGCTTTTTAGGGCCATGCCTGCAGCATGTGGAAATTCCCAAGCTAGGGTCCAATCAGAGCTGCCTATGCCACAGCCACAGCAACTCGGGATCTGAGCCGCATCTGCGACCTATGCCGCAGCTCAATGCAAGGCTGGATCCGTCACCTACTGATCAAGCCCAGGGCTCAAACCCGCATCCTCAAGGTTACTAGTCAGGTTCGTTACCGCTGAGCCACCCTGGAATTTTCTACAAAGCAATCTTCACTTTCAGGATCGCCTGAGCTTAAACCAATAACTCTTCAAGACTCAGACTAAGAATTCAAATGTAGCCCAGTACTTCGCACTGTCACCTGGGCAGGTAAGAGCTAGCCTCCAGAACTCTTGGGCCTGGGCATGAGCTGACACAACTGTCTGGGAGACAAATCCAACATCCTGCGTAGATCCTCCTCTCCGAGCCGGCTCACAAGAAACCGAGGTTGGACATGGGTTCCTAGAGGGGAGAAGAACCAGGCTCAGGTGCAGTCAGTCGCTGATAATAGCCGGGAGTGTCAGGCCCCACCGCTTCTGATTTGCGTTGGGTTGGAGGAGGCCTCAGTCAAGCTTTCCAGCCTCCGGCCACAAGCAGGCCGATTCCCAGCTCCTTGCAGTGTATCCCAAACCGTCAGCACCCCACACACTCGGCTTTTGTTTGTTTCTTTCCGTATCCAGGGAGCAGGGACAGCTGCACCAAAGGCAGCGGCATGTGGGGCTGGGACTCTCGTCCAGAGCAGGCAAAACAGCAAGCTCTCTGGCCCTGGAGGCAGCGAGGGGGGCCTGTAGGAATGCAGGGGTCTAAAAGGGATCCGTCAAGGGTGTGCCTGCCACCCACAGCCATGGGAGCACTGCGACCCGGCCCCCGCTTACTCCCAGCCCTGGCCTCCTCTGAACAAACAAGCCAGTTTGTTGTTCAACACGGAAGGTGGGCATGGAGGGAAGGGCGCTGGCTCCATGTGAACCTGCCAAGAGAGTTTAGGGAGCGGCCCTGACCTAGGGGATGCCAGGAGAATAAAGAAATGACAAACCAGAACTGCCAACACAGCTCAAGAGATTCTCCCTGTCTCTTCTTCTGTTGATCACGTGCCTTCGTGCTAAAGACACGAGAGACCACAGTCTTTAAACGACGAAAGGGACTCAGCTTCTCACTGAACATAAACAGTAACCAGCTCCTACAGGCAGCAAAAGCCCGGGGCACATCACCACCCACCCGGGCTGCACCAATGATAATGCATTTACAGACAGCTGGACTCTCCAGCCAAGATGAGAATTTACACCTAATTAAATAAAAACAAAACAGAAAACCAAAGCCTTAAACCAGCGCCAAACGGAAGATGGACTACTTGTTCTTTTATGGAACTTCATAGCCAGGAACGCCACTCAAGACTTTTTTTTTTCCCTACATACTATCTTTCGAAATGATCCCTGGCCCCGCTCAGTGGGTTAAGGATCTGGCATTGCTACAAGCTGCAGTGTAAGATGAACTCACGGCTCCGATCAGGCGTGGCTGTGGCCGTGCCAGAAGCTGCAGCTCCGATTCAACTCCAAGCCAGAGAAAAGGACTCCTTAAAAACCAGTAAGAGAAGTTCCCGTTGTGGCTCAGTGGTTAACAAATCCGACTAGGACACATGAGGTTGCGGGTTCGATCCCTGGCCTTGCTCAGTGGGTTAAGGATCTGGTGCTGCCGTGAGCTGTGATGTAGGTTGCAGACGCAGCTCGGATCCCACGTTGCTGTGGCTGTGGGGCAGGGCATCAGCTAGAGCTCCGATTAGACCGCTAGCCTGGGAACCTCCATATGCTGTGAGTGCGGCCCTAAAAAAGGCAAAATGACCAAAAAATAAAACAGACAAAAAACAGTAAGAAAATCGCAAACAAACCAAGAGAAAACATGGAGAAAGGAAAAAAGCATGTATGTCACAAAAAAATGCAGATGGGACAAATAAAAAGATGCACAACCTCACTGAGAGTTAAACGATTGCAAGTGGGAGTGCCATTTTTTAAAAACACTCTGATCAGCAAAAGTTAACAAGAGGGATGATACTGAGAGCTGGCGTGGCTGTGAGGACACTGGTACTTTCATGCCACTGGTGGGAGCAGAAATTGGGACCAGCCCTCTGGGGCCATCTGGCAGAGCCCAGCACTATTTATCACGAGCAGAACTTTGGACTCAGTGCTTCCATTTCTAGGAATCCATCCTTAGGAATATATAAACGCATGCAGAAAGAGGCAGGAGGCTGTTTTCCTCTACATCACTGTTTGCAAACACTCAAAACGTAAAAGAACTTAAACATCTACGAAGAGGGAGCTCTGTACATACGCTGGGGCATACCCACCTAGAACACTGCAGCCTTTTAAAAAAACCCGGGAGCCAGGATGTACTGACACGGAAGAACAGCTACAGCACAGGCGGAGGGGGAAGCGGGGCGCAGAACAACACGCAGAATATAATCCGTTTCCGGTCATCTCTAAAGATACAGGGGATAACGTATAGGTCCCTTTACTTACACTGATATCTGCAAGGTCCTGGAACATACATTCGGAGGGAAGAAATTTAGAGGTCCTTTAAAAATATGGGCTATGTTTTCTATTGGCATCTTTTCTTCAAAATGCATTTCTTAAAATACCACCATACTAAATATGCCTGGAGAAGTCATAAGAGTAACCACAATACTCTAGGGGAGGGACTGCACAGCACTGCTCATTATGAAAACACACACACACACACACACACACTCACACACGGCACACGTGAGAACACACATAGACTAGCTCCTTTTAGAAGCAAAAGCCAAAAGGAGAAGGTCATCCTATTCATGAATTTACAAAATAGAAAAAAAAACTTCAGAGAAACAAGTTTGGGTAAGAGCACTTTTACATAGTTATGAAACTGACAGCCCCAACCGCTGACCCACACTATAAAAAAAATTAAAAACCATTTGAAAAGGGAATCATTTGGAAAAACCCGCGGATGGCTGCTTCTTAATGAGTTCTCTGGAAAATTACCTAAGGGCTAGGTTCCCCTTTTACTCCCTTTCAGAACACAAATATATTTCACAGAAGAGCTGTGGCCACCTCTCCAGGCCCCCTCCTGCCCAGCCCCCCTCCCCACCGGGGACCCCTCCCCAGGGGCCCTGACTCGGATGGAGGGATATAAATCTAATTTGTCCTCCGCGAGGAATGCAGCGAGTCTCTCCAAGGCTTGCTCGGCTCACTGTGAGCCCACAATTACAGCTGCTGTGGACTCCTGCTTCCACGCTCCTGGTCTTCCAGGTGGCAGCGAGCCATGCTTTCTGCTGGAAGACACAGAGCTCATTCAAGGGCGCTTGGAGCGAGTGCCCCGAAGCCTGGAGCCCAAGGCTGGCAGGGCGTCTGGTCGCCAAGGTTTCAGTCGTCCTCGCAACCTCAGTGGGTAGAGGGTCATTCCACAACCCGCCTCCTGGAAAAGGGGCGGAAATTAGATGTTTTTTAAGGTCGAGCGAAAGGAGCCAGGCAGTCTTCTTCTTGCCAGTGTCAAAACCAAGCAAAAGTAATCGACGATGTTGGAAGCCAAGAGCGGGGGCACCACGGGGCTTCTGGGGTGTTGGCGATGCTGTTTCTCCAGCTGAGCCCTGGTTCCCCAGGTGTGTCTGCTCCATGAAAATGCATGAGCTCCCCGCTCAACATCTGTGCACTTTTCGGTCTCTACGTTAAACTCCTATAAAAATTTTATTTAAATAATAAAGAACACCTCCCGAAGGGTGGCTGGCTTGGCTCACAGGCACCATCTCTCCTCTCTTCCTTCTACAGCCTCACCCACCAGCAAACTCACAGGTCAAAGTCACGCAAAGTCCACAGGCCACGAGCTGATGACGGGGTGGGTGGGCACTGACCATGAGGGGACGGGGGTATGGGCTGTGCAGGCTTTCTTTTTAATTGATCTGCTCATCTTCCCTTTATATCAAAACAAGCCCAACTCCTTTCTTCCAATGCCCCGAATGGCAGCAGCCCCACGCAGATAAACCCCAAGCACGCAGCCTTCTCCGGCCTGGCACGAGGCTCTGCGGGCCCATCCACCCAACCTGGCTGAAGTGCGAGCCTCTGGGAAGCATCTGCAAAGCCTGCATGGCCGCTCCAGCTCCCACTCCAGAGAGAGGCTGAAGCGGGCTGGGACCTCCTCCTGGGAGCCCGTGCCACCTCCACTGCCTTCAGCCTCACTCCCCACCCGCTTCCGGGGCTCTTCTTGGCTAGCAGGGGTACAGGGGTACATGAATTTTCCCATGTGGTTAGTAAGAAGGTTCCCCCATTCTTTTGCTAAATAAACAGTGCTTTTTTTTTTTTTTTTGTCTTTGACAAGAAGAAAAATGTAAAGTGTATAGAACACTATATGGAGTGAGAAGCAATCCAAATGATTTATATTTGATGAACCTACAAATTAGTCAACTTCTGAACGCTGATCTCTGCCTGAGGCAGCGTGGGGACTCTGAGTTTGGCTTTCCCCACCTCTCTCTCCTTGGCTAGACTCACGCTTTCAAAAAGGCCCTGCCACGTCACCCCCACGGAGCCCCAGATGTTCAGGCAGAGGGGCCTCAGCCGCAGGAAAGGAAGGCTGGCCTTAGCTGTCACCTGCAGAGGGCACAACACAGAAGCAAGAGCAGATGAGGAGAGCCACCCTGCCAAGGGCAGGGGCTGATTTTAAGAGCACTCCAGAAGTCATCGGGGTACCAGCCGTCACCGGCAGGCTGTACCCTTTGGGTACATCTGCTTTCGGCTTTCGGCTCATCTGCTTTCACGTTACTTAATCCACACTTCATCCCTATTAAGGAGCTTTTATACCCATTTTACAGGTGAAGAAAGTGAGGCTCGGGATGAAAATTAGTGAATGAGATCTGGGGTGCAAATCAAAGTCAATCCGGCTCCCCAAAGCCAATTTTTTTTAAGCCACCGCTGAACCCTCAAAACAGCAAAACCAAACCACCTTATGAGAGGGACCATCCTTTCCCACGATGTCGTTCCAGCCTCTTCATCAAAGCCCAGGTTGCTGACACCACCCACCTGTGTTCTGCACACAGACACACTACATGGCTGTCAAGCCCCTCTTGTCTGTCTGTCTGTCTCTCAGATCAGCCTCCTGCGTTCCCACAAAATAGCTTCTGTTCCGATATCAGCCCAGAGCAACTCAGCCTCCTACCACCTCCCCGGCCCCAGGAAAATCCCAAACGTGTGTAAACAGGGAAAAAAGCCAGCTCAGAGCTCAGGCTCCGAGAGCAGGGAGGCAGGCCACACTCACCAGGCCCAAGAACCCCAGACCCACGGTTCAGCGGCAAGCCACCCATCCAAAGATCACATCGGGGAAGCCTGAAAAGAATGAACCGACTGAAAGCTTAACAAATAGTGTGTCTTTATTAAGGGGAAAAAGGGGGGCCCGCCGGGCACCAGCTCAGGCGCAGCGCCTTCCAGATCCTAGCAGATAACACAGAAACAGGAGGAACCGAGTCCCAAGAACTCCAACATGAGGGTGTCAGCCAAAGCGGTCAGAGGACAGAGGGCAGGGGGGTTTCACGCAGTCAGCACTGTCAGCCCCCGAACCCCTCAACAGGAGGGAAGAGCTCTGACATTTCCTCGGGGCTTACAAAGTCACTGGGAGAGAAGGGCTTATTCTGTGAAACACCACCCACAGAAACAGTTCTTCGAAGAAACAGTTCCTCGTGAGCAAGCTGCCAAGAGGCTGAGGGGCCCTGCTGAGAAGCACAAGATTTCCGGCAAGTGTCTGTTTTTACCAAACTCCCCTCTGAATCAGGCGCTCTCCTAAGTGGCGCTTACAGAATCAGAGAGAAGAAAGCTCAGAAACAGTCATGACACAAACTATTTTTCCGAATGTCCATACAAATAAATCAGGACAGCCTTCCTAGCTCTAAATATAGCAAATATAATCACCAATGGGTAAGCCAATAATATCTCCAAATTAACAAGAAACTTCAGAACTATAATGGAGATGTAAGAATTTAAACATTGCCTAAATTTCCATTTTATGCCCCCCAGCACCAGCGTTGTTTTTCTTTCCATTTTTTTCCATTCACTGTTTTTTTTTTCCCAGTTTCAAAATTCCCAGAGGCTCCCATCTTTAAATAGAGATACAGCATTTAGGATCCCTAACTTCTAGTGAATACAGAAGAATTCCCAGTTTTAGAATACAGAAGGAAGGCAATCTATCTAAACTTGCCGATTAAAATCAACAGGAAGAAACCACCTTCAAAGAAAGCAGCAACGGGAGTTCCCTTCGTGGCTCGGTGGTTAACGAATCCGACTAGGAACCATGAGGTTGCGGGTTCGATCCCTGGCCTTGCTCAGTGGGTTAAGGACCCGGCATTGCCATGAGCTGTGGTGTAGGTTGCAGATGCGGCTCGGATCCCACGTTGCTGTGGTTGTGGCGAAGGCCGGCGGCTACAGCTCCTGTTAGACCCCTAGCCTGGGAACCTCCATATGCCGCGGGTGAGGCGCTACATAAAAGGCAAAAAGACCAAAAAAAAAAAAGAAAGCAGCAACGAAAAAGCGATTTTAATTATTTATTTATTTATTTATTTACTTATTTATTTATTGGCCACCCCACAATATAAGGAAGTTCCCAGGCCAGGGATTGAATCCAAGCAAGCCACAGCAGCCACCTACACTACAGCTGCAGCAATGCTGGATCCTCAACCCACGGTACCACAGCGGGAACTCCAAAAAAGCAATTTTAGAAAGCTCTGCAGACTAGGAAGTCCCAGAATCATGATGCTAGTGACGGGCCACCACTCAAACTTCTCTTCAGAGTGATGCTTTCATGTATGGAGCACCCAGGATGTACGAAGACCTGCACTGGTACTTTTCATATATTACTCGATCCCAACTGCATCCCAACCTGTAGCTTTTATCCCCATTTTACAGTGAAGAAATTGAAGCTCAAGATGACCAACTAGTGAATGAGATCTGGGGTGCAAATCAGAGTTGATCTGGTTCCTCACAGCCACTTTTTTTTTTTTTTAGCCACCACTGTATTCTCAGAACAGCAAAAACAGACCACCTTATTATGAAGAAAATACAAGCAACAATTGTCATGGTTCTCTCTCCACCCTTCCAAGGTCTTGTTCCAAATATTACTGGAATAGGGGAACTTTCGATACTCAAATCCTAACAATATTCATCTGAAGTGCTGGGGGATCATCCATATGTGAAACTGGTTTCCATGGGCAACCACTGCATTCTCATCACTAAACTACTGGAATCACGATTCTCCCGGAAAATGACATTCTGCCATTGCGTTGGGTCCACAGAACGAGATACTTACATTTAATGTCTACCTGTCTCCCTACTGTGTGCTCTGTTTCACGGTACACACCCATTCAACTCACAGATCCATTCATTCACCCACAAAGAACTTACTGGGCACCATATATACTCAAAGCTGAAGGGACTACCAGGTTTGGGCACATGCAAAGCTTACAGTTGACCAGAAGAGAGGCGTGTGCATCTAGACAGCTGTAATTATAAAAGTTGGGGTCATCAATGCCACAAGAAAGGAGAAAATGGGATGTCGGAATCACTAAGGAAGGAGAAATGTGCACCAAAGAAGCCTCATGGAAATGCTACATGGACTAGTTCTCAACCAGGCTGGTTTTGCAGGGGGTGTACAGTGCAGACCTGCATTCAAAGGAAATGTTAAGCTAAGAGGAGGCATAAAAGCAAACGGTCAGGAGGAACAAGGGACTGCAGGCTGAGAAGAGCTTTAAAAGCCAGGCTACAGAGAAGGGACTTTACTTTGTACACAATGAAAAACAACATCAGTTCAAACAGATGAGTCAGGCGTCAGGTCAGTTAACAGCACAGCCCTACCTCGAAAGAAACTGGGGTAAGGAAATAGTACGAAAATCCCCTTTGGAAGCTGATGGAAAATTTCCGGCATCTGTTTGGGAATCAGGGTTGGGTTTTCTTTACTAACTGCAACATACATTCCCCTCTCCCTCTAACAAGAAATGTTACGAAAAGCCAGGCAAACTTAAAGTAAATAAATATTTTGTCTCTGTGACTATTTGCTGAAGGAGGCGACAACCCAAGTCATCAATCTCTGGCTTTGGAAAACAGCAGATGGTATTTTTGGCAGCAGATCCACTGTCCTAGTTATATGTTTTGCTCAAGCTAATGCTGCACTTTGTTTGTATTTCTGCAGCTTGCACCACTGGAGCAAGGGGCAGGCAATCCCCAAACCCAATGAGCAATAAAGGAAGCGACAAGGGGCTTTAAATTTGAGCATTCAGATAACCCAGACAAAAATACATCAGAGTAGATTATATTCTTCAACCTCCATGACTAGTGGTATTTGGGGGGCAGGGTGCTGAGCACTCTGTAAACAATTCAGACCAGTTTCCTTCAAATCTTCAAAAGACAACGACAACAACAGAGAAAAAAAAGCACGGAGCAGAATCAGACAGTAATAAGTGGTTATGTATGCAACAATGGAAAACTCCTGACGCTGGAAAGTAACTGCTTCGTAAGACAAATAAAACTAGCTTTCTGAAAACTGTTTTTCTAGACCTATTTTGCTGTGCTCCTTTATGTAATAATGATAATAATAATAATAATAATAATAATAATAAACTCTTGCAGGAGATGAAGTGACTCACTGCGTTTTTCTGCATGGATTAAATTTCTGCTTTCTGTGAGCAAATGAATAACAGAACAAATGGTGTTTGCATTTCAGCAGCTCCAGCCCACTTAGGAGGGTACACAGCAAGGATTACAACCCGTGGGAGAGCCATCCTTTCTTGCAGAGTTTCATTTCATCCTTCCGATCCCACTTTACTCCGTTGGACACAAACCTCTGGCAGGAGGAAAAACCATCTCTATTCTAATAGAAACTAATTTTTCAGGGCTGGAAGTGAACAACAACGCAGGACTGTTTTCTGGACTTTTTCTCAGCCTTCTTTTCGGTCAGGTGACCAGGAGAGCCAACCAAATCCTGCAAACGGAATTCCTCATCAGATGATGACGTCTGATCCCAGACCAGTGGACCTAAACTGCAGTTTTTGTTTTGTTTTCTTTCAGAGTATAGTTGACTTAGAGGGTTGCGTTGCTTTCTACTGGACAGCACTGCGACTGAGTCATACATGTATATACAACTCTTGTTCTCAGATTGGCCTCCATCACGGTCTGTCCCAAGAGACTGGATACAGTTCCCTGTGCTGCACACTAGGACCTAACCTTTAGTCTGGAAGTATTTGATTTAAAGAAACAAAAAAGGTCAGTCTCGGAGCAGAAAAGGGAATTTCTTAGGAAGTGATGCCAAGAGGAGGAAACGAACTCTTCAGGGAAGTTCTAGGAACAAAGAGGTGGAAGCAGCCACAGATAGGATCGGAGAGGGACTAGGATGTCACAAGAGTTCAAAATCCATGACACCGGAAACCAGGAAGCAGGATGCCCGTGACAGTGTGAAGTTGGGCCCTGATCTCAGAGTGCTGGACAAAGGAGAAGCAAGCACGAAGGAGGGAGCTCCCCGGCAGAGTCACCAGGGAAGAAAAAGGCAGGTGAGAAAACGGTCGATGAAAAGAAATAAAAACCCTACACAGACTCTTTTCATAACCAAAGTTGTAAGAGACTGCCGTAATCTCCAGGGCTGCAATTCTGCTGTAAAAACATGTTTTTAAAAATAAGGCTTCCGTGGAAATAGAAACGCAAGCTGGAAGGCCTACAAGGAAAACAAAGCAGCACTTCTTCCTCGCACAGCACAGCTTCCTGCAGAAACACAGCGAATAAGAACGAATTCATTTCTGATGAAGACAAAACAAAGGCCTCAATTCTCCTGAGCATGCTTATTAATACTTAGCCAGTTATACACCAGCCTTTCCCAGCTGCAATCTCCCAGCCCATAAATATGTAGGAAAAGCAGACACAGGCACGCACGCACACGCAGGCACGCGCACACACACACACACGTTCAGGCCCAAAACGTGCCCACACACACGCATGTGCAGGCACATACATGCATGCACACACGTGGAAACTATGCTTTCACACCAGCAGGACTGGGGCACCTGCTGAACTGTCCATGCACTTAACAAACCCAGTCTTGCAATAGGAGCACTCAAAGCTCCAGTCCCTGGACACAGCTGACCCTTCTGGGAAAGACTCTCTTTCATGCTCTTTCTCTCCAGATTCTAAGTTCTTCCTTTTATTCTTCGAGCCTTCCAGCGGTCCTAGGGCCAAATGAAAATCCCACCCTCTTCAAGGAACCCTGGAGTTGTGAGTTTTTCTTTTAGTGACAACCCTGCTCCCGTCAAGGGCACTATCCCCAATCAGCATCTTTCAGACCTCAGGGTAGACACACAAATGACGTTTCGGCACCCACATGTTCACTGCAGCACTAGTCACAACCGCTAAGACACAGAAACAACCTAAATGTCCATCAACAGATGACAGGATTAAGAAGATGTGGGACATATACACATTGGAATACTACTCAGCCATAAAAAAGAACAAAATAATGCCATTTGCAGCAACATGGATGCAACTAGACAGGATCATACTAAGTAAGTTGGAAAGAGAAAGACAAATACATATGATATCATTTATGTGTGGAATCTAAAATATGGCACAGAGGAACCTATCTACAGAACAGAAAACAGACACACAGACACAGAGAACAGACTGGTGGTTTGCAAGGGGGAGAGGGGGGGAGTGGGATGGACTGGGAGTTTGGGTTAGTGGATGCAAACTTACATTTAGAATGGATGGGCAATGAGGTCCTGCTGTGTAGTACAGGGAATTATATCCAATCATTTGTGATAGATCATGATAGAAGGCAATATAGAAAAAAAAATGTATGTATGTGTATGACTGGGTCACTTTGATGTACAGCAGAAATTGACAGAACATTGTAAAACAACTACACTTTAATTAAAAAAAAATTTTTTTTAATTGGAGTTCCCATTGTGGTGTAGTGAAACGAACCCAACTGGTATCTATGAGGATGAGGGTTTGATCCCTGGCCTCGCTCAGTGGGTTAAGGATCCAGCGTTGCCGTGGGCTGTGGTATAGGTCGCAGACACGGCTCATTCTGGCGTTGCTGTGGCTGTGGTGTAGGCCGGCAGCTGCAGCTCCAATTCAACCCTTAGCCTGGGAACTTCCATATGCCACGGGCGGGGTCCTAAAAAGCAAAAAATAAATAAAATAAAGTAAATTAATTTTTGGTCAAAAGGAGGGGGGGAAAAAGAAAGACTAAAGGATTCAACCCAATTTGTTTACCAATTCTGCCTGGTTTGCGTGACTAAGCGTTCTTTACATCTGATAAATAATATCCCCTCCCCAAATACAAGCAGCCTGGATGATAATTACCATTTATTTAGTGTTCCCCACATGTGCCAGATGCCTTTACAAACATCTAATATTTATAACAGCTTTAATCAAAGGAATCATTAGCTCCATTTCACAAATGAGGAAAGGCCGTTTGGCGAGGTTAGCTAGTCAGCCCAAGTCCACATGGGGTAATTGAGGATCTAGATTTATACCAGGGCTGGGTCTCTCCACACTTTATCTTCTGCTGGATTCCTCCATCTGGTCCCCCCAAAACAGGACCATGGGAAAGCCCAGCCCTCTCACGCCCCCCCCAGCACCCACAGAACGAGAAGCCTGCCCGTCAGCCCTAAGACTCTTCCGCAGCTTTCTCAAAGCAGAAAATTTACAAGAATTTCACCAAACTCACAAGTCTGCACAGGCGGCGACATGACTTCCAGTTTTAAAAAACCGACAAGAATCTCCCCAGAGCCAATGATTAGGGCTGATGCAGCTCATAAAACAGCCCATAAAACCACTTCTATTACATTAGTTCTGTGTCTTCTTCCCAGGGCCCGTCAGAAGGGAGCGGGCGGGCCATCACACGCAGGAAAGCCTACAGTCTGGCTTCTTCGACCCTTCCTTGCCCGGCCCTTATCAGAGGTTCTCAAGTTTGTGCAAAGGAAACATCATAACCCAGCCTCCTCTGGCAGCGGGCGAGCTCAGGTGGGTCCCAAGAGCCAGTTCTAATTTACTTAGATTGAGATCTCCATCTCCCTAGTTACTCAATCCTGCAACACTGGCCAGCAGATATAATTGCAAAGCAGGTAGGCTAGACTCACCCATCTGCCGATGCGGTGCCAGCAAACGTTGCAAATTACAGGGTATAAATTTAGCAGGGTGGGTCTTGACACACATTCCTAAAATTACATGTTCCCTTGCCGGTGGAAAGTGCCTTAATTACTTCGGGTGCACGCACGACGTCCACTTCCTCCAGGCTTTCGGGGGAGCTGGGAGCCGCTCGGAGGAATCCAGGAAGATTAAAGCATAAATATATAATGCCTGCTGGGGAGGTGGGACTTTTCCAAAGCTCTTGGAATTAGAATTGTTAACTTTCTCCCCGCAGACTGAGAGTCACTGAGGCTCCGAGGCACAACCAGGCGATGGAAGGATGAAACTTTGCACAGCATCGTGTTGTAAGAGCAGCACCTGCCTCCCTCTCAAGCGACAAGTGCAGCTTCTCCCGCAAGAAGAGGAACAGGCACCGAGCGGCAGGGCGCATGCAGCTGGAGGTGAGGGCTGGATCCACAGGCTGGAGCCCGTCAGAAGATTTCACCTGGTGCAATGGAGCAGGATCTACCTGCTGAGCACTGAGCTAAGGACACTACGCCTGCATCTGCAAAGGAGCCTGCAGCACAGGCGAGGGCTGGGGGATGGAACTCACGCTAACTTCACAGAGGAGGAAATCGAGGCTTGGACACTTAACACCTTGCCCAAGGTCACAGACTCAGAAAGTAGTGGACCCAGGTCTGCAGGCGACTCTCAAACTCACGCTTTTAAATCCCGGGAGCTGCAGCATCTGCTAAGGGGCAGCCAGCCCCAGATGCTCGCCGGGGCTCTGGGGAAGGAGTAAACACCACAAATCCATTCAGTGCCTCCTATGTCGAGGGTACACAGCTCCGTGCCTCCACCAAGGCTGTTCCATTTAAGTCTCAGAACAACTCTGGGAGCTGTCCTCTTCTCTTGACTGCACCCATGAAACCAGGGCTGGGAAAAAGTCAAGGTCATCCTGTGAGTAAATCACAGAGCCAAAATTTTAACCCATCTATATATATATATATATACCTCCTAAATTCAAGGCTTTTACCTCTAAACTAAGAGCCCAGGAGTTCCCATTGTGGCTCAGCAACAACAAGACCGACGAGTATCCATGAGGATGTAGGTTTGACCCCTGGCCTCGCTCAGTGGGTTAAGGACCTGGGGTTGCCATGAGCTGTGGTGTAGGTTGCAAACACAACTCAGTCTGGCATTGCTGTGGCTGTGCTGTAAGCTGGCGGCTACAGCTCCAATTCGACCCCTAGTCTGGGAACTTTCATATGCCTTGGGTGCGGCCTTAAAAAGACAGAAAAAAAAGAAAGAAAAAAAAGAAACCAAGAACCTAATCCATAAGCTAACTGTTACTCTGATGACTAGGTAGCCTTTGTGATTCAGGGAGGAAAAGGATTAAAGAAGACCAAACTGCTGGGGCCAGACACTGAAATGGTGCCACCCACAGGGTCCCAGAGCCCATGCTTCCAGCAGGATGGGGAGCGAGCAGGCTCTTTTCAAGCCACAGCTATAGTGGACACTGGTGGCTGGTTTTGTTTAAGTTACCCCGTGCCCATTTCTCCTTCTGCTTTATTGGAATTACATCCTTTTCAATGGCTAAGATGAAACAGGGCCACAATCGAGGGTCCTACATGCTCCAGCCAAAGGGAAGGGGTGTGATCTAAACTGAACTAACAGACGCTCTTTCCCTGGAGTGTGACTCTAGAGGAGAGGGACAGAGACACTGAAAACACTCCATTCCTTCCAACAGGCAGGATCCTCTGTACTCTAAGACCAAATCTCTCCGCTGCCGACAGCTTGGAAAGCTCAGGCCTCCCCAGTGCAGGAACTTCCATTTTAGCAGGAAAGCAAGGCTGAGAAAACACACGTGAGAAGAATCCATCACTTGCACAGCGGGGAAATCTGTGTGTAGTCTACACCGCCACAGGAAACGGGTGTCAGAAGAGAAGGTGGCAGACGTCCAGAGGGGACACCCTCACTCTGATAGGAGAGACATTGCCTGGACCAGCCAGATAAGTTCAGATCAGGCTTGGCCATCAGCAGAGTGACTTGTCACTGCCAGATCGCCGTCTCGTCACATCTAATATTGATAGGACATTTCCTCTTAGTCATCATAATTTGGTGGGTTAATTGAACTTGGAATTCTTGAGCATTCAAGGGTATGACCTCAATCCCGACTTCAGGAAATTGCACATTCTTTGTCTTAATTGGAAACGTGTATGGTTTTTACCCAACAAAAACGGGGATGGCAACCTAATCACACAGCAAGGTTACGCGACACCCAAGAGCGAATGAATAAAGTTGAGGCCATTATGGAGGAAATGGCTGTCTTTTTTTTTTTTTTTTGTCTTTTTTCCTTATCTGGGCCACATCCGCGGCATATGGAGGTTCCAGGCTAGGGGTCTAACAGAAGCTGTAGCTGCCGGCCTTCGCCACAGCCACAGCCACGCGGGATCCGAGCCGTGTCTGCAACCTTCACCACAGCTCACGGCAACGCCGGATCCTTAGCCCACTGAGCAAGGCCAGGGATCGAACCCGCAACCTCATGGTTTCTAGTTGGATTCGTTAACCACTGAGCCACGACGGGAACTCTGGAAATGGCTGTCTTTGTATCAATAAATTTGGAGGATGATGGCGGGAGCTTCTGTTACACAAACATCACCTCGTTACCTAGATGGTCCCTCTCTATTTCTTTTCCACTAGGAAGGGGGAAGCAATGGGGGTGGGCATGCCACAGAGTATGCCCTTGACCCACCTAAAGAAGCCAAGATCCTCTGGGACCCTCTGGGTCTGTGAAGAGAGACTCACTGACCTAAGCCAAGTGACATTGCGTGGATCCTCCCCGACCTGCAAGGGGCTTGATGCCCGGACTAGGAAGACCCAATGTGACTGGGCGGCTGCTAAGACAAAGGAGCCAGGGCTCAGGGCCAAAAGGCACTTGGAGGATGTGGTCCTAACTGAGGGTGCCAGTGGGGCTCTGTGGAACCACACCACGCGCTCCGCTCCAGGCAAGGCAGTATTGGTAACACAGTAACGGAGCACCAGCTCTGACTCCCACTGTCAACAGAAGGATAAGGAGGACACAGGAAGAAGTGACCACATAGGCACAAAGCCGTGAGCTATGGGGCTCCCGTTCTGCAGGA
Organism: Catagonus wagneri; assembly: GCA_004024745.2. Classification (NCBI taxonomy): domain Eukaryota; kingdom Metazoa; phylum Chordata; class Mammalia; order Artiodactyla; family Tayassuidae; genus Catagonus; species Catagonus wagneri. The sequence goes on from PVHT021183666.1 coordinate 13,840,706, forward strand.
ACCGGGGCCGGACAACGGTCTCTGCTCCTGGCCATTCAACACCGGGGACACACAAATGGGTGTGGGATTTCTGGGGATTTTTCTAATCCACAGAAATGACTATAGAAGTGCACAAATAACAGCTTGCAAACATGTTATCCACACTGAGGCTTATAATCAACCAAGACTTGGAAACAACACCAATGCCCCAAATGAGGGAGTGGGTAAATAAATTATGGAACGTCTACTGGACAGAATTCAGCACGGCCATTAAAACCGGTGCAGAGGAACCAGGGGCTGGCGGTGGGAACGTCCTCCTTAGCGGGAGAGCAGCTCAGTTAAAATGGGTCCTGCAGTCTCCAAAAAATCAATCAGTATAGAATTCCTAGGTTGGGAGACAACCCGAAAGTCTATTGTCTTCATAATACAGACTGAAGGAAATAACACTAATAAAAATTATATTGACCAACAGAGTTGGGGTAAAGGCAACGGAGGACAAACTAAAACAGAAATATTTTCATGAACAGAAAAATGTTTACGACATAACAAAGTTTTAAAATTCTATTTGTTTACGAACACACATATATAACATGTCTGAAAAGATGCCAATTTTTTTCTGAATGGTAGGATTAGCGGTGGTTTTTCTTTTCTTCTTTCTGATTAACTGTTTTCAACAACAAATAACAATAAGAATAGCAATACGCATTGTTTTTCAGACTTTTAAGGGGGAGCACAGAGACCATCATAAAACCAAATTGTTGAAGAGTAAATCAAAATGGGTTCGCTTTGTCTTTGAAGAGACAGTTTCTCCTAATAATTCAATTACAGGATTTTTTTTGATAAAGAAACCATATAGTCATGCAGAAATGGAGCTCATTAATTAAAGAATTCCTCCACAGAGTCTTTCTCTAATAAGTGGCATCCTTGATGTGAGAACTGGAAATGTAACAGGTACTTCTCATTTCGAGCACATCTGCAGGACACTCGAACCACAAACACTGTGGGCGACACCTACACCTGCCCAGTCCGACTCTGGGAGGCGTTTTTTCTGCGAGCTCTTGTTCCCCAATCAGCTTTTCCAGGCAATTCCCGGAGAGAGCGGGTACCAATGAACAGCTGGAACCCACACGCTCGCTCGGAGTCTGGGTAAACCGGTTCCACCACCTCAACAGCCAGCATTGCCTTGGAGTGGAAAGGGCACCAGGAGAATGTGGCCTGCAGCTTGTCCTCACCAGGTCCTACTGCCTCCCCTGAGGCCCTGGGATCCAGCCCCCCTCCCTCCCGGCTCTGGCCTCCATCAGCTCTGCCTGGACCATGGAGGCAGAATCCAACCTAACCTCTGGGCCCCCCAAGCTCTTCCCCGCTCAGTCATTTTCACATTGAAGGCTCAAACACATCACTGTCTCCACTTTCACGTCTCCCAACCTCCTCCACCCCCAACCACCCCCTACCTCCTCCACCCCAACCCCAACCTCCTCCA
>PVHT021183666.1:13843164-13901605 GCA_004024745.2 Catagonus wagneri
AAACTGACTTCTCAGCAATATTAAATACTTCAGGCATTAAAAGCAGCACAGATTCTGACATAATAGATTCTCATGGACCCCAACACCCAAACTCACAAACATTAACCTTCTGCCGTATTTCCTATCTTTTTAAAGAAATAAACTACTACTGAGATGGATGGGTGGGAGCACCCTCCCACCCATCATTCCATCCCATTCCACTTTCCCCAGAGGTAACTACAAAGCTGTCGTGTATCTTCTTTTCCGTGTTTTCTACTTGTATTACACAGGTATAATTCAATAGCATGTGTACAAAATGTATATACGTACATATGTACATGTACATACACTGTGTGTAATAATTATGTATCTATATATACACACTACACAGATAGATGATAGATAGACAGATAGATAGATGATAGACAGACAAACAGATCTGTTTTCTATGGTTTTAAAGTAAACACAAGTGAGGAGTTCCCGTCCTGACTCAGGGGAAACAAATCCGACTAGCATCCATGAGGACGCAGGTTTGATCCCTGGCCTTGCTCAGTGGGCTAAGGATCCGGCGTTGCCGTGAGCTGTGGTGTAGGTCACAGACGCGGCTCGGATCCCGTGTTGCTGTGGCTGTGGCGTAGACCGACAACTACAGTGCCAATTCGACCCCTAGCCTGGGAATCTCCATATGCTATGGGTGTGGCCCTAAAAAGCAAAAAATAAATAAAATAAAATAAACTCAAGTGACATACATCATATACACCCTTTTTTTTTCCCACTCTAAATTTCTGCAGAGGTTTGTCCATGTCAGTGTGAAGAACTCGTCCCTTAATTTAGTTGCTAGACAGCAGTTCACTTTAGGGCAGTGCATCATTTATTTACCCGGTCCCGTTAGGTGGGCAGTGAGGCCATTTCCAGCGTTTCCCCGCTGCAGACAGAGCTGCCGTGAACATCCCGGTGGATGTGTCTGCAGGCACACCCAGAGACTGCCTCTTTCGTGAAAACACCTGGCCCGTAGGACACATACGTGGCTCACCCTTCCTGGACACTGCTGTGCCCGGGGACCCTGAAAAGCAGGTCACCGCTGTCACTCCGGCTGAACCCTGACTGAACCGGGGCGGGGCTGGGGTGTTCCCATCCAAGATGGGGCGGCCAGGGGCCAGTGACATGGCCAGAAAAGATGGCGGGTGGCACACAGGGCCTCCCTTAGGGTCTTTAGGGCTCTGAGCGGGGAGCTGAGCTAGAAGAGCGTGAGGGAGACAGGACTGGGACGGCACGGACTGAAAGCTGGAGGGAGCAGTGGGCAGGAGAACACAGCGGGCGAGCAAAGAGAGGCTGAGAACACCCAGTAGGAGCAACCACGCATGCGTCAAGACAGACGGCGAGGGGGCCGCCTCCATCATGGAGAGCCTTCTGGCTCCAGTCCAGGCCCCTAAGGATCAGCCCTGCTTTAAGCTCTTTTAAAGTTAATCTGGCTGACTCATCAGCGAGGACCTCCTTCAGGGATCAGCTGACGTCACCTCCGCCTCAAAGCCTTCCTCAATCCAACCAGTGGAACCCATCGCTCTTTCCTCTGTGCTCTCAGCATCTTCCGGCCCTTCTCAGAATGTACACTCAGATCCAGGCTGTGCCCCGCTCAGTGATTCCAAGTCTATCCTATGCACAGGTTGCAAGGGCCCCACGGGCACACACGTTCTGCCATTATTCTGTCTCCTGTACAACGCCAGGCACCGGGCCTTGCATGCAGTAGGTGCTCAATCAGTGCTTCATGACTGAATAAGGGCTGTGAGCCCCTGAAAAGCAAGGCCCATGGCATCTCCATCCTTCTCAAACGTCCAGGCTGCACAGCGTCCGGCAGAGAGCAGGTCTTCACCAAACGCGTGCTCAACAAATGACTGCAGCGTGGGCTTCCGTGGGCAGATGCGTCTGCCTGAACTGCTCTCCCAGGGCTCATAGCAGTGAGCAAATTTCAAAGTGGAGGTGACCAGGCCAAAGGATAATTTATCTCCCTAAAGATGCTAAGTGTCAGTTAAACTGCTGTATTTAATAGGGCCTAACTTCGATGGGCCATTCTGAACAAAAGCAATAACTGCTCCATTAATGAGCCTACTTTAAATTGCTATTACTATTACTACTCTGAGTCCACAGGATTCCTTAAGCCATCAGACCAAGGCCCCAATTAGAGGATCTGATGCCTTTATAAACCACAGGCCCCAGACTCGCATCTCTGACCCTGCTGGTACCACAGAGGATATTTTTCAAGGAGAGCCAAGATAATCCTCTCCAGAGGTTCACTTTAGGATTGTTTATTGGTTTCGTTGGTGGTGGTGTTTTTAATCAGCCTGCTCAACAGCGCTGAGCACACAAGTCTGATAGAGACAGAATATGCAATGGCTGGACGGAGGCTGTGGGGAGGGCCTCAGAAAACCAATCGTGTATTAAATGTGTTTATTCGATTTCTTGGGCACATCTAATACTCATCAGCCCCTAGGAATGTTCGCAAGCATCAGAGAAGAGGAAGCTGGGGGAAAGGACTGGCTCTGCCAGGACCGACTATGATCCGTAACAGACAAGCACAAAAGGCTGAAAACTGGGTGACAAAGGAATCGGCACAACCAAAAACCAGCCCGGAGTCCTTCAGTTTGGAAGGGAGTGCAAAACACCTCTCCTGCCTCTGTAATTCCAAGAACGGTGGAAGAGGGACGTGAGGACCAGAGGCTTAGGCCAGTCCGCTCTCACATGCAGTGTGACTGCCCCCCTCCTGTGACCACCCCTGAGGTCAGCTGGGTGAGTCAAGTCCCTTTGGGAAGGCCTGCAGATCTGGACCAATGCTCACTGCCAGGGGGCATTCTCCAAACTTAACCCCTGCCACCATTCCTTAGGTAATGAGCAAGGACACGGTGGTGAAAACATGAGGTCCAGAGTCAGACCTCAACTCAGGTCCTGGCCCCACGCCTTTGGAGCTGTGAACTTGAGCGTGAGCTCTCTGTCCCTCTGCTTCCTGATCTGTAAAACGGGGATAAGAAAAGTCACCAAGCAATCAGAGAAATAGCTGTCATTTTTTGAGTACATACTACGGGCCATTCTGCATGCTAAGTGCTATGCATGTAGTAACTGCCATCCCATGGGCAAGGGCATGACTGTCCACGGGAAACCGAGGCTAAGAAAGGGACCCACATTCCCAAGGTCACCCAGTGGGCAAACGGAGGAGCCGGGCCTTGAGGTGGGCCTGCCCACTGTGGGCAGAGAGTTTGAGTGAGACGTTAAATACAAACCCATTACTGTTACTACTTTATTTTTACTTATATCTGCTGTTCGGATTCCCTCAGGCCTGGTCCCTGCCCCACTCCCTCTCAATCATGCCAGAGAGGACATCGGTTCTTGATTATGAAACAGACCTCCACCCAACATTAAAGCTGTGCACAGTGGGCTCTCACTGCTGTCATCCAGTGTCAATCCAGTGTCACCCAATGTCAATCCAGTTTCATCCAGTGTTAATCCCATGTCACCCACTGTCAATTCAGTGTCACCCAATGACAATCCAATGTCAACCCAGTGTCAGCCAGTATCAATCCAGTGTCATCCAATGTCAATCCAATGGCAGACTCCCTCCTAGGTAAGCAAGGGCCCCAAGAATCCCACTGAGGGCCAAACCTTCCCCCTCTGCTCCAGACTCCTAACTAAACAGGAGGTGTTCTGTTCCTGAGATGGGCCCCATTTACTGGCACTAAATTCATGATGGGAGGGAGAAAAGAAACCTTGCATCCACGTGAGTTCTTTTTAACACAGGAAACAGTCCTGCTGGAAAGGAGCAAATATTTATGCGCATAATTAACTACAGAGGTAGAATGTTCTGTCCAAAAGTTGAGCAAAACTTGGGGAAAAAATAGTCCTGGCCGCGAAATGGCCTCTCACAGACCTGGGAGGGGACAGCACAACTGAATCAGCTCCTTATCCTCAGAAATGAGCCCTGCAGAGAAGGCGCCGGGCACCTGACTAACCCCGGATCTTAACGTACCCCCCCCACCACCCTTCACCAGGGAAAAATTCTCTTTTCTTTGCCTCTCTGGCCAGGGTTGTGTACTCAGGGCACAATTAATTGCCACCAATCAGCTGACGCAAGATCTGCAGGGAGCACCAGCTCCTCTTTTCTCCCTAATTGCCTGTTTGTATTTCTCTAATTTTCTATCATCCCCTACCTCGAATTTTACTTTCAGTAGAAGGGCTAGAAGCCAGGAAGCTAGGAATTTCTAATGTTTTTACTCTGCAATGCTCAGAAAATAGCATCCTTGCCTGAAAAATAAACATGAGGGTCTCCTGGATAAGCTGTGGCTATGCCCTGTGTCGTGGGCTGAATGCTGGACTCAACCAAAGACTGCAGGCAGTCCTTCTGTGTCCTGAGCTTTCCCACCACCCCAGGCTCCCTGAGAAGTGTTTACAAGGAGGCGATTCATGGCCGGTACCTTTTTTTAATCCCAAATTGTGCTCACTCTTTTAAAAAGAGCACCGAACGAATGTCTTGGCAAGCACATCGAACGAAGCTTCAGAAGACCCAGTTTGGAGTCTCAGCTCAGCCACTAACACACTGTGCAACCCTGCACTCACTTCTTAAGCTCTGGGAATCGGTTTTTTCCTCTTGTCAAAGGGAGAGGAATCTATAAAACGGGGATTATGGAATCGATTAGGAGGGCCACATCCAGCAACTTTTTAAAGAAACTGGAATGGGATGTACTAGAATAAATCAGAATGTATCAGACACAGAAAGAGGAAGTTTTAATTCAGCTTGAAATAAATGTTCTAGTTTGCAATGTAAATGTGATTTTTTTAAGTCTAATCGAGGTATGTAAAATCCACATACCAAACTATTACCCTATTGAAAGTATATAACTTTTATGATACTTAGAGCTACGAAAAGGTCACCACCATCAATTTCAGAACATGTCACCCCAAAAGGAAACCCCATACCCATTAGCAGTCACTCCATTTCCTCTCAACCCTTACCTTTGCCCTGGGCTACCACCACTCCACTTTCTGTCTCCATAGATTTACCTATTCTGTATATTTCTTTTTCTCCCCCCCCTTTTTTTTGTCTTTTTAGGGCTGCACCCGCGGCATATGGAGGTTCCCAGGCAAGGGGTTCAATCAGAGCGGTAGCCGCCGGCCCACACCAGAGCCACAGCAACACCAGATCCAAGCTGCATCTATGACCCACACCACAGCTCACGGCAACACTGGATCCCTGACCCACTGAGCAAGGCCAGGGATGGAACCTGAGTCTTCATGGATACGAGTTGGATTCATTAGCCGCTGAGCCACGGGAACTCCTGGTATTTCATATAAACAGAATCATACAACATGTGGACTTCAGTGCCTGGTAGCACTTACTGGTACATCATTCCTTTTGATGGCTGAATAGTATTCCACTGCATGTAATATAAGACATTTCTTTAACCATTCATCCAGTGATGGACAACTGTCTTGTTTCCACTTTGGGGCTATTGCGAATAACACTGCTATGAACCGTTTATGCACCAAGGTTTGTGTGGACATACAAAGCTCTTTCTATGGGTCACTATGAACAATGTGTGACAACAATGAGCTACAGGGTTATTACTGAGGAATTATAACATTCTGTGATTTAAAAAAAACAATCATTTCATGGATTTTCCCTTCAAAAAGGAAATAAAGACCATCAAGTCAAGGCTGCATTCCTGTTGAATCTGTGGCCAAAACTCCTTCACTCTGATCTTGAAGAACCCATCGCCTCAGGGAATTTCATTGGAATGCACATCTTCACTGTCCAAACACTGAAGCAGGGGGGCATTTCCATGCCGACAGAAACTGCTGAGCTATCAATGGAATTCAGTAATGGGTGAATGTCCTTGTTTAAGCCAGTTCCAGGATGAGTCCAGTTCCAAGATGCGAATTCCTGCCTCACAAGGGTCCAGATGTAAGAGTTCTCACAAAATAAGGTCAGAGGCTCCTTCCAACACACACACACACACACACACACACACACACACACACACACTCAATCTATAGGAAAGTCTCCGTGGGAAACCTGACTCTTGCAGCTATTAAAGAGCTGTTGTAAGAGAGATACGGGTGAAAAGCAGCTCCCTCCACCAGCAAGCCTGCATTAATAATTTAGCTATTAACAGCCATGTAACCAAGGAAGCTTGCAAGGGACGGCTCTGCAGTCACCTGGGACACATGGAACATCTCCGTGGTCGCCTCTTTTTCTACTTCCAAATCAGAGACCCTGCTGAAGAACTTGTCATCCTCAGAGGAAGGGAACATGACAAATGTGTGAAATCTCAGGAATAAACACAATTCCTATATGCCTTAAATGCATGGCCCTCACAAAGCCCGCAAAATATGATAAACCATTATAGGGTTTTCCTGTCTTCCCTGTCTTGGCCACAATTAATTTTACGATGTTCGAGTGTAAGATGAAATGTAATAGATGGAGGCAGGAGATTTAGAGCCCTCATTGCCTTGCAGTGAATAAGCTTCCGCAGTGTGGGGCCCTGGAGGTAAGAGAAGCAATAAGGACAGGCCTCATTCTGGGGAACCATTTGTGTGCATTTTCTGTTTTGCATCATTAAGCAAGACAAAAGTGCCCGAAGGAAACCTTGACAGCACAGGGCTAAAGTCACTCAAAATCCAAATGCCAAACGTATTCTGTAATTGAGATGCATGGCAGCTCTTATACATACCCTAGAAGAGCATCATACTGCAAATCAAAGCTGCGCGTTACTGGAAAAAACCAAAAAACTAACAACAGAAAATATTCTAGTTTTACTGATACTATAAACCTCAAAGGTCTGAAAATATAGCAAAAATTCAGTTAGAAAGTGCTATGTAGGTTTTCCCAAACACATTACAGAGGAGCAGTGAAAACTATCATTTCCTAAAGACCTGCTATGTGTACATACTGTTAGTACTTTACCCAGGCTATTGTCATGGTGTAACAGTGTCCCCTCAAAAGATAAGTTCAAGGTCTAACCTCCAGGAACTATAAATGTGACCTTGTTTGGAAAGATGGTCTTTGCAAGCGTAATTAAGATAAGAAGAGGTCACACTGGGTCAGGGTGGACCCCAGCCCAATGACTAGTGTCCTCAGAAGAGGGAGATCTGGACAGAGACACAGGGCAGATGGAGGCAGAGACGGGAGAGATGGAGCTGCAAGCCAAGGAGGCCCAGTGTGGCCAGCCACCACCAGAAGCCAGGAGAGAAAGATGATACAGACCTTCCCTCAGAGCCTCCGGAAGGAAGTAACCGGGCTACCATGTTGAATTTGGACTCCTTGCCTCCAGAACTGTGAGAGAATGCATTCTTGTTGCAAGCCAGACAGTCTGTGGTCATTTGCTACAGGAACCCTATAATCCAGCTGCCAATAAAATCCCAACAACAAGCCTGAGAGCTAGCTATTTTCATACCCCATTTTATAGATGAGCAAGACTAAGTTCAAGGTCACATAGAGAGCAAGTAGCAGAAGCAGGATTTGGAACAGGTTGTCTAATACTAAATAAATCCCATACTCTGATTACTTGCTAATGGGCACCAACTTTTGCCATCACGTCTGTAGCATGGAAGGTTTTAAGGAGAAGATCCTTTAAAAATGCAGTGACACTGGTATTTTCTTGCTAACAAAATACAGCAGTAATTTGCTGTAGCTGATATTAGACCCACCTCCACATACGAAGCATGAACATTCTCTAAGCAGACAACTATGTCAGCAAGACGACTCTAAGAGAAGAAATACTCTCAGTCCAGTTCAAAAACTGGAACAGATTTTAATGTCTCATTCATTCAACCCAATCAGTGCTGAGAAAGTGTGAGAGATAACAGAGGTATAACCCCTGACTTTACAGAACCCAAGCCTTATTTTTCTTAGCAAGTAAACAGACCCAACACTATTCAACACTTTTATTTTGGATTCAGTGAACTCACCACCGAGAGGTGGAATCTGTGGAATCTGTGGCAGAGAGCGATACTCATTCCATCTGTACCACGCCCCACCCCCACTTCCCACACGAGGGACATGTGACCAGTTCTGGCCAATGAAGTGTGGGCAAAATGACATGAAGCCGTTTCAGGGAGAGGAACAGAAGAGCCAGGACATGACAACTCCTGCAAATTCTTCCCCTGAGATGCCAATGTTCCAGCCCCCCATGGACTGTCAATCAGCCTGGGACAGACTAACTATAAGGAGTAGAGCCTCCTCCCCATTCCTACCCCCCCAACTGCAGGCTCTTTGCGTAAGTGAAGAATAGGCATGTTAAACCAATGAACTGTTGGGGAACTTTGTTACTGCAGCATATAACTGTCCTATCCTGACTAATATATGCACACATCCATAGGTGATCATATCTCTATAACTAAGTAGCAGGGTAAATGACAAGATAAAACTATATAATTCTTTGAGCCTGAACAGCAAGAATTTTCTGGTAGGGAAAAGTTTATTCTTTAAGTTCTGTTCATATAGTTTCTTTCCTTCTATACCAAACGGATGCTAAAAAGGCAAGGCAAGGTAAGAGAAAAAGACGAAGGAAGGAGGTACGGGAGAGAGGGAGAAAGGAAAGAAGAAATTCTCTTTCTCCTATAACCTATCTAATGTACTGCACATAGAAAGTGTTTCTGGAACTGAAGCTCTTCCTAGAGGTGGATCAGGCCCCCTCCATCTAGAAGGGTTCTGTAAGGAGCAGAGACTTCTGTCTTATCTTGGTGGCCCCAGCTACACAGACCTGGATCCTTGTGGGCATGAACAAACATCTGGTCTATGAACATCTCTTGTGAAAAGAATAACATTCTCATACAAACTCATCAATACAACTCTCCCCTCAAATCCCTTTCCCCCCAGATACCGCATCAGGGGTCAGCCCCGCCCCCACCTGGATGCACCATAAACTGACCTCCACTGGAGGATCTCGCACTGCTGCCTCCTGCCCTGGGGGACCTAGAGCCCGACCAGAGCCCAAGTGCTTAGAGGCCCCAATAGAGATGCTCAGCACTGATACCCCGTTCCCCCAAAGTTTCCCCACCTCAATGAGGCCACCTCCTAGCAGCTGCAGGAACACCCTCTCCCATGGAGCCCACTATGTCTCCTGAATCCTCTTAAAGGAAAAGCTCAAATTGCTAGAGATTAGTAACTCAAGCAACAAATACAATGGAGAATCCACAGGATCAGAGGAGAGGGAGATGGAGGGAGGCACCAAGAAAACAAGGAAGATTTCCAAACTCCGCTCTGCAGGGCTGACCCCTGGCCTGCTTGGATTGTGGGTTGACAGGGAGGGGCGCAGACTTTATCCCCACCTACAACCCACCCCCCACCCCTGCCAGGCAACTCCCATCAACCAAGCAGCCCCGATCACAGTGCAGCTGTGACGTAACTACCTCCTCCGAGACGAGATCACTTGATGCTAAGACTGGCTTCACAGGATGGGGCTCTCAGTTTTCCCACTTCCCCGGTGCCCCCGGACAGGTCACTTGGCCTCTGAGAGACCTGGATCCCCATCCATAACCAGACAATAATGCCCACTTCACAGGCCTAACTTGGGGATTAACTGAAATAACTGCAAAAACATCTAGTGCACCTATACACAGGCATCAAAGATTCTTTCTCTTTCCCTTTCTCTTTTCTAATTAGTGAGGCTTGTTCTGAAATCTTTGGTGGGAGCCCAAAATGTCTATGGAGCCCAACATATCATGCTGTTTTCTCAAAAATGAGGGATCCAGTTCGAGTATTTAATGAGCATCAAAAAGGCAGATTTCTCATAGAGCAGAGGAAAAAAAACCCCTCATAATTAGCAAACCGCTCCTCTTCTCTTAGCCAACAAAACAAATAGGAAAATAACCAAAACAAAACAACAACAACAAAAAAACAGAGGATGGCCTCGCAAGTCACAAACGAAATGCCCAGACACTATGTATCATTAAATATCCCCCAACCACTAGGATTACTGATCCAGAGGAGACCTCCCTCCTCCTCATGTTCAAGGTCAAGGACAACAGCAGAGCTTCTTGCAGCTCAACAATGAAATTGTCCTTCGCTGTGGAAGCGGTACTAGGCACTGTGTCACTTCTGATTTCCAGAGAAATTCCGTGCGGTGGGCAGTGGTTTTCGATAGCAAGAGGTGCAACGCCCCAGCCTGCTTTTGGGCCAGCTGCTCTGAGTTCTCTGAGGGAGCTCCTTCCCCACCTCCAGCAGACAGAACAGGTCCGCCACCTCCCAAGTGTTAGCTCCCTATGCTGCCGTCACTGACCACCACAGCGCGGGTGGCTTACGGCAACGGAAATGGAGTCTCTGGCAATTCTGGAGAACAAAAATCCAAAAATCAAGGTCTTGGGAGGGTGGCTCCTTCTGAAGGCTCTGCAGGAGAATTTAGTCCGTGCCTCTCTTTCAGCGCCCAGCGGCTGCCAGCAATCAATCCTGGGCTGGGGACACATCACTCAATCTCTGCCTTTGTCTGTGGATAGCTTCTTTCTTCTTCTTCTAAGGACACATGCCATTAGATTTAGAACCACTTGGGTAATTCGGGACCATCTCCCAAGGTCCTAATAACATCTCTAAAGACTCTTATTCCAAATAAGGTCATGTTCATAAGCTCTGGGTAGACACATATTTTTGGGGGGAGGGGACTCAACTCCCTATACCCCCTACAGGGACCTAAGCATTACCATCCAGAAGGCAGGCTAGCCAACAAGAGCACCTTATGCCCACCTCTGCCCCTAAACCTCAACTCACCACATAACCCGGGTAGGTCCACACAGTTTATCACATAGATACAGGGAGAGGGGCTGTAACCAGCACCGTCGAATAGAAATATAAGGAAGACCATCTTTGGAATATGAATGATTCTAATAGCCACATTACCCAAAATAGTACAAAACAGGTAAAATTCATTTTGATGATAGACTTTAACTCAATATAGGGTAGATATATCCAAGATAGGGTTCTGGTCTTCAAAGAATTTACAAAAGAGATCTCGAATGTGGGACTGTTTACTGTAACCCAGAACAGCTAAAGAAACAAAACTGGTACTAGGAGGACCAAGGAGTTCCAACAGGTCACGAGGCCAAGTAAGAAGTGACCTTTCTTAACCTTTTGTTGGAAGAACCAAGAATGGGAAATGCAACTTTTCTGATGTGAAACCCAAGTGTGCCTCAAACACCTCCCCCCCATACACACACAGCACATCCCCAGCCAGGGCTGCGCAGGGTGGCCACTCACCCCGCTCACAGCTAAAGCCAGGGCGACGCCAACTCGGTAGGAGTAGCAAGCACGCTGGAATCTCCAAGGCCACCCTGCCAGGGGGCTGTTTATGCCCAACGGCCTCAGCAAACTGCAGGCCGAGAGCGGGCCCCACTGAAACTGACGTCCCTCCCCAAAGGGAGTTGTCAGGTCCATCTACACGAGCATCACAGAAGAATACTTTTTAAAAGCATGAGGATGTAAAAAAATCAAACATTTTCAAGAGTATGTGCCAACAGGACCCAAGGTTTCCATGAGTTGCTTTCTGTTCTTACTATGACAAGCCTACCGGGTGCTGCCCTGGGACGCCCCTTCGCTTTCAGCATTATTCCATTTAGTCCTCACAGCAATCCACTGAGGCCATTCTTGCCTCCATTTTGCACATGAAAAAATTGAGACCAGAGCGGTTTACGTGACACAGCCAAACCCATACAGCTGAGAAACAGCGCGCTCAGTTGGCCCCAAGTCACTCCACCTGAAGAGCCCTTGCTCTCACAGTAAAACCCTCCCTCCCAAAGACCCTGCCTTCCCATTTCCTTCCCAGTTTCCCCAAGGTGTGACCTAATGACCTCGATCGCAGAGAGAAGAGGACTAAAAGCCCCCAGGTGTAGCTCTAAGTAGACCTCAGGCCCCAGAGAGAAAGGTTTTTCTACATTTTTGTCTTTGTTTATGAAATAGAATTTCTCAACCTATTTGAAAACCCAAACCCAAGTGATAATGCCTTGACTTTCCTAGGATCGGCGGTGCCGCAAGGGTCTCCAATAACAGCTCCCAAAATGTCCCCAGAGGGCCGGGCACGCTGACCATTCCCAGGACTAATTCAAAAGCACCAACCAAACTTGTCCATCTGCCAAAATGCTGGGCAATGTGCACATCAAACGTCTTCGTTCATGGCTGAAAACACTATTTTTACATTAATGCAGTAAAAATAACTACTTCTTTCAAATGGAATCTCTGCCATTATAAATGTCTTTCATTAATGTTTTAACAATACAAATTATTATTTAATAACTGTGGTTTGGTAAGCAAGCTATTTCCAAACATCTGGTTTGTAGGGGAATATTCCAAAAAAAGTCCTTGGCTGGGTTAGACAGAAAGTGAGCAGACTAAGATTCATCAGCACCTTCGGCATCCACATTTGTGAAACTGGAAAATGCCTGCATGAGGCCCAAAAGCAGAACCCAGGTTTATCATTAATAAAACACTTCTCATACTGCCATTCTCCCAAACTGTTTAAACAAAGTTCATCACGTTCATTCATTAACCTCCCCAGTGGGAGACTCAAGTGAACCAGAATCTCCATGTTATATATTATATAAAGAAACAGTAATCCCGTTTCCGAAAGGAGTAACCCAAAGGAGCTCACTGGCCAGCAGATTATTTCTTCCCTCCCCAGCATGGCAATGGTGACAAGGAGAGGGGAAACGCCAGGAAATCTTGACACCTGAGTGTAATTCTCATCTTTTTTGGGGTCAAAGAAGCCTCAATTTCCCCAGAAATAAAATGGGGATAATATCTGCCACCTGGTAATAAAGATATAGCTATAAATTACTTTGAATTGCCTGGATAATCAGCCTCATGGAAATTGATGCTATCATTAGAGAGCTACTAAACACAGTTATAAATCTTATAAAAATACTTCAATGGAAATTAAGGCTCAATTAAGAGGCTCTACGTTTTTAAATTTTCCACCACCTTGTTAAAGACCAGAACATTTAAAACCAGCTTAAACATGTTCAGAGTAGGAATGCAGAACCCTTCTCTAACAGTCTTGATAAAGCTCTGTATTGAGAGAGTTGGCTAATAAGAAGGCTAGAGGACAGATGTGGCAAAACTGCTGGGGGTCAGGCTGAAACCAGCAGACGAGGAGAACCCTTGCCAGGAGACGGCCACTGGCTCAAGAATCTCGTCCCACCTATACCAGCAATTCCTCTGCATTAGAGCTATAAGGTCTGCTCTATCATAGAAAATTCTCTTTCAAGCATGGTACAGAGATTTGAACCCACCTGACTCACTTTGCTTGTCCTAACAGCTTAAGGTGAGGCAAATGAATGATAACCACCTAAAATAAATGGACCAGAAGCTCTGATACCCACAGTTTCAACACTCATCTAAAGCTCACTAATTTGAAAAGACACATGCACACCACCAGCCCCCGCCATGTTCACTGAAGCATTATTCACAACAGCCAAGACAAGGAAGCAGCCTATGTGTCCAGGGACAGAGGAATGGACAGAGGAAATGTAGTATACATACTCAGTGGAATATTATTCAGCTACCAAAAGGAAGGAAATCCTGCCACTGGTAACAACACGGATAGACCTTGAGGGCATTCTGCTAAGTGAAGAAAGTCTGACAGAGAAAAACAAATACTATATGCTCTCACTTATACGTGAAATTATTAAAAAAAAAAAAAAAAGGAAGAAAGAAAAAATGGAACTCCTAGATACAGAGAACAGATTGGTGGTCACCAGAGGCCGAAGGCTGAGGGTAGGTGAAACAGGTGAAGGTGGTCAAAAGATATGAATTTCCAGTTATAAAATAAATAAGCTCTGGAGATGTGATGCACTGCATGGTGACTAGAGCTAATAACACCACACTGCATATTTGAAAGTTGCTAAGAGAGTAAATCTTGAAAAGTTCTTATCATGGGGGGAAAAGATTCATAACTATGTGTGGTGACGGATGGCTAGACTTACTCAGATGATCATTTTTCAACATATACAAAGATCAAATCATTATGTTGTACACCAGAAACTAATATATGTCAATTATATCTCAAGTAAAAAATCTAATGGCTACAATAAAAAAGAAAAGACAAATGATGTTAATCAAACAAGCAAGCTCTGCACACCCTAGAGATCCAACTTCAACACCATCCACTGCCTGGGGCCTAGCCTCTGCCTGCGCTCAGGAAAGAAGATCCGTCAGACTACAAAGCATCTTCGACCCATCAAGGCACATTAAGGCAACTCTGTTCTCGAGGTCAAAGGGTCATAGGTTGGTTGACCCCCAAATTAGCCAAGATGATTAAGCAATAAATTAAGGAACTATACAGCTGGGTATTTTCTTGCAAACCCTCTCAGGAACATCCTCTGCCTGGTCTGGCCTGAAGCCAAACACTACACTGGGCTGTCCCGTCTGGGAGTCCCCAGCCCCACTCAGCTGGAGTGTGTGGGCTCACAGCAGAAACCACACCACCTGCTTCCTTGTACCCGAATTCAGGGAAGACATCAAAAGCGAAAGCAACCATGTAAGCTAAAAAAATCCTTCTCCCTCCAACCCAAGGCACAAAGGCTGTTGAGAGAAACCACTCTGAAAGTGGGTGTTTAAAATTTAAATGTTTCAAGGAGCTGACTCTTCCAGGCTCAGCTGGAGATCAATTTACCTTTTAATTGTCTTTTCCAGCTCAACAATCTGCTCCAGGAAAAGCAGCGCCTCCTGCTTAGGTGAGAAGAGAGGCTAAGAAAACAGGGGCTCACATGTCTAAGGTACTGGGTCTCACCACAGGTCCCAAGCAAGCAGTGTCGGGGACCCAAGGATGCATGAGAAACAGCCCTAACGGAACCAAGGAGCTGAGTACCTACAGCAAGAAGTGCAGATGTACGCGGGGAAACAGCACACGTCACCAGGCACATGTCACCTGAATGTTACAAACAGAAAGGATTGGCCCACTCCACCCTGGACCGCCTAGACCACCTGCATGGCCCTGGATGAGGCCTGCACGGTGCAGCGCTGTCTGGCAGGCAGGACTCCAGCTCCCAGCGCCTACGGCTTGGATTTTACCTCTGATGCTTTACTGTGACTTCTCTTCCTCCCCGCACAACGGGAGTCAGGGTTCCTAGTTATTGCATACTGGCCAGCTTACCCTGCATCACTCTGGAGAATCACAAGCCATCATTAAGTCAATAAAAAGATCCCCATCCGGGCTGGAGCACATTCCATGGGGACACACAGGAGAAGCCACAGCGGGCATCCACAACCCAGGGTGTGGACTTCAGGCTGGAAACCGCTGTCTGTCTTCCTCCACCCCACCAGTTTAAAACACATTATCAGGGGTTCTCTGTACCTGAACTCTCCCAGGGTACCTCTCACTCCTCTTTCAAAGATGCCTGGGAGAATATGTTTTCGGTAATATACTAATGCAGCGGTGTAGTCTACCCTGTACCCTTTCTTATCTTAAAACACGTTTTCAGAAGTAAAACTCCATAATTAACCCCTGCATATATCTCCTATTATTACTTTTCCTCTTCTGATTATTAAGAGGGCTCCTGATGAGACCTAATTTCCTTTGCAGCAGAATGTGGCCATATGACTAAATCCTGGTTGCTGGGATATAAAAAGAAGTTCTGGGTTTGACTTCCATAAAGGATCCTTAAGAAGAAGGAGCCCATCCCTCTTTAGCGTCTTCCTCCTTCCTCCAGACTAGAATTCAAATGATATGGCATCTTGGGCCAGGAAGTATTTAACAGAGAAAGAGCCTGGGTCCCTGATAGCCTGAAGCCACAAGCCACCCCGAATTACCTACCTCCAGGGAGCTCTGAAAGCCACTCAAGGGGCTTAATACATGCCTGAGCTATGCACTCTTCATAAGAGAGCTATGCACTCTTCATTAAGCAAGTTATTGAATTTGGCTTGAGTTTCCATAGACCAATAACACCCAAACAAAACACTTTTATAAGTTCTAAGCACGTATATTTCTAAGCCTCTAAGAAAAATGAAAAGCTAAAACAACTCAGCTAAGCACACACACATGCATGCACACACACCACTTAAGTCACTGTCTATCCTGCCACACAACACAATTCAACCAAAACAAACTCCTCTAGGAAAGAGATCTCATTCAGTCCAACAACCCCTCAGATACTCAAATGTGTACTTCCCAACCCCCACTCCATTAAACTCCTGGAAAGAAGGCTGTGTTATTCAACTCAGAATCCCCAGGTGCCTAACACGATGCCTGGAACACAGTAAATCTGCTGATGAATGAAACAAAATCCATCCACTGGCCCAGGAGAGGGGAAAGGAGTGTACACAGGATATATCGGCATCTTCATTCCTGAGTGTGCCTGTGTCCGTGTTGCCAGGAAACATTCGTTCATCCTCCCAGGACCCCATCCCCTCCCTTCTCCACACAACCTCCTTCAGAGGCTCGGCCAAGCCAGATCCCATCACCTGCTGGGGGATCCACCGACGGGGATTCCAGCCTCAACACCTGTAAGTCCCACGTTGTCTATACCGAATCTTCTTTCCTCCGCCAGGACAATGACCGTCCACATCTTTGGACTCATTGAATGAATCCCTACAACTAAGTTTTTCTCAACGGCAAAGGGAAGAAGTAAGGATCTAACTGTGTATTCTTCCAAGTTCAAATCCTGCCACAGGATTCACTAACAAGAAGTTTAAAGAATTACCTGGCAGGTTTACTGCCAATATCACCTCCCCTTACCCTGATGCCCCCAACTCTGGGACCACCCCTTTTCTACTTCAGGGCCCAGGCCCCCACGCAGCACCCTGCACGCCTAGGGAAATGAGAGCTCTCCACTCCACGCCAGTCCAGCTCCCCCTACCCTGACACTGAAATGGTCCCCTCTCTGCATCCACTGCTTCTCCAGCCCTGCAAAGGCATCTCCCAAGTGGCCCTTCGCCTAAGCCTGAGCACTCAACAACTTGTCCACTCGCTCTGAGAAGTTTCTACCATCCTGAGCATGTTCAAGCAACACAAAAGTCCTCTCTTTTTCGAAAGCCCCCAACTGCCCTGCTCTTCCAGGCCAGCTGTCTGGCGTGGCCTGGCCAGACGGTCCGCCTCCCCTCCGCCGCCAAGAACCAGTGATCATACAGCTCTCCGCCCTCTGAAGCCCTGTGCCGAGACTGCGCTGTGAGCACACCGGTCGGTCCACCTATCGCTCATTACTCCTGGGGTTTTTAACTTCCTTTAACCCATCACCTCGTAATCGCTTCTTAAATCCTCTCCTCCCAGAAGGCCAATCAATCCAAAATGACTTTGGGGAAAGGGAATGGGGGCTTATTTTTCTTCTTTTGGCCACAACTATAGTAACAAAATTGACTTCAGGAAGTGTGGGGAAAACAAGAGTGGAGAGAACGCAGCTGCTAGAATCTCCCCGCTTCCAGAGGCCTGTGGTACATGCTCTTGTCCTCCAGGGAGAAGGCCTGCTACTGATCCGTCAGCATCAGAAACACCCCACAGCTTATCCCGTTACTGTCCTCTACCAGGGTAACATTTCCAAGTTGCAACAACGTACTTGGTTGCATCAGGAGGCAGTGTTGCAACCAGAAATACTCATTAATATGAGCATGGTCGCTAATAAAACACAGAATTTGAGGGCCAAACGTATAAAAGTAAGGCCGCAAACTTCCATTACACGCAAGCTGTGGCTAGCTTATCTCCGCTTGGAGATGCGGAACATAGCCAGGAGGGTAGCCGGCAGCCTTCGTGTCAAGTTCAGCCAAGGAACTGAGCCAGATGCCAAAGCGTCTCAGTGAAACAGAGTCCGCAACTGGCCAGGGAGTCAGGAAAGATGAGTATAGATAGCTCCATGGCACCCCCTCCCCATCTGTGAGCGGGTACTCCTTGCAGAGAAAGTACAAAAAGTTAGAAGACCAGACACACTCGTAAGAAGGCCCCTCCGTGATTCCTAGTGTCGCTCTTGTGTGAACATCTCCCCTTGAATGTGGACAGGACCACGACTTGCTTCTAGTTAGTAGACAAAGCAAAGGTGATGGGATCTTGTAGACGATTGTGCCTCCACCTTCCCTTGCTGACTTGATGAAACGAGAGGCCATGGTGGGGACCCATATGGCAAGAACTGAGAGCAACAGCCAGCAAGAAAATGATACGTCAATCCAGCTGCCTGCATGAAAATGAATGCTGCTAAGAACCACATAAGTTTAAAAACAGATCCTTCCCCAGGCAAGCCTCAGATGAGACTGCAGCCCAGATGGCACTTTGATTGGAGGCTTGCAAAGAACCTGGCTAAGCTGTGCCCTCACTTCTAATCCATAGAAATGGTGAGAAAATAAATGTGTGCTATTTTAAGACATTACGCTGGTAATAATATTGTTACACAGCAATAAAAACCTAATACAGGTGTAGTCAGGAGGCAGGAGAGATTATTCGATAAATGACTGGAAGAACTAGGCAGCCCCTGGAAAAATAAAATAAAATTCAGCACCTGACTCACACTTGACACCAAAATAAACTCCAGATGGATAAAAGATTTAAATATGAAAAATAAATCAAAAGGAGAAATTTTGAATTTTTTTACAAATTTTTAATATGTAGTTTTGGAGAAGGAAGGCGCAAGTGTGTTGTGAAAAGGTAGAATTTTTTTCATCGAGAAAGAAAGGACTGAGCAATCTGACTAAAGTGAGAAAACATATTCTGCAACTTCTAAAGGGCTAATTTCCTTAATATATAAGTAGCTCCTACAAATCAATAAGAAAAGATCATATAGAACAGATGCTCACTCATAACAACAGTAATACAATGAGATGCTTACTATGATAAAATGTTTGATAACACAGAGGGTTGGAAAGCAGTAGGGAAATCAGCATCTCATTTACAGATGGTTGGGGATATATTGGAACAGCATCTCAGGAGGACAATTACACAGTAATGACCAAAGTATCAAATGCACTTAGTTCTTTAATTCAATAATTCTACTGTAGAGATTTAAAATGGCCCATGTACAAGGTTATTTAACATAACATTGTTCAACACAGCAAGGATGGAAATCATCTTATCTACCAACAGACTAGTTAAGTAATTTATGGTGTATCCACACAACAGCATACTACAAATGCCATCAGCCATACAAATAAACGAGGCTGCTCTTTCTGTTTTGACAGCGAGAGCTCTGAGATACGTTTAGGAATAAACAACAACTATAAACAAAATACAAAAAGACAAGCAAACAAACAAGAGGTGCCTCCAGGGAGGAGACAAGAGATGGCTGGGGCCGGAGTGAGAGGGGAACTTTTTTTTTTGTCTTTTTGTCTTTTTGCCTTTTCTAGGGCCGGACTCCCAGCATATGGAGGTTCCCAGGCTTGGAGTCTAATCAGAGCTGTAGCCGCTGGCCTATACCACAGCCACAGTAATGCGGGATCCGTGCCATGTCTGCAACCTACACCACAGCTCACGGCAAGGCCAGATCCTTAACCCACTGAGTAAGGCCAGGGATCGAACCCGCAACCTCATGGTTCCTAGTTGGATTAACCACTGAGCCATGATGGGAACTCCGAGGGGGACTTTTTCACTGTGTGATTTTTAACTTCTTATGAATATTAAACCCTATGGTCATATTTCTCTTTTTTCATTTTTTAAAGTTTTATAGTTGATTTACCACGTGATAATTTTACTGTAAAAAAAAGATTAATTTATATACATATAGATGTATGTGTATTTCTTTAAGAAGAAATTCAAATCAGTAAATAAATATAAGGTGTAGAACAGCATGTATGATACACTATAATTTCTATAAAGAAATTAAATTCTGATGCTATATACACAATATCTCATGTATAAACAATAATATGTATACAGTTAGAGACAGGTATTATATACAGACAATGACCTATAAGCTCCTGTCTATATGTCATATATTATGTACATTATGTAGTCATAAACAGCAGTGTCTGGAAGAACACACAAGAATCTGAGGGCTGGTTCCCTCTGGACCTGGGAACTGGTCTAACTGGTATCTGGTAAACTGCACAGTGAGGCAGCCGGGGCGAGAGAGGGAACTACTTTTTCACCGTATTTTCTTTACAATTTGAACCATTAGAGATATTACCCATTTAAAGACAGGCGATGATGAAAATGCCCATGCTGGCGTAGCTCCTCTGGTCCTCAGCTCGTCCTCTTTAAGACCCCCTTCGCCCCCTGCCCCGATCTCCCCACCTGGCCACACTAAAGACTCCTGGTCTCCGTCTCCACCCCGGCTGGGGTCTTGAGACGCTCCATTTCTCAGCACGGCGAGCGGGCTGTTCCCTTCTGGGTCTCCTGGGGCAGCACCCTCCTAGAGAGCTGGCATCCTCAGAGTTCTGTGCTCCACGAGGTTCAGCGCCTCTGCGCAGGTGCGACCTTGCTGGCACCCGGGACTTAACCACCCTCTAGATGCCGGCACTTCCAAATCTCCATCACTGCCCAGACCCCTCCTCTGAGCCCCAGGTACAAAGCCCAGGATGACTTCTCGCAGACAACTCGGACCCCTGACGCCTCACGTCTGCAGCTCCTTGAGGGCCCCCTGTACCCCGAGAACGGAGCCACCTGCCATCCAGGCAGAAAGCCAGGGTCCTGCTGGGCTCACTGCCTCCCTCGGGCCCCTCCTGGTAGCTGATTACAAGCCCCTGTGGGTTCTACCGCTCCATGGCCCTGTCTACCGTTCTCCGCCTCCAAGGTCGCCACCCTTGTCCAAGCCACATGCATCTCTTCCCTACAAGCTCCCAGCTGCTCTGCACGACCCCGACATCACCCCCTCCCACGCTCCCTGCCGCTGCTACACTCACATTGAACATCAACTACGTAAGGCTGCCCGGGCTCCAGAACAAAACGCTGCCGACTGAATGGCCTAAACCATAGAAATGTATTTTGTCACAGTTCTGGAGGCTAGAAGTCCAAGACCATGGTGTGGACAAGGCTGTTTCTCCTGAGGCCTCTTTCCTCGGCTCGCAGAGGGCCCCCTCCTCGCTGTGTCCTCACACAGCCTTTCCCCTGCACCCCCAGTCTGTCTGCCTGTCCAAATTTCCTCTTCTCCAAAGGACCCCAGTCAGATGGGATGAGGGCCCACCTTCACCTTAACCGCTTCTTTTTATTTTTTATTTTTATTCTTTCCTTTTTAGGGCTGCACCTGCAGCACATGGAGGTTCCCAGGTTAGGGGTCGAATTGGAGCTGCAGCTGCCGGCCTGTGCCACAGCCACAGCCACGCCAGGTCCAAGCCTCATCTGCGACCTACACCACAGCCAACAGCAACTCTGGATCCTTAACCCACTAAGTTGGGTCAGGGATCGAACCCCAGTCCTCATGGAGGCTATGCTGGGTTTTTAACCCACCGAGTCACAACTCCTTAAGTGCCTCTTTAAAGGCCCTATCTCTGTCTTTAAAGGTACCCATCCTCAGGTATTGGGGTTAGGGTTTCAATATATGAATTTGGGGGGACGTTTTTCAGCCCATAACAACATCCAGCAGGTCTTGACGCTCCCCTCAATAAAAACCTTCACTGGCGCCCCGCTGCCCTGGGGGTACTGTCTTCCCCACACAGGGCTCCTGCCTACCTGTCACCCACCCAGCTGAGAACAAGGAGGTGGCCAGACCAGACAGAGCTGAGAGCGCAGCTGGAAAGAGACAAGATTAGAGGGATTAGGAAGGACCATGCCTTCTGTTACTTCTCTTCTTTTCTCCAGCTCCTGACAGATCTGGGGCAAGCCGTCTGACCTCTCTGTAGAATGAGCCTCCCAGAACATACATGCCACGTCGCAGAAAAGAAATGACACCTCCACCCCCTACTAAGATCCCCTCCACGGAAAATACCGGCGTCCCCTCCACAGAAGCAAACATTCCCCAGAGTCCTGCTCCGGAGCAGCTTCTGGCTGGATCCAGCTCGAAAGCAGATCTAAGCTGCAGCCGGGTGACCTCCCTCTGAGCCCAAAGTGCTCATTAAGTTGACCTTGATAACAGCATCACAGAGCCACCATCTGCCCTGGAACGCCCGGCTTTGGCGGCACCACCACGCGATCTTTGTTCCTCTGCCTCCACGTGCTAGCTGGGTGATTGGCGGCAGAACGCCTAGCAGGCCTGAGTCTTGGTTTGTACGTCTGCGAAATGGGGTTAATTCCCTTCTAGCTAACTCCTACTGTATTGTCTCTCAGGGCTGCTTAATAAATCACCACGAAGTGGGTGGCTCAGAACAATACAGGTCTGTTCTCTCCCAGTTCTGGGAGAGAGGCGTGGGGGCGCTGCCAGGGCCAGGCTCTCTCTGAAGGCTCCAGGATGCCTCCTGGCCTTCTCCTCGCTCCTGGCGGCGCCGGCAGCCCTTGGTGCTCCTTGGCCTGTATCTCCATCCCTCCAGTTTCTGCTGCTGTCCTCCCAGGGCCATCTTTCTTTGCGTTATTTGTGTGTCCCCTCCTCCAAGGACATCAGTCTGTAGGGTCCGGGTCCCCTCTACCCTAGTAGGTCTTCACTTTAACTAACTACATGTGCAAAGACCCCATTTCCAAATAAGGCCGCATCCACAGGCACAAGGGCTGAGGACCTGCACGTATCGTTGGGAGAGGCGCGGCCACAATTCAAGCTACCTAGAAGATGGGGAGAGGTTTAAAGAGAGAAGGACGCCAAGCTGGGGGCACACAGGGCACTCAACAAACCTCACGAGGGAGTGGTTTTCTCCCACACACAGCCTCCTTCCCAGAAGATCAGACCCGGCTTCTCCTTGCCTCGTAAAAACCAAAACCGCAGCAAGAAACCAAACGCCAAGAAGCCGGCATCCTGACGGCTGATGGGTTGTAAGACTTTAAAAACAAACAACCAGGGCCTGGTGCCAGGTCACTGATGTAAATATTTTACCAGTGGGTCTCTGAGCAAATGCACCCCCACACGTGGGCCCCACATGCCTGGGAGGAAGAGGAAGAGGAGGAGGGGCTGGTCTGCGGATAAGAGGCCTGGTGGGCAGCTGCAAAAGGATTTGCCCAAGGTGGGCACCTCTGCTTCCAACAGCTGGCTGCCTTCCAGCTTTGCAGAAAGGTTCAGACGGGAGGCCCTGGAAGCTCCACAGGCCAGATGGAGAGAGAGCCTGGAGCGGAGGCCGAGTCCTTCCCAGGAGAGCCGGGCAGGCGGGGCGGCCAAGGAAGCAATGAATAAATCAGGGGCAGAACAGGCCCCCATTACCCCCAGCCCCGGCGGTGGAACCCAAACACCCAGCGCCACAATCAAAGCTGCTGCCCAGGACTTGAGATTGACTTTCATTGGGCTCATTAAGGCATAAGCTCCTGCAGGGTGGATTTTCTCCATGGATAATACTTGAAAATTAGGAAGTAAGTGGCCTGGGAGAACCTGGGACCCATTAACCAACTAGCCAGACGGAGCTTCCATTAAAAGAGAAAAACGGCTGAAAATCTGAAAACTGTCCTTGGGCAGCTGTTCAAAGAGTCCATTATGAGTTTTCCAGGGGTGCCCTCCGGCGGCGGGGGAGGTCAAGCCAGGCGTGAGTGAGAGGGGCCTGGACCTAGAAGGCAGGGCGGGGGTTCAAATCCTGGCTGTTCTAGAATGCCGAGGGTCTCCGTTTCCAGAGGGGGAGAAACCAGAGTCCCGGCTGCCACCCTCAGGAAAGACACACGATCCCAGGACCCAGGTCCGTGGACAGAATCGTGAGGCTGAGCCGGGGCCCAGGACCCACTCGGGATGCACCTGGGGAAGCCGTACATTGATGTGGTCCCGCCTGCCAGCTGCCAGCTGCCGAGGCTGCGCTTTGGGAACACAAGTGCCTGAAACAGCTGGTCACGAGACCAACAAAGCCCAAAGGGACACACAGAAGGGCCTCGGCATGTTGGGACTGTCGCTCCAAATAAAAATGTCCTGGAGAAGGTTCCAAACAGCATGTGAACCCCAACTCTGCGACCTGGTTGGGAAGAAACTTCAGCCCATCCAACACCTGCAGCTTCGGCTTCCTCATCAATAAAATGGAAGAATAGTGCCTCCGCCTCCCAAGGATTTTTGTTTGTTTGTTTTTTCAAGGCCGTACCCACGGCATATGGAGGTTCCCAGGCTAGGGACCTAATCGGAGCTGTAGCCTCCAGCCTACACAGCCACAGCAACGCGGGATCCAAGCCGTGTCTGCAACCTACACCACAGCTCAGGGCAACGCCAGATCCTTACCCACTGAGCAAGGCCAGGGATCGAACCCGCAACCTCATGGTTCTTAGTCGGATTCGTTAACCACTGAGCCACAAAGGGAACTCCTCCCAAAGATTTTTGATGAGGTTGTGTGATGATCGAACTCTCATAACACACCTCGGGCAGGGGCTAAATAAGTGTCCTGCTCGGTTCCTCTTGCCTCCCTCCCCTCCCTGGAATGTCCCACCCCCATCCCCACCCCACCCCGGGCCTCTGGACATTAGGGCTCCCTTCTCTAGGAAATTCCTCCCTGTGTCTTAAGTAGCCACCTATCTGGACACCGGTTACCGACCTCCCCCCACTGCCCCCGGCCTCCGCCCTAAAGATTCTCCTTCTCCTGCAGTCACACCCGGGTCTACAGCTAAGCATTCAGTGGTCAGCTGTGACATTAGCAACTGAGGGAACATCTGCTGCTGCTCTTCTCAGAACTCAACTTACCCCATGTATTTATTTATTTTTTTGTCTTTTTGTCTTTTCTAGGGCTGCACCCGCAACACATGGAGGTTCCCAGGCTAGGGCCCTAATCGGAGCTACACCTGCTGGCCTATGCCACAGCCACAGCAATGTCGCATCTGCAACCCACAGCACAGCTCACGGCAACGCCAGATCCTTAACCCACTGAGTGAGGCTAGGGATCGAACCCACAACCTCATGGTTCCTAGTCGGATTCGTTAACCACTAAGCCACGACGGGAACTCCTCAACTTACCCATTTAAAGGGCCACCCTTTGTTCTGAGGATGAGCCAGTCCTACACTGTTGTGTTAAAATGTGCTTTCTATTATAAAATGGTAGTCACTCTTATACTGTTGTGTTAAGATTTGACTTCTATCATAAAATGGTGGTGAGATGATAAAAGGTAATTTTTTTCCCCATTGTTCTCATTTGATCAAATCAAAGTGGGTGAGCCAATATCCCAAGTCCAACATTTTCGGTTTATTTTTCATTATTTTACTGGTCCATGAATTCAAGTATGGGAATTGCCCAGCAGTGGCTCATAGCTACCTCCACTTCCTCCCCAGCTCAACTTCTTCACCCAGATTTACAAAGCCAGCTTCTACTCTCACCATTCAAGGGAAACGGTTCACTCACTCCAAGTTTCCCAAACTCAGAGTCCTTTCTGCGTGTGACAGCCCAGGACAGGGCCTCGTTATTCACACGTAGCAGAGCCTCCATACAAAGGCCGGCCCCAGCCTTTCCAAGCAGATTTGATCAGAGCAAAAAGCCTTCCCAACGCAGTTCACACAAGTCCAGGCTCTCAGTGGCATCTCCGGTTGTCAGCACCCCTGGGCCCAGGAGCTGGAAAAGCCCAGGTCCACGGTCTAGTTCTTGCCCAAGTCCCGGCAAGCTGCTTTGTTTCCCTGAGCATCAGTCTCCTACTGGGTCAAGCCGTGATGGTGACGGTCCCTACCTCAATGGTGACTGTCCCTATCTCACGGGGATCTTGAGAGGATTCGACAAAACCAGGCCTGGGACACAAGAAGTGCCATTAACCGGGAACCCAGTTAGTAGGAGTCTTTGTAGCGGGTATGCCCTCTTTGTAGCTCCACTGCTCCCCCCGGACGCTGCAAAACTGCAACTTTGTGGCTCCCCAAGTACACCGCCTACCTTCCCACCTCTGGGACTCTGCCCCTGCCGGCCTGGACTTCCAGCCTGACTCCCACCCTTACGTCCAAGCTCATGCCAGGGAGCTCCTCATCCCGGTTTAGCCATCGCAGCCTGGGGAGGAAGTGTGGTCCTCCCCTGAACCTGGGCCACCCTCCTGGCTGCATTGCTCTCCATGTGACCACATGTGCCTGTTGCAGACCTACGCGCACATCTCCCCTCTCCTGCTAAACGCTCAATTACTGAAGGTCTGAGCAAGCTCTGCGCACCCACCTGCACCTGCCACAGGGCCTTATGGGGACGGGAACAGTAAGCCATTGTTCTAAGGAGCCAGTGATATCATCGCCCATAAACCACTTTCAAATAGAGAAGCAGACCTAGTGTGACGACCTCATACGTCCAACGTTGAATTTCTTCCTAGAACCAAAGCCAGCAATGTTTGTATGTGTACAAACACACATATACATACGGGGCTGGGTGTGTATCTATGTAAACACACATACACACACAAACAAATATCCCTCCAAATCCCAGGCAATGCAGATGGACAGTAATTAAAAATCTAATCCCTTGGGACTGAAAGCCGTCGTTGCCGAAGCCCGGCCCTTCCTCCGCCCCGCAATTCTGGTCAACTGTCAGGATCCAACTGGACTTTGCTATCCCATTAACATTTACAAGTTTGCACGCTGACCTCTGTGCTGTTTTCATTATGTCTCCTTTTGGTTTAGTCTTTACCACATGATTTCCCTCCCTTCACTCAAGTCACCCTTTCCACGTGGCATTGTTATGTATTTATTTTACAGAGCTGGCCTTTTTCCCTCTGTTTTGTTCCACTGGTTCCCTTGGTTTCCCATCCACTAAATGGCCTTTGTATGGTGCCCTAGGTATGCAAATAACTCAGGTCCCGAGAGAGCTCAGTTTCATCCCATTCCGCTCTCATCCTCCATCTCTCAAATAAGTGAAAATTAGTTAAACAGAAAAGGAAACAGTGTGTGTCTTCCTCTCAACGTACTTAGAGGAAGGGCATTTCTATTTCGAAATCTTTGGGGCTCCTTCATTCACCTTAGGAACTCATTTAAAGGGAAGTGCTCCAGAGAACCCAGGAAACTTAATGAACCTCCCAAATGCAAGCTGTCAGAGCAGAAGCAACATATGGAAAATTACCATCAGGCACTTCGTCTGCATGATGCCCCCACAGAGTGTGTGCACTCTCTTCAATATAAAATATAGGATGGAAGAAAGTATTCTGTAGGGGCAAAGCAGACCGACATGGGCCACTTGGACTTGCAGCAGACCTATCATATATCCACACTTCTCAGGACTTTCCTTCTAACTAACTTAGCACTGACCCTTCAATATCTCCTTGATAGAGATATCAAGGAGATATCAAAGATAGGTATCTCCTTTTTTTTTCTCATGAAGAAAAGTAGCCCTAGAACTTGGAGACAAGCTCAAGTGCAAACTCCAAGTACTTGGGTATTTCAGAGCCACCAAAGTGGGGCAGGGGGAAGCTGTATGAACGTGTTTCAGAAAGACCAAGAAGTCAAGAGAAAAACATCTCAGGGAGAGGGGAAATGGGAAGAATAAATTTTTCAAAGCCAGTGTAAAAAATGACTCAGAAAAACCTGATCTCAAGTTCATTGCTGGTGACCAGAAATTTCAAGAGTGAAAATATCAGGTGGACTAACAGTCCTCATTTCTGTTTTAAGGCCACCACCAGATCAAAGTCGTCCATGGTCGAAAATAATTTCTGTTGCTCCTAGAATAAAACTCAATAGCCTTAACATAGCCTGCCATACATACAAACATACATAAGTAAAAATGCAAGTTTGACTAAGCAGGCACTTCAGTGCCAGCACTGGGGGAGGCACTGGGGGTTCGGATATAAACGACACCTCCAGCCCTCATACCCAGCCTCAGAGCTTGGAGTAGTAAACACGTGGTGATGCTTCTGAGGTACCAGGCACTGGGACTGAGTACCTTGCATGCATGATCTCATCCACTCCTCCCAAGAATGCCGTGAGGCTGGCATTATCTCCCTTTTAAAGGGAAAGACCCCACTGAGGCACAGAGAGGCTCTGTAACTGGCCTGAGGTCACACAGCCAGAGTCAGAACCTAGACCATTTGCTTCCAGAGCCTGCCTTCTGAGCCACCAATCCCCAACATCTTCCTCAGAAGTGGGGTCCAGAAAGTGACTCCCCACTACTTTGCTGGCCTTCTCAGCATGGTGTACCCTTAGTTCAGTAGTCTCAGCAGCCTTCACAGAGGAAAACACCCAGGACAGCGAAACACAGACCTGTCTTCTAGATGCTGAGCGTGGGAGCACCCACAATCCATGTAGAAAGCAAACGTTCTGCTCTCCAGCAGAATTAAGACCTTCTTCACCCAGCCCTAAGGCCTGGAGTTGGGACCTGGAAGTTTGTGCCACGCCAACAGGACCACCTCCCAGCTGCCCCTGTGCCAGACATGCTCCAGGTTCCCATCTACGTCCGCCACGGGGCCCTGGAAAGCGGGGGGGGGGGGGACCCGGTGGGGAGGGCTGGCCACAGCCTACCACACTCCCCTCACCAGTAATCAAGGGAAAGGACACTGAAACCACAGCAAGTTACCAAATGGTGCCCTTGGGGAAAGTAACTAAGAATTCAATCCTAAATATCAGAAGAAATGTAGGGAAATAGGTGCTCTCATAAACCATTAATGGGAGCATAAAAGGGTCCATTCTGGCAATATCCAGATAGATGGAGTACGTGCAAACACTTTGATCCAGCACTTCTACTTCGAGAATATTGGAAAGTCCTGCTTTTGTGCATAAGGTTTTTCACTATGGCTAGTCATGGTCGCAGCCTAAATGTCTTACTAAGAGATGAGTGAACAAACTTCAGTGTATTCATACTACAGCAGGTAAAATACATCTGCACGTGGCAACAGGGATGGACCTCAAAATCATGAGAATACGTGTAAAAAGTTGCAAAAGTACACAAAGAAGGACAGCACTTCTGTACCCTTTAAAATATTATGCGCTGGACAGAGACACACACAAATGAAGGAAAAAATTAAAACACGGACAGAAAGGCTATAGGCCAACTTGAGGATAGTGGTGACCTCTGGGCAGAAGAGAAGGTAATGAGACGAGGACAGTCTTTGATAGTATCTGTAATATACTTTTCTTTAAGAAATCTGAATTAAAATGGCAAATGTTATAAATCTGATAGGTCCGTGTGATAGGTACACTGGTGTTTGTTACATTGCTCTTGGTTCTTTTATGATGTTTGAGATTCTATAGTTTTAAAAAAATTAATATATGTATCTTGAAACACCAGGCTACTCTTATGATCATCTAGGTTTAAGTATCACTCAAGTATAGGGAACAAGTGTAAATAAATGTGAATGCCAGGTATGAAGCTCAACATGAACCAAGGCAAGGAACAGGCAGCCATTAACAAGTGAGATTATGGAATATTATTCAGCCATAAAAAAGGAGGAAGTCCAACCATTTGGAACAGCATGGATGGACCTGAGGGTATTATGCTAAGTGTAATATATCAGACAGAGAAAGACAAATACTGTATGATCTCACCTATACAATCTTAAACAATCTTTAAAACACCTGAACACACAGAAAGAGACTGGTGTTTGCTAGAGGCAAGTGTAGGGTTCAGGGGGGTGGGGGTGAGGAAATGGTTGACTGTGGTCAAAAGGTACAAACTTCCAGCTATAAGATAAATAAGTCCTCAGGATGTAATGTATAGCACGGCGACTGTAGTGAGCGATACTACACTGCAGACTTGAAAGTTGCTAAGAGAGTAGATCTTAAGTTCTCATCAAAAGAAAGAATTGGTAACTATGTGAAGTGATGGATGAGAACTAAATTTATGGTGCTAATCATTTCACCATATAGACACACATCAAAATTTTTTCAAAAAAAAAGAAATGAGATTTATTCTGTGTTGGGAGATGAATATGAGAGGAGAGCTTTCCAGACAAGAAAATTCACAAGTAGAGTTCAGAAGGGTGAAGAGGAAGCTTTCTCTGAAAAACTGTACAGACACGGGCATAGCTTAAGGCAACAGTAAGACCAGACAGCAAGCGAGGCGACACACTATACACATACGGCTGCACTGAGCCATAGGGAAAGGAACGAGCTGGGAGACCCATCTCAGTCACGCTGGCCAGATTCATTTGCTAAAAATCCCACAAGAAGCAAGGATCACTTGGGGACCCATATCATCAGCCAAGGAAGTCACGGCAAGGGTGACTTGCCTCAGTTCACCCCACTGGCCAGGCAGGGAGATTGTTCCTGAAGAGGCCCGCTGCTGGTGGAAGTGGGGGGATGGAGGGTCCCCCACCGCAGAGCCCTCTTCCGCAGTACCCAGCTAAAGCACAGCACACAAACGAATCAAGAGGTGTTTTACTGGTTACTAAGGTAGTGTGGTCTCAGTCTGTTTCTCCGCACAGGTAACATTTCCCACCAATTTGAATGGGGGTGGGGTGCAGCACAGCGATTTACTCTCCATGCAGCTCTTGTAAATCATTACTGTAAAGTGATGGGGAGAGTTAATTTGTCTGAGGTGTCTGGCAGACAAGAAGGTCCAAAGCTAGGCAACAGGGTTGGAGTTCCCCAGTAGCCTAGCAGTTAAGAATCTTGCATGGTCGCTGCTGTGGTGCAGATTTGATCCCTGGCCCAGGAACTTCTGCATGCCACAAATGAGGCAAACAACAACAAAAAATATATGGCTAGGCAACAGAGTCTAGGACAAAAAGCAACAGTAGTGCCAACGACCACATCAGGCACCCAGGGGTCCTGAGAAGACCTACAGAATTCAGCAACCGACTTAATACCAAATCTCTAGCTTCTGATGACTGAGGCCAATCAGGGCCAGACTGGATCAAATTTAGAAAAATGAAGAAAAGCCAAGTTTATGCTCCACACACCAAGGGCAACTTATAACACACACATACTACAAATCTGAATCATTTTGTTTCTTAAGAATTTTCATTCCATGTAAAGGAATTATTCTTCTGGAGCCACACTATTCAGTAGGACTTACTGCGATGATGGAAATGTTTTCCATTTGAGCTGCCCAGTAAGGTAGCCCCTAGCCACACGGGGCTACAGAGCACTTGAAATATGCCTAGTGTGAGGGAAGAGTTTGATTTTTTTATTCTATTTAATCTTAACTATTTTAACTGGGCTGCACTTGCAGCATATGGAGGTTCCCAGGCTAGGGACTGCATCAACGCGGGATCCAAGCCGTGTCTCCAACCTACACCACAGCTCACGGCAATGCCAGATCCTTAGCCCACTGAGCAAGGTCTGGGATCGAACCCAAATCCTCATGGACACTAGCCAGGTTCATTATCACTGAGCCACAAAGGGAACTCCTTAACTACTCTAAGTAGCCACATGTGGCGAGTGGATATCATACCGGATGAGTGTCCTTCTTACTGTCTGCATAGTATGCTGCCTTCCTGATTTGATAACTCAGCCATCCGAGCAAGCACGAGCTTCCGGTGCTCCACCATTAAAAACAACGCTGGCTCGCACATCCTCAGAGCTGACTCTCTGTACACATCCCAAACCATTTCATCAGTCCTAGAGGTGGAATTGAGCATCACTCAGTAATTATGTTTCTAGGCTCTTCCTAGAGAGCAAGACCCACTCACAGATGTGAAGAGAATTTTTTCTATTACTAGCTGCTATCACATACATGATTCTCAAAGGATCCTTGACAACTACCAGGTGAAATCAGCAGGGGCAGGTAAGAGCTTCCCTAGGCAGAGACAAAGAGACAAGTTGTGAGAGAGCATGGCACTGACTTGGTAAGTAAAGAGAATTTTTAAAGCCGACATCAAAGAATACACACAGACGTTCTGTGATATCAGACCATTTCTTCTGCCACATCACATTACCAAAGAAAAATGCCCATGCTACAGTCACAAGTGAAAAAAGCAGCAGATGAAATTATATTCCCCAAATAATCAAAACTGTTAAAAAAAAATCAAAGAAAATAAACCAATGTGTTAACAATCTGCATTTGCTAGAACTGTTATGTTTCTCTGAATTTTTGCCCAAATTTTTACAATAAACCTGAATGACTATTTAAAAATCAATTATTATATGTTACTAATTTTTTTTTTTATTTTTTACAGCTCTACCTGCAGCATATGGAAGTTCCCAGGCCAGGGGTTGAATCAGAGCTGCGGTGCTGGCCTAAGCCACAGTCACAGGAACGCTGGATTCCAGCAGCATCTGAGACCTGTACTGTAGCTTGTGGCACTGCCAGATCCTTAGCCCCCAGACCCTCAGGCCAGAGATCAAATGTGCATCCTCACAGATGCTATGTTGGGTTCTTAACCCACTGAGCCACAATGGGAACTCCCATATGTTACTAAATGTTAAAGAACAGTTATATTAGTGAGCAATAATAAAAGCTAAGTGGTTTATATGCATTATCTCACTTAAAATATCTCTATATGGTAAGGACCATCCTTCCCCTATTTATGGATGAAGACACAGTAGGTTGCGAAAAGCTGAAGAAACCTGGTCAAAGCTGAGGCAGTGGGCTCAGGTGTGAGCCCTGTTCTCTTAGCCACCCCATCAGTGCATCTCACATTTTAACGGAGCCCAAATCACCCGAGGATCTTGTTAAAATGCAGGTTCTGATTCAGGTGATACTGATGCTTTTGGCCTGGAGACCACATTCTGAGCAGCAAAGCTCTATACCATAATCCCACGATAATACCATCACCTTAAAGGAGAAAATACACTGTATTCAACCAGGGAAACATTCCCTAATAATTTAAAGAATATCCATGCTTACTAATCGAGAAAGGCAAAAACAGACTTTTCTCCTCAGTCACTTTTGCAAAGCCTCCTTTTCTACCCATAAGGCAGCCCTTCAACTGCTCTTGCAAACTCCCACCCTCAGACGCTCCCGCTGGGCAGCCTCTGGTGTCGGACTAAACCCAACCCGAAGCTTAATCAGCCTTCTCATCTCATTAGCAGGGAGGATTGTATCCCCAAAGCTTCCACAAGCAAACACTTCCACAAGCCCAGGGAGCAGGTTGTGGAGGAAAGGCCCCTAGAGGTGTCCCAAGGAAGCAGCTGGTCCCACCCTCTACTCCCCTGCAGACACTTGTCACCAGGTCAGGTTAGATCTGTGGTTCCTTATTCCCACGGACCTTTTCTTTGAAACGTTAAAATGGCATACTCTCTAAATATTTTAACCTTCTAATATTTGGAAAGCACTCGCTAATTTTCTACTCAAAGAAACTTTAGCACCCTTTAATTATGTTCCTAACACTTGGTGTCTTTTTACGTGGGATTATCAGACACTCGTTTGATGAAATTTGGCCATTAGCAGTAACACTGTTTATCTACCTTAACGCTTCATGCTCTGTAACTACTTCCCTAATGCCACAAAAGTAGCCCTTGCACGTAGGATTTTATTCCCCCAACTTTTCATGCTATTTATATCTCTTATGCTGCCTATAATGAACAGATGGGTGATTTTTTTTTCCCACAAGAGTTAGTGACACTTTGTTATACATTTGTCTTATAGTTGATGTATTTCTATCACCCTCCACTTCCCTCTAAGATTATATTGAGTGATGCATTTCCTTCCTTGAATCATTTGTGTGGTTTCCGTAGCAAACTTTTATTTCCTTTTAAATTAGACCAGAAGATAACCTTAAGCTTCTAAGTATTTAACGTTTTTCACACTGATATTTTTTTATAAGATAGAACTGTATTCACTTTCTCTTCCCAAGAACTTCTAGAAGTACAATTAGGTAAACTATGCAAACTCCATTCAAATGGAATTAAGCTGCACAGCAATTTTCATTCACCTGTCAGAAGCCCTTTTTATATGCTACATGCTAGAATCCCAACTGTCTAATTTATCACCTGATTTTAAAACCTCTATAAACTATTTCCCTCTCTAGTAAAGATTTCTGCAGGTCTTTGAAGCTGAATGAGAGTCTTCTAAAATCTAGATGAGAAACAATGTGTCACCAAAAGGCACTTGGAAATGTCTTCCTTCTCCCAACTGCTTCACTCCTTCAAAGTCAGCCACTTGTCTTTAGTGACCACCTCGAGGCCTTCCAGGTACCTTATAGGAAATCCTACTGTGTAACTGACACTAAGCCAAGCCCTGACTCAGCTGCTGGATGAGTACAACAGGAAATAAATCAGATGGGCATCAAAGAACACGGCAGACCCCACCCCACCCCACCGCACTTTAATCACACAAGAATGGGAGAGTCATCTTTTCTGCTCAGGATTACTGCTGAGTTACACTTTGTGGTTACTCTCCAAAGATCCTGAACTTGCCCCCTCAATGGGGGACGGTGGTCCTCTCCCTGAATATATATTCCAACTCTGATCCTCCTCAATTCCTCAGGTAACAGAGCATCCTTACTGTATTTTCAACATCTGTTAGCTTTTTTTGGATTGTCACTGTCATCTACATGGGCAGCATAAATGAACTTTGAGCATATTAAACCTTCTCCTGCTGCATCACTCTGCCCTTCATGGGTTCCACCAACGTTTACCGTCTCCCTGTAACATGTACCAGGTTAGTTCAGATTTCATTAATACGGAATATTCCCCATGCAAGTCATTCTTTCCAACGTTATCTCTTTTACAGGAATTAGCATCACGCTTTCCAGTCCTGCTACCTGGCCCAGCTGGGCTCCCTCCTATTATACTTTTT
Organism: Catagonus wagneri; assembly: GCA_004024745.2. Taxonomy (NCBI): domain Eukaryota; kingdom Metazoa; phylum Chordata; class Mammalia; order Artiodactyla; family Tayassuidae; genus Catagonus; species Catagonus wagneri. The sequence continues at coordinate 13,877,624 of PVHT021183666.1, forward strand.
AATCAAATGTTTATAAAATCTGCTTTTGAAAACCTTCATTCAGTTCTGTTCCAGTTACTCTTGGCATCAACAGGTTTTTGTTAGTTTTGGGCTTTTTTCTGATGACATTTTTTTCTGATGAAACACCCTCCATTGCTAATCACTCCTTCATCGTCCTCCATTGTCCCCAAACTCCTCGATCTTATTTTTATAATGAAAAACAAGTTAAATTTAGAACTTTCCAAACCAATGGAGAGGTTTTTTTTTTTTTTCAGCTGACTGTGGAGCCACAAGTGTGACGAGGGCTCATTTCTCAGTCATGTCCAATTAGTTTAATGATTCCTGGAGAACACTGCCCTGATTCAAGGCAAAAGCTGAAGGAAAATGTTCCAGTAAGGCCATCAAAGACAGCACACTGGTGATATCCCCAAAGCTAACCTCACGGGCCTTAGAATAACGAGAAGGGATTTTTCATGTAATAAAATCACACACCCCTTATGTTTTCATTTCTTTCTGCCAACAGACACACGAGTGTCCCACACTGGTGGCAAGTCTTCTCAATCAAGTTATTCATCATGCCCTGCCCCTCCAGCACCCAGTTCTGGAAGGTTGGTTCCAGAGTCAGCTAACTGGCTGCCTGCCCTCTTTGTGGCCTCCCTCCAGGCCAGAGACAACTTTCATCTCCAAACTGCACCAGGATGCCTGTCAGAAATCACAGTCAGATTTGAGCGCCTGCAAATTCACCCAATTTACAGTCTCCCAGTATCACAATGATTCATTAAAAAGGGAGTGAGTTTTCAGGCGAGAACTTGGGAGTGAGGGTGTGGAACCCTGAGGTCCACGCATGCTGGGTTCCCCTGCAAGGATGAGCGCTCTTTAGATCTGGAGCATGACTTCCTCACAAGACTGGACCTACGGCCCAAAAGAGCCCCCTGGTTGGAGGTAACAAGATGGGACAAATTCCTTCTGTCTACGAGTTCTTCCTGGTGCAGTACATAAACATTTCACCTTCCACCATAAATAATATCAATGACTAGTTCAGAAAATGTTCTCCCCGTTGTGAAACATACAAGCTTAAGTCAGAGTGAGAAAGTCAGAAAAACACTTAAATTTTTCTCTTTAGAGGAGGCATTATAATCAGCACTGCATTTGTGTCTCAAAAATTCTATTTCTAGACTTTATAAACAGTGGGCCCTTCTCTTTGGCACCCAGCACTCTTTGAGGTTAGTGCTGACCAAATAGAAATTGCTCTGGGGTTGGTATTCCAACAAAACATTGCCATCAAAGGGGGGAAAAAAAATCCTCCATCATGAATACATTCAAAGCAAGCCACATGGTGCTGAAATAACTTGTTTATCGTTGTTATTGTTTCTTTTAATAAAGCAAGCCTCTACAAAGGCCAATTTAAATGCCTACAATAACAAGTCCTCTACAGAGGGGAATGACAGAATGTCAGTTTCAGTCTGCCAAGGACAGGCCACCTGAATAAAATCAACTTGAGATACACCTTCCCAACCAATGGTTCTCCAACAGATCATTCTATCTAACATAATAAGCATGGAGTCAATAATAAGCATGGAGAATTCCAGTGATGGAATTCTCTAGCACGAGCTGGGGAGTGCACTTTCTTCCTCCAATGCACATCAACTTGAGTGTCTACTCAAGGTCAAAGGAGTAGAGCCAGTGGTCAAGAGCACAGGTTTAAGTTGTGCAGACCTACATGGCCAATTCCGAAACCACCTCTTACTGGCTGTGGGGTTGGAAAAAATTCCTTAGCCTTCTGTTTCCTCATCTATAAAATGGCAGAACATACTACCTACTAAATAAATTGCTATAAAAATGAAATAAGATTCATTGGCAGAAGAGGCATGAAATAAATCACGGTACAAACATATACCAGATGTTCTGAAAGCTGTTTTTAAAACAATGGAGAGTTATATAAGAAATGTAAGAAAGATGGCCAAGAAAACACACACTGTTGGTATTGTAACATCTCCAAAATCAGGATGTGCCTAATTCATCTTTAATATTGTAACATCACTGAAAGCAAGATGTGCCCAACAGCCAACAGCATCTTACGAGAGTATAGTGTGAGCAGAAGCTGTGATCTGTTGGTCCCTGGAACCGCCTGGGTGAACTTGGTCATGACCGCTGATGTGTCATGATGTGTCATCACTTCCAGCCAGTTCTGTGCATTGTTGGTAATACAGACATTAATTTACCTGCTATTTAGGATGTCTTTTAAAAGATGACACTAGGAGTCCCTGCTGTGGCACCACAGGATCGGCGATGTCTCTGGAGCACTGGGTAGGTTCTATCCCCACCCAGTACAGTGGGTCAAGGATCTGGCGTTCCATAGGTCACAACTGTGGGTAGGATCTGATCCCTGGCCCGGGAACTCCATGTGCCAAGGGTGGCCAAAAACAACAACAACAACAAAAAAAGATGACACTACAACTGTGCATTGAAAAGTACTGTGTATACAAAAAGGCAAGGATACAGCATAAATTTGAAAACAATGAAGCAAATATCTGTCCTTGGAGAATGACTACAATTCCATATTTTCTTGCAAAGTATGAGCCAAGCACCTTAAAGGACTTAAGGGAGGAAGATACCCAGAAGCAGTTGAAACCTTATCATATTTTGTTTCTGAGATAGAGACCAAAGGAGTACCATTCACGAATGGAGAAATGCAAGTGAAGAGAAGCAATGCCAAATGCTTCAGGATAACTGGCATGTCTTAACAACAGGAGGTAGTGTGACCAATTAATTCACGGAGCTCAAAGCAGAACTGGCAAAATACAGTTTTATTAAGTAAAAAAAAAAACAAGTCAAAAAACTACATATATAGATAAGCATGAGATCACTGAACTCTATGGGCGCACATGTATGTGTGGGTATAAATCTGAATTAAGGCTAAGCTGATCTACACCAGATATATAGTGAGCAGTAACTTTAAATAGACGAGAGAAATGTAAATGAAGGATGAAGGAAAGACTTTAATGTTTTCTTGTAATGACTTCTCTTAGGCTTAAAACTTGTATATATTATTTTTGCATATATTATTATTTTTATTTTTGCATATATTATTTTTGCAATGTTTTCAATTCAGGGAGATTACAACAAAAGGATACATGTACAACAGTCTTGGCACCTTGCCAGAGAGCGTAAACCTCCAATGAGTGGTAGCTATCATTATGCTCCCAGACCCCACAGAAGAAATAAGAAATATGACATACACGTTTTATTTATGATCCTAACCCTTAAGGAGTTTACAGTCTAGTAGGATTAGAGACTTAAAGAGGTAGGATAGATATACACACGCATTAAGACATGTACATATGGGAGGAGTTTCCATCGTGGCTCAGTGGTTAACAAATCCGACTAAGAACCATGAGGTTGCGGGTTCGATCCCTGGCCTTGCTCAGTGGGTTAAGGATCCGGTGTTGCCGTGAGCTGTGGTGTAGGTTGCAGACGCGGCTCGGATCCCGCTGTGGCTGTGGCGAAGGCCGGCGGCTACAGCTCCTGTTAGACCCCTAGCCTGGGAACCTCCATATGCCGCAGGTGCAGCCCTAGATAAGGCAAAAAGACAAAAAAAAAAGGCATGTACATATGCATACACCAAGATATGTATATATATATACACATATATATAATAGGTACATATATGTGTCTGTAGGTGGTATGATAAAATAAAGGAGGTTATTGCCTAAAGCCATATAAGAAATGTCTTGCAAGAATCTCAGAAGCCTAGAGCTACAAGAACCTTGAACATCAACAGCTGGGAATTCCCATTGCGGTTCAGCGGGTTATAAACCCTGTCAGTATCCATGAGGAGGCAGGTTCGATCCCTAGCCTTGCTCAGTGGGTTAAGGATCTGGCGCTGCCAAGAGCAGTGGTTGCAGACTCAGCTCCTTTCCAGCGTCGCTGTGGCTGTGGTGTAGGTGGCAGCTGCTGCCGCTCCAATTTGACCCCCAGCTTGGGAACTCCCATATGCTGCCCAAAAAAGAAAAAGAAAAAAAAAAGAATATCAACAGCTGTACCCCAACATTTTACCTGGACAGCTAAAGCTAAAGAAGCAAGGAAAGACTTGTGTCATCACCTCTGCAACCTGCTCAAGAACGACCCATACAACTTGGAAGGCACCGTGCTTAGTCAAAGAAGTCAGGTGAGAAAGATAAATAGTGTAGGATATCACTTATATGTGGAATCTAAAAATACAAGAAGCTAGTGAATATAACATAAAAGAAGCTGACTCACAGACAGAGGGAACAAACCAGGAGTTACCAGTGGAGAGGGGGCAATATAGGGATGCTGGTGGTGGGAGGAAGCAACTGCTGGGTGTAAGACGGGCTCAAGGATGTACCGTACAACGCGCGGAATAGAACCGATATTTTGTAACAACCGTAAATGGAAAGTAACCTTTAAAATTGTATAAAATTAAAAAAAAATTAAAAACAATGACCCATGCATTAAATATTCCCAATGACAAGGTATGCATGTCTGCCAAGGAGGCCTTGTGACAGCCCCGCAGCTCTGTTCCCTTGAAGATCACAAATCCATCGGTGTAGTTCCCATTTAGGAACGTGCCAAACCTCACTTGCGGGAGAAGGGCCTCTGCCCTGCCCAGGTAAGGACAGAGGGAAATCACCCCACTTCCATCCCTGCATCATTTAAGGGCCAAGAGCAAGTTCTGCTTCCCTAGAGTACAGCACAGTGCTCGGCAGAGCCGGCGCCACACTCGTGAACAGCCAAGGAAAGCTCTGGGAAGCGCTGCTGAGCTACCCAGAGACAAAAGGGAAGAACAGTCACAGGCCCGGGAAGCCAGGGCGCCTCCCTGAGACCCAGTCCCTAGGGAGAGGGCGGGACTCAAGGCCCTGACGGAGGATACCGAGTCCTCCCCCCTTCACACCCAGAGCCCCTCTCCTGGTACCTTCTTTCTACAAAAGATGACGGCAGACAACGCACATCGCTGGTCTGAAGGGAACAGGAAGTAAAAAAACTCAGGGAAAGCTGGCCACCAAACAAAGGAGGAGGACAGCTGAAAGGCAAAGTGTCTTAAAGGAATCCCAGGGTTACAAAGCCGCACAGAGCCTAACTTTCAAAAGACTTCAGAGAAGAAAGGAGAAGAGGAAAATTTCTCTATAACCAGCTTGCGGCTGGTACAGAAGAGCGCCCCCCCCCCCCCGTGCCCCGCCTGCAGAAAGGACTCAGGTTCTCAAAGCCTTTGATGGGAAGCGGGAAGGAGTCCTCGCGAGGGGGGACCGAGAGGAACAATGCCTGCTCTCTGGGGAGGAGGCAGGGGACTTCCAGGGTTAAGATTTCATACACCCAACTTCCAAGGCAAACGTTCAGACAGCTTCTCCTCCACCTCGCAGGACCCATCAACCTCCCAAGTTCAACAGTTACTCAGGGAACCAGGTGGCTTTTGGTGTCACCTGCCTTGCACCTGCTTTCTCAGCCCGTCTCTCTCAAGGAAACGAAATCTACCGTCTCCAACTTGGCCAGCTTTCACGACGTCACAAGGGGGAAGTACGGGGAAAGGCGTTTCTACCTAAGAACCTCCTTTCACACTGAACCTGTGGGGGCTGCAGGAACAGAAAGCAGAAACCTGACGACTGAGAGACCTTGGGAGGAGGATGTCATCCTGAGCCTCTGCCTCTCAAAGACACTTTTAGGATGAACAGTAAGAACGCTCAAGAGGTGAGTTCCCTGGCGGCGCAGCCAGTTAAGGATCCAGGGTCGTCACTGCTGCGGCATGGGTTCAATCCCCGGCCTGGGAACTTTTGCATGCCGCAGGCCTCCGCCAAAAAAAAAAAAGGAATGCTTAGGCTGTATGGTGGAAGGCGGCACTCACACCAGGCCAGGGGCTCCCAACTGGGTGCCCAAACCAGGGGCGGGGGGGGCACTGCTCCCAGAGGACATCTGGTAGCAGCTGGAGAGGCTGTTGGTTGTCACAGCTGGGGGAGGCAGGTAGGAGGAGGCTGCTACTGGCATCTCGGACTGGCGATGCTGCTAAAGCTCCTAAAATGCACAGGACAGCCCCACCTCCCCCCAACAAAGAACTCTCCAGCCCCAATGTCAACCTCCCCGAGGCTGAGACACTTCCCTAGACTATCCCCATCCCTGCAGCATCTCCAGAAACCCTAACTACCCTACCTGAAATAAATATTTGACATTCCTCTGACCAGGCTGTTACCATGTCACTAAAGTCCACTTATCCTAGAAGTAACGGGAGGCATCATGCGGATGATGGGACAGGCCAGTGCCAGGTCCTCGGAGTACCTGGCTGCTCTCCCAGCAAACATTTTGAAGAGCACTCCTCAGGAGCCAAGAGAGTAGATTCTTTCACAATTAAACAGTGAAACAAAGACACACACACACACACACACACACACACACACACACACACGAGCAGCCATCTTAAAAACCTCCCCAGTTGTCAGGGAGAGGCAGAGGCAAAAACAGCTGCCCATGCATTTCCAAACTATTCCAAAGAGAGAGAAAGAAAGAGGAAAAGAGAACAAATAACTCCACAGGCAAAAAGAGATTTGCCGTGGGGCCTACCTCGTAGCAGACACCAGTTCCTTCACTCCGAGTTGTGCTTGGTATATCACATCTTTTAGTTTTTAATTGTAAAATACGATAAACACATAGGAAAAGGGGAAATGTGAATACAGAGCTTAATGAATGAAAACGAACCCGGGTGTCACTACAACTCAGGTCAAGAAACAGCACCGTAGCCTGGGCTATCTCCCTGCCAGGAGTGCCTCTCCTGGCAAAAATCCAGGTGCTGTTTTGAAAGTCCCAGATTCACTCAAGGACTGAGATTGATTTGATGTATTTCCCACGAATACCCATTGCGGTTACCACAAACTGAACAGATCTGGGAAGGGGGTCTGTTTATGGAAACAAACTCGTGGATTGTTCATTCACAGAAGCACGTGGGGGGAAGGACATGGAAGGATGCCTGGAAACTGGGTGTGGGGGGAGACCAGACTGGAGGCCAAGAGGAACCTGAGTTAGAATCTGGCACCCGGGGCATGGGGTAAGCTCTCTGGAACCACTATATAACTTCCCACAACACTACGTTGTTGGGAAAATACAACAGGATCGTGTGTTTCAATGGCGAGCAAAGCATGTCACACATAGGAGACGATACACAGGTACTGGGAATCCCTTCCTCTCCTTGCCCATGAAAAGAGGCCAGGCTGAAAAGGCCACGACTTTCGTAGATTATTTGATGAGGAAGCATCCTAATCCCCAAACGCTCTAAACTTCTTTACACAGGTGATGAGACCAGCTCATTTACCAACTGCCCTGGCGACTGTGACAAGGAGGCACCTAAACCCAGAGCCAGTCGGTACCCCCCTCCTACTGGCTCACATCCCAGTCTCTCCCTCACTTACCACAAGGTGAAAGGCCCAAGTGGGCTGTCAGGAAAAAACACCTCACACCTCAGCAGGGAGCCTCCATCCACCTCTTTGAAGATGAAAAGCAACAAAACGAGGTGTGTTTATTTGTACTTGGTGCACCGGGCTGCATGGATCGGCCTGGGCTGCATGAAGCCACTCAGTTCTTTAAAAAATAATAATAATGATAAAACCCACTCGCTCACACCACCTAAGCAGATGCTTCCAGGAGAAAAGGTCAACACCAACACTCCTGGGATACACAGGGGGGAAATCAAGCCTTTTCCCTGACAGATGGAGAATGTCCAGAAGTCTAAGAAAGGTCAGCCAGGAAGGAGGTGAGCCTTCTGACCCCCGCAGGGCCTGGCCGCCATTAGACACGCTTCACCATCCATGCACTTCAAGCCACCGAGGCCATCACGGGGGAAAAAAACTCAGACAGGCGGAGTCTCTCTCACAGGATACATTAAAAAATAATAAAGGTTAAAATGAATGCTTTACTTCCCTAACACAAACAATAAAAACAAAGGGAAAACACACACACACACACACACACACACACACACACGAAGGTGTCTGAGAAGGTTCCTGAACCACAAAGGCCTCCAATTTGCTCTTGAAATGTGGCGCCCAATTCTACGGAGACTAAGAACTCAGATTAGGGCTCCACTCGGACCCCAGGTTTCTTCCTGGGCTAGGAAGGGGAGACAGAATCGAACTACTGGCTTTTCCAGTCTTTCCTGCGGGATTACCTCTTGGCTGGACGTGCAGGATGTGGGACGGAAGGGTAGAGTCCCCGGCCCGCTAGGACCCCCACGCTGAACCACACGGGCTTCAGGAAAACTGACCAACCCCGAGTCTGGTAACACTTCAGGTGAAAGTGGGATCCCCGCTGAAAGGATTATACTTAATGTGACACGAAAAAGGCGCACACTCTAACCTGCCTAGAGGTTCCTAAACCAGCAACCAACTGTAAAGGTGAGTCAAAGCCACACAAGCTCAGTGACCACAGATAACAGAAAACAACCATGTGGGACAGCTAGGAATTCTGTGACGACCCCCCCATCCCTCCCTCCACACTAGGACTATTTTATTTATTTTAGCCTTATTTTATATGCATACACACGTATTAAATAACCAGCGCTGACCAGAGAAAGACAAAATTAACTTTACAGCTATTTTTACAGGGATGGAGACTCAACCGAAGCAACCCAGTACCAACTGGGGGATGCAGTAAATCACAGCTTCTACTGGGCCACAAACAGCTCTCTGAGGACGTGCACAAGGCCTGGCGTCCAGACTGTCCTACTTGGGTGTTATCAGGGGACGCAGCCCAGCTGTGCAGATTGAGAACACGAATCTAGGCAGGTCTTTGTGTCTGAGATGTCCTGGAAATCTGCCTGTTCTAATAGCCTCCAAATAATTATTCATGCCTACCGGTGACTACCAACGCCCCTTGGAACTCTCTCCCTGGGGTGGCCCAACAGTTCAGGAGAAACTGGAAATTATGACCCAGACCTGGTTAAAAATCTGCAGCAGGATAAGAGAGATCCTGCTGTATAGCACTGGGAACTACGTCTAGCCAATTGTGATGGAGCATGATAATGTGAGAAAAAAAATCCATACATGTCTGTGTGACTGGGTCACCTCACTGTGCAGTAGAAAATTGACAGAACACTGTAAACCAGCTATAATGAAAAAAATAAAAATCACTATTAAAAAAAAATCCACAACAGCCACAAGCATTCCACACTCAACTGGAAGCCACAGCAAACCCACAGACATCTAATGGAAGTCTCTGACGAATGGGGATGATGTCATAGGTCTAAGAATGAGGGACCGCTACCCAGCGGATTCCGAGGACGGCCAGGACCAGGGACTTCAAGGAGGAGGACATCTCTTTCCAAGTGCACACCTGGCACGGAGGGGGAAGTTTAGAATTAAGTGAGCTTCAACTTCCCCCAACGAACTCAACACCAAAGACACCTCCACAGCCAGTAGCTGGAAGCATTTGGGAAAATCAAGCATTAATTAGACATGTGGATGGCACCAATGCGTCAGGCAAGCCAGCTGCTGCTGAAAAAAGTTCATTGAGCCCTGTCACCCACTTTTCTGGACATCAGCTGCCCAGAAATAAACATCAGGGGGCCAAGGGCGTGCCCACCCTAGGAGGGGCAGCTGACAACTGTGGCCGGCGGCGGCCAGGGACATAGGAAGGGCTCCCAGCTGAAATCGGAGCGTGCCCACAAGAGCAGAAAAGTTCCTGGGAAGAGCACACTGCTCCTGGGGACCTCAGGATGCACACGCTACAGAGATGCCAGGTTCAAAGGGCTGGCAGATGAAGCCTGGGACCTCCACCAGGGCACCACACCCGTCAGGCGAGGTGGCGGGGTGGGGATCGGACGATTCAAATAAATGTTCTGCTCCCATTATCAGCGGGAAAAATTAATAATTCCCAGGTCTGGCCCTGCTTCATCTATCTTTGCCCAAACCAAACACAGTCGCAGGGAGGAACGGAAGGAAGCGGCGATACCACCCGCCCCGCGCGCGGTCCAGGTAGGGAAACCGAGGCACGCGGGTGCACACAAGAGACCCCAGAGAGGCCCTTGGGGAGGCTAGCGAAGCACAGAGCACCCCGCGTCTGGGATGATGGGATCGGGGAAGCTTTCTTTCCTCTCTCCTCCCTCCTCCTCTCCCCTACACAACAAAACACAACACAACACACACACACACACACACTCACAGTTCAGCTACGCCCAATCTGGGCAGCTGCCGGGCTCCCCAGAGCCGGACTGCACACAAAGCCCCGCCCGCGCACACACAACACTGCACAAGCCGGCGCGCAAGCCCACACAATAGGACGGCGCGCACCCCGCCGCGGCCCCTCGCCGGGGTCCCGGCCAGACCGGCGCCGGGGTCCGCCCTCCGTGCACACCCGCGCCGGGAGACGCAGCCCGGGCACAGGGAGGGGGCAAGATCGCAGCCCGCCCGCCGCGCCCCGCACCCAGCAGAAAGTTCGCCGGACGACCCCCGACTCACCCGCGGCGCTGCTCAGCAGCAGGCACAGCGGCCCCAACAGCCACATGGCGCGGCCGCCGCTCCCGCTGCCCGGCGCCGTCGCTGCCCCTACGGCCTCGGCGCTGACCCCGCCCCTCGCCGCGCCGGCCCCGCCCCCTGCTGTCCCTCCTCCCGCCCACCCCGCCCGCCTTGGCCGGGGCAGCCCGGCCCAGCTCTGAGAAGTTTTGCAAGAGTCGCTGCAGAGCGCCGCGCGGGCGTCCTAACCCGGGTGTCCCGGCTCCGAAAGGCCTCGGAGGGGTCCACGGAGGGTCCGGCTCTGGCGGCCTGTCGCCGCCAACCCCCTGTGGCTGCGAGAATCTCACAGCCTAAGCTCTGTTCTTGCCTTCTCTTTCTCTTCCCCCTTTTGCTCCTCCATCCTCCGTGGATGCCGAGCTCACCATACTCTCAGATCCAAACTTGAGTTCTTTTCTTAGCTACAGAATGATTTTACTCCAGGGAGGGAAAGAAAAAGTTAGAAGAAAGGGCCAAATGTTCTGAGAAGAATATATACTTTATTTTTAGTACCGAGAATGGAATACGACCATGTGCTTCTCAAACTTCCATAGGGATCTTAAGTTGCTGACTCTGCCTCAGTAAGCTTGAGGTGATCTTTCTAACAAGCTTTTAGGTGATTTGAAAACTAATACGTGGAGTAGGGAAGCTAACACTTTCAAGGCACACAGCGTTGCCCTGTTATTTCCTCTGGATCTTGTCTACCTAGATCAGAGAAACGTTTTGGCCCCAATTTGCAGGGGAGAAAAGTAAATATGAAAGCAGAAGCCAAAATACAAAAAGAACAGCTGCTCCAAGTTGGGGCTCCAAGACAGCACTGGTGACAATTCCCAAAGGATTTCAATGGAGGAAGAGTCTATGACACTTTCGTGCTCCACTCTCCAGGCCCTCCCCTCCCCAGGGAGAAAAAAAAAAAAAAAAAAACTAATGCAAGTAATCTCCAAAAACTGGAAATGTCTCGACATCATCAACAGAGGCATGGATAACAAATTACATTCTACCATTTAATGCAACAACATGAATGCATCTCAAAAGCATGTGAAGGGAAAGAACCTAGGCTCCAAGGGTACGTTCTATGTGAGTGCATTTATAAGATATAAGGGGTCAGATCAGTAGTTACCAGGGTCTGGGCCTGGGGGAGGGGCATGAGTGCAGAGGGGTGCAAGGGAACTTTCCAGACCTGTGGAACTGTTGTGCATCTTGATTACGGTGGTGTTTACACAACTTTATACATTTGTCAAATTATAGAGAACTGCACCCCTAAAACCCACACATAAAATAAGTGAATTTGACTGAATATAAAGTGTACCTGTTTGGAGGAGCAAAGAGGGTGTGGTGCTGAGACTGCAGTGATGGGTGTTGGGGAGGCATCAGATTTGGGATGCACTGGAGACAACCTGGAGGATACTGAGAGTCCATGCCTTTGCTTTTTAATTATCTGCTCTAGTCTGAAGGCTAAAGTGGATCAGGTCAAAATTTAAAAATACCAAGGATGGTTCAAGATAAAGAGAAAATGTGATTTAAGGTAGGAAAGTTCAGCAAGTTCCATAATACGAAGTAGTCTGTCAAGTATGGAAAACATAAACTCTCCAAAAGATTTAGCATCTGGGGGTTTTATCCCAGGTTCCGTGAACACTAGGCCACAAACACTAAGGAAACCATATCATGGCTTCAGGGAGTTTTAAAGCCCCTAAAATTTTATGCAAATTTCGGGTGTATGTGGGTATGTGCGTTTTTCCAAGAAGCATGGTGGAGTGAGGCTCCTGGCCTCTGATAATGATAGAGAAGAAGGCAAATCATTTCTCCTGCATCTGCTCATTTGCCCTCCAAACATTAGGAATATGGAAGGACAATGAACCTAACCCAGTGCCATCTTTCTTATATTCTTGTGTTCCTTTGGGCACGTAAACTTCAACTTGGAATGATTTAGTGTACCTGGCTTGCTTTCTTGCTCTCTCTCTCTCTGTCTCTGTCTCCCCCGCCCCACACACACTTCTTTTAAATACATTAATGTCTTTGGAATAATTCCGAGCCCTCTTTACATTCAATGGTTGTTTTTACAATTGTATTAAATCACTCCCAACCTCCTCACCATATAAGCTAGGCAGGAGGTAAAACTATTCTTTTTATCTTATTACTGTCCTCTTTTCTGTTTCTTTAAAATTCTATCAAAAGCAAAGGACACTCCGTTTATGGAAAATGTGATGGGTTTCAGTGCTAATTGTCCAGATCTCGAGAAGCCATCCCCAGATATCTACAGCTGCTTTAATAAAATCAAAACCAGAATGCCTTATGTTTGCCATTTACCAAAAGCAAGACACTCTGACCCTGGATGTGTGCTCCAAACATGGCGTCACAGTGCTGAAGGAGGGAAGAAGGAGTTGTACCTCTCTGTGGTCTGATACTCTGTCGTTCCCATACTTTTCCTCATTTACTCCTCACAGCAGCCCCAGCATCACAGGTGAAAATGGCGCAAGCTAGACCTGAGCTCAGCTCCTTCTTGGATGTGCTCCCATTCTCTTTTGACTTGCCACACACTAGTTCTGTGACTTTGGGCAAGTTATTAGCTCTCTGAGCCTCAGTTTCCTTATCTGTAAAATGGGGATAATAAGACCCCCTGGATTTTAGAGGTGCCATCAGGATTCAATGAGATACTGTATGTAAAGTCTTTGGCACAGCACCTTGCACACTGTAACCCTCAAGGAAAGGTAGATGAGATTGTGGTTCATACTGCAACGATCATTGTACAAAACTGTCTTCAAGACGACACTTAAAGATCCTTGGCTTCTAGTATCCATGCCTTGTGGAGTCGCCCCCCACACCAAATGGTGTCGGCTGACATGTGTGACCATTGGATATTGTGGAAGTGACAGTGGGTAACTTCTAAGGTGGCTCACAAAGGACACAATGGTTTCTTTCTTGCTCTCTTGGATCCCTGGCTCTGGACAAAACCAGCTACCACATAGTGAGGACACGCTAGCAGCCCTGTGGATAAGCCCACATGGAGAGGAGCTTCCTGCCCACTTGCCAGCCATTGGAATGAGCCGTCCTGGAAGCAGATCCTCTAGCCTCAATCGAGCCCTTACATGACTGTGCCTGGGCCAATATCCGACTGGTTTTCGTGAGAAATCCTGAGCTGGAACCACCCAGCCACTCCCAGATTCCTGATCTACAGAAACTGACAGTGATAATAAACGCTTATTGTTGTTTTAAGCTACTAACTTGCAGTGTGATTCCCTGCAGAGCAGTAGATAACCAGTACTTTTGCCTTTCAAGTCATCCATACAACTGACCTAATGGTTCCAGAGCACCTTTCAGATGACTTAATACTTGGAAAACACTTGGAATTTTGCCTGGTACAGAGTAAGCACTCAGATGTTAGTTTTATTGCTATCATAGTATATTTTTTCATTACTGCCATTATCATTACTTTTTTCTTTTTTTGTCTTTTTAGGCTGCACCTGCAGCATACGGAGGTTCCCGGGTTGGGGATCGAGTCAGAGCTGTAGCTATCGGCTACACCACAGCAACACCAGATCCTTAACCCACTGAGAGAGGTCAGGGATCAAACCCGCGTCCTCATGGATACTAGCCGGATTCGTTAACCACTGAGCCACAATGGGAACTCTACCATTACCATTTTTCCAAAGCACATAAGCAACTTGTAAATTGAAAAGAAAAAAAAGTTTTAACTGGAAGAAGTGTAAGAACGTGTGTGGAACTAACAAGAGGGAGAAGAGTCAGGGACACCGAAATCACTGGGAGAAACTTTACTTACAGAAAGTTTGCTGAGGCGTTCCCATTGTGGTACAGCATCAACAAATCCAACTAGGATCCATGAGGATGTAGGTTTGATCCCTGGCCTCGCTCAGTGGGTTAAGGATCCGGTGTTGCTGTGAGCTGTGGTGTAGATCACAGATGAGGATCGGATCCTACATTTCCATGGCTGTGGTGCAGGCCAGCAGCTGCAGCTCCAATACGACCCCTAGCCTGGGCACTTCCATATACCGTGGTGCAGCCCTAAAAAGCAAAGCAAAAAAAAAAAAAAAATTGCTGGAACCAAGTAGGCATTAGCTTCCTAGAACTCAGGCAGAGAGCTAATGCAAAACATCTGCCCCCCACCAAACCCCAGTCATTTCTGTGGCTCATGGTTTCACAAGGGCTCCATACTCCCTGACCTATGTTCTTCCTTTCATTCATCTGATTTTCATTCTTCTCTCTAGTATGTGAGGAGAATAAAAATTACTCGAGGATTCAGCCAAGGAAGGCTTGTTCCACTTACAAACTCTAGTGGATGCTGAAATCTGCCTGTTGAGAAGCTGCCTAGTGAAAGAAGATGCCTACGCTCCTCCCCGAAGTGCATGATGCCAGGACACACGTGCATGCGCTGTCTACCACTCACATGTTACCATAAGTCCACAAAGCAGGTAACTGAGGAACAGGCTTTGAGATGGTTCAATACACCTGGGCCCTGGGTCCGACCACTCACTTGTGAAGTGAGGCTAGGAAAGTCACTTTACCTCCAAGTGTCAGTTTTCTGTGAAACAGGCTAACAATTGTACCTACCTCCTTGTTGCATGAAGCAAGAGGACTCACTGAGTCTCTTACTTATTTGACAGCTATTGAGAGAGAACTGTGTCAAGTGCTGTTCTAGAGTCTGGACTGCTGCAGTGAGCAAACATTTCCCTGTCCTCATAGAGCTCACGGTCTAACTGGGGAGCAGACATACATCAATCTGACATGTAATACAATGTCCGGTGCATAAAGGCTATGTGAAACATTCAGCAGAGTCTCTGATTCACAGCCCTAATTTGTTCAGCTCTTACTATGTTACCCACTTAGAACCTACATGTGATGGGGCAGTAATACCAGGAAACATGAAGGTTAAAGCTGCAGAAGTCTATGGTAAACAACCTTTGAGATAGCCCCAAAGATCCTACTTCCTGGAATTCACATTCTTTTTTTTTTTTAACTTAATGAATTTTATTTCAATTATAGGTGTATAAAAAATCATCACAACTGGAATTCACATTCTTAAGTCATCCCCTACCTCGAGTGTTGCTGGACCCAGTGACTCAATTCTAACAAAAAAAAATACAGTAAAAGTCATGGATGACTTTTGAACCTACTTACTTCCAAAAGTAGGTTCTAGTAACACTCAGGCTCCTGTTTCTCTCTCTCTCTCTCTTTCTCTCTCTCTCTCTCTCTCTCCCTCCCTCTCTCTTTCTCTCTCTCTCTCTCTCTCTCTCTGTGTGTGTGTGTGTGTATGTGTGTGTGTGTGTGTGTGTGTGTCTCATTCTCTCCCTCTCCCTTGCCAGCTGCCAATTTGTAAAGGGCACTATGGAAAGGATCCAGTAGCAAGGAACCTAAAGGTCTCCAGCCACAGCTAATAAAGACTTAAGGCTCTCAATCCAAGAGCCCACAAAGAACTGAAACCCGACAACAACCCCATGACTGAACTTGGAAGCCAATCTTCCCCCAGTCAAACCTTCAGATAAGACCACAGCCCCTGACTGAGAGTCTGATTGCAACTTCATGAGAGACCTTAAGACAGAGGAACCCAGCTAACTGTGCCCAGATTCCTGACCCAGAAAAACTGGACGATTATATGTTTGCCGTGAAGTCACTAAGCCTGGAGATAATGTGTTACACAGTAATAGATAATGGATACAAAAGCCTTGCTGTAGACACTGAGTCTGTTAACCTTCAATTCACGGAATCTCACTTACCCAGTTAGCCTGAGGAAGGCGATAGGAGAGAATTATCATCATTCAGGTGTCTGTCTCAGACGTGGTACAGTTATGATCCACTTGTCTTCACAATTGTCTCCGAGTTAGATATAATGATCCCTTTCCTACAGATGGAGAACCTGAGGTGCAGAGAATTTAAGTGACTGTCCCGAAATAACCCATGAACTAACTGAGATGTGAAGCCAGATCCTTTTGTTTTCAAAGGATTCCCACGCTACCATGCTGAACCTCACTGCCTCCTATGACAAAAACATCTCCCAATTCATAAAACTTAGAATGCATTTGCAGTTTGAAAGATAATGGGCTCTCTAGATTTGGGGCTAGAAAGATAAAGATGCTCAGCACATCAAATAGAGATTGATTTATTATGTAATACAATTCAACTCCCAGAAAACTTTTCTGGATGTATTTAATTATAGTAGTCCCTACCCCTAAAAAATGCTGAGTGTGAGAGTTCTCTCAGCTAGAAATTAAAGTCATCCCAGAGCTGCCAAACGTATAGATATATTTTTAAATTGTCAGACTAATCTACAGAAAAATACTGCTGGGAACCACCAGAGTTTCTTATAATTCATGTTTAATATAGTCACTAGCTTGAGGAAGAGAGATCTGCTGACATTTATTAATGAAAAATTTGTACCATCTGAAAGGATGAAAAGTGTACCCCTCGTTTTTAAAGAACATGCAGATTGTTATTTATTTTAATGCCTCAGTTTTACTGCCTCTTGAATGAAGTTGTCTACACCCTTAAAAGGGTTATTTTTCATTTGTGACCAGTCCTGGAACCAAGGAACAATTATACGAAAAAGAATTTAACCTGCAATTTATCAACAGGGCCACGTAGCCCGTTTTCATCACAGGCACATTTTTTTTTCTTTCTCAGTTGGAAAGGGGGGAAAAGGTAGATTCATTAAATGTATAAACGTCCTCTTGGTCTATCAGTTCTAGAGGGAAAACTTTCATTGAATTTCATAGATGTGCAGTGTGCTAAATGGTAGACTCTAGCTACGCGTGCTATGTGAGCACTTGGAATGTGGCTATTCTGATAGACACTGAGTATAAAACCCAACCGGATTTCAAGGACAGTACCACAAAAATAATGTAAAAATCTCAATAATATTTACGCTGACCATAGGCTGAAATAGAGTATTTAGATATATAGGTTTAAATAAAATCATATTAAAATTAATTCCACTAGTTTCTTTCTGCTTCTTTAATGTGGAAAATTTGAAATTTCATACATATGTCAAACTGCATTTGGGGCCCACCACATATTCCTTTTGAAGGACACTGATACAGATGATATTTTACTTGGTGAAGGAACACAGGACCCATCAGCTTTCCTTGTGCCATCGCTGAATGTAAATCCACTTGAAGATCACTGCCTTCAGAATTTTTTTCCTCCCAGTTTCTCCACCTGAGTAATTCTGCCTCCAGTTGCTCTTAACCTTATATTCTAGTCAACCAAGTCAACTGGAATAAAGGTGATTTTAATGTCGTAATTTCAATGCACCAGAGGGTCAAGAAGAAGGGAGGTGGGGGGTGAATAGAGAAGAAGAAACAGGCTTTTTAAACATTGTGACCATTTGGCACTTGAGTTCTGAAAAAGAATGCAACACTGAATACGTTCTCCATTTTCAGTAGGGAAATTTATACAGTAATTAACTGACAAGCAAAAGTGATAGGAGATACTCACTCAGCGACAAATACAAGAAGTGTTTCCATCAGGCCTGGGTCTGATGCCCTCCCCTAAGCAGCAGACTCTCTTTCCTAGGCGAACAGGTGAGCAGGAGATGCCAATACGAGCGCTTGAAAAAAGCATCTGGAAGGTAAATAGATGTACATGTTTAATCTGACATTATTGGAACATTTTTCCTGTACCATGAAAACTCTGCTTTAATAATTAAGTTGTTTTTCTCAGAGCACTGCAGCCTACTTCTTTTAAACACCTCTTCATTTCAAGTTAGATTCTTTGGGCTTGACTGATTTTAATGTTTAAAAGCTTAATTTCAGACATTGTTTGACTGTCTAATCCAGGGCTGATGCCGTGTGGGTTTGTAGTTCAACTCTGGGCAGGGGGTAGAGAAGAGGATTTTTGCTGTTGCTGGGTTTCGTTTTGCTTTTTGCAGTTTTTAGTGAATTCCCACACCCGCTGTGGAAGGGAAGGAACACAGGGGACAGGGAAGGGAAATTTTTGACAGTTTTCAGGACCCTTCGATATGCACATAATGCAAACCAGTAGAATTATTGGTATTGTTCGCTTTTGCTAGGCATTGATCACAGCTTTTTAAAACTATCTAGCACCCTCCACCTTGTTATTCAAGCCAGAAGTCTGGTGATAAACCTAGAGTCCTCACTTTCTTTCACTCCCTAATACGTTCAGTCACCAAGATTTGTAGCTTCTACCTTCTTAATGGCTCTTCAATTCCATTCACCCTTCCTTCCTGCCCCTCCCTCCTTTCAGATGCTGGTGCACCTCTGCCTGAGTTGCTTCAACCCTCTTCTAAATGGCCTTCTCGGGTCTTGCCACTCTGCTACTCAATCAGCTTAAAACCTGCATGGCTCTCTACTGTCCACAGGACAAGTTCTGACTTTTCAGTGGAATATATTCTTCATGAGCTGCCCTGAGGATGACCCACATGGGGTAGGGGGCATAAAGAGAGCGGAGTAAAGAGAGACCCGAATGTTCAGCAGATTTGGGGCATGTTAAGGCATTTGGTCATTATCTTCTAAGCAACAGGAAGTCACAACAAACGGTCAGTTTTAAGCAGGGTCATGCATGAACAGATTTGCGTGGTGCTTCAAAACAAGGGTTCTAGAACCAAATTTAAAAGCAAAGTCTGACCACACCACTTAGTTGTATGTCTTTGGGCAAGTTACTTAACCTTTCTGAGCTGGTTTCTTCAACTATAAAAGGAAAGTTAAGACCCCTATAAGATAGCTACTATTATGATATCTAATTGAGGGAGTGCCCGGCATACTAGCCAGCACATAGTAAGCACCCAACTAATCATAACTAATATTACCATGAATAACTTACCCTTCCTATGCTTCTTTTAAGAGCTCCCTCTACGAGCCCTCAAGACTGTGTTAAGCCTCATTCCCATATGCTCTTGTAACACCTTGAAGTTATCTGTAGGCTTTACGAGTCTGTACTTTGGTTGCCCATTCATGTGTCATTTTCCCCACCAAACCATAGCTCCCTAAGGCTAGGCATTCTGGTAAGACTTCCTTTGATATTTACCAGATGAGCGAATACCTTAGATGGCTTTCTACCTTGATTCACCCAATTTCTGTTGGCCTGTCTTTATTTCCACCTTGCAGGTGAGGAAACAGAGACTCAGAGAAGCCAAGGCAGAAGCCCGCAGTCCTACAGTCAATGAGCCTCAGAGCTGCAACTTGCCTCTGGTCTCGCACCTCACCACAGCCGGCCAGGAGGACAAGCTGAGAGCAGGAACACACTCTAAAATGACCTTTCCAGGGCCGACGGCTGTCCTCACTCAGCTTCATGAAATGGCCAAGTGAAGGAATAAAACATTTCAGCTGAAACAACAACAGAGAGCCAGAAATCAACCCTAATCCTACCAGAAGCAATAATTCCAGGAAACAGAACTACAAACTCAAAAGGCAACATACTCCAGGATACACATAATAAAATCGCCTTGGCAATGCCTGTGCCCTCATGGCCAAGCCAGAGAGGGACTGAATTTAAAAGAGAACTAGAAGGAGGACTTTTGCCCACACAAACCCATCTAAAGAAGTGCACCAACCAACCCGCAAGGTTCAGCTCCCTGCCACATAACCATGAGGCCGATCACGGCAAAACGCCAGGGTAATTACAAAGAAAATTTCCAAAGGGGAAAGATCAGGCCGTGGTAATGCTAGAAGCTGTCCACATAGGCCAGTTGGCTTAAATCCTCAGCACTGAGCCAATGACGCCAAAGTGGAGGTCGATACTGTTGCGGGCCAGTTGGCTTTGCCCTGATAGGAGAAAAAAAAATAGTTCTATGATCACTGGCTATAATCTTCATCCTGCTCAGCTGTCCTGACAATGGCGGTGTCCAGGATCAAAAAGGGCTTGGGTGGAAGTGTCTGGAGAACCTAATGGCAACCTTGACCACCAGGGCTGAGATCCAGGAAGCACACGCCAATACAGACAGCCGACTCTCGGAACAAAAACACTGAGTCCCCTGAGCACACCTCCCCACGTCACCCCAGCTGCCCAGCTCCTCCCTAAGCAGCAAGAAAGGAAGAGAAGTACAGAGACCACCAGGTTCCAGTATCGGAGAAAAGGTCTGATTTCACAGGATTGGCTAGATGTGCAACTGAAGGATGAAGCAATGTTGATCAGTTTGTACCTTTTCCGATTTAAATAAAATATCAAATCAGAAAAAAAAATTCTCAATGTGCATCTTGAATTTGAGATCCAAAACTGGCCTGCCTAGGAATAGAAAAACCTCTGGCATAAAAATCATAAGAGTAAGTATTTATTGAGAGTTTTCCTAGTTGAGATTCTCCTGAGTGGAGCTTGCGACAAGGACTTGGACCAGGCAGTTTAGTGGGAGGGGATACCAGGAAGAAACAGCAAGGGGGTGAAGATGGAAGGAGGATGGGGACAGATGTCAATAAACGGTGCATTTGGTGAGCGCCGTGAGCAGCTGAGGCTCAGTCCTGGTGTGTACCCTCTGGGGTCCACAAAGACCACACTGCACCCTCTGAATCAGAGAATGGACATTTACCCACGGATTCTGTCCCACTGGTGAGCGTTAGCCCTCTGAGCTTTCCAGGTCTTCCATTATGGAAAAGATCCTAAACCAGCAAAGCTGAGGGACTCGTTGATGCTGAGTTGGGACCCAGCCAGGGGGCGTGGGAGGCTGCCCACTGTGGCCATGGCCCAGATGCCACGGGGGCCAAGTGAGGAAACTTCTGAAATGGCAGGTATCTGACATTCCACAGTTAGAGCCTATTCTTTTCCTCATTTTCAGAAGAAGAAACTGAGATGCAGGAAAGCTCAAGTACCTTATGAAAGGTCACAGAGCTAGGATTCAAGCCTGCTTTATCCTGAGTCAAAGTGTTTAAGCCTGTGAAAGTACTGCCTATAATGGGACTTCAGAAAAGCAAAAAAAAGCCACCATTTGAAGAGGGAGAAAGCAGAGATTTTATATACACACTCTCTTCTTTTTATGGAAATAGACAGCCAATCTGGCTATAGATTTAAAGAAAACTCTTTAAAATGTCTTCTAATGACTTAAGGAGACCGAACTACACAAATTCCTTACCTCCAATACTCAAATATACTATATATTTAAAAGTATATATGCTACTCATTATTCCAGTGGAAGCCCAATGAGACTGAGATTGCTGATGCCCTAAGCCACTGCTCTAGGAAGGCTGAGGACCAATTATTTAGTGTAATTCTTTAGACAGTCTATGATTCTTCTAGGCGTGGATTTTTTTAAAGAGGTCAGAAACATTGTTTCTCGGAAACTAAGCAAAAATCTTTTGGGTAAAGTTACAGACAGATGACATTTAGAGAAAGAAACAGAACTGATACAGCTACGTTCAGGTGGTCTACCTAGCGTCAGAGTGAGTGAGAATTAAAATTCAGGACGAATTTATTAACAAGCCCTTTCATCCTGCTGGGAATGTAGGGTAATGATATGTATGTGACGTGCAGCCGTTCGCAGAGCTAAGCAAACCCAGAGACCAGGACATCGATCCCTTGTCACATTCCAGGTAAACGGTCTCCAAGGAGGCGAGGGGAAGCTTTTTACACAGACCATGAAGGCGGAGAGCACGACACGATTCTCTCATGAGACCGCTTCCGGCTGTCTCACCAGGGTCACGCCCTGTGCTCACTATCAATTGGATTTCACTGGAAAGGTCTGTGAATGAATTTGGAGCTTCTGAGCCATGACCGAGACCAAGCTGGTTGCTCTAATTCTCAGCCCCAGGGCTCTCCTGTCCATGTTTTCTCAAACTTGACATCTGCCCTACTTTAGATGAGATGGCAACAGGGCGGCTGACACACACCCTGTGGAGACGTTGTACCTCGCTTGGTGATCGCAGTTGGGAAGCCACTATCCATACTTTTCCACTAGCAGGAGAAAAAGAAACAGAGCCATCAGAAAACGCTTGAAAGTTACAGGACATGCAAAGAGGAAAAGCTATGAAGGGTTGTGACAGTAGAAGAGATGGTAATCGTTTCCACTCTGTGGCACTAGGCAAGCCACCACACTGTCAGTCCCAAGAGGAAGTACCGTTTGATAAAGCCCAGTCCAGACAGACAAAAAGGAATTTACAAGTTCCTGACCAGAGACTTTTAGAAATTAAAAGGATTCTGATCCATAAAAAAAACATGTCTTGTGACCACTTTTCTTTTCCCCCAGTTTCCTTACACCACACAGTCTAGCACCCTCTTCCTGAAATTTCCTGGAACCACTCATTATGGTCACTTGTTCAGAACATACTCACTCCCTTCCCCCTGCTGTGGAGGAGGAGACTTCCCACCCCACTGAGGCTGGCTTAGGCCATGTGACTTGCTTTGGCCAGCAGGATACTAACAGACGTAACGGGAGCACAGGCCTTAAATTTGCTTGTGGGTTTTGGCATGATGACCTCGTTTCTCTGGTGATCTCACATGAAAACACAACCTGGCTATTTTCTCCTCATTCCGTACAGGCCTCAGGTCAAGCACATATGGGGCAGACGTGAACCCCTTCACAGCCTGGAGCTAAGCCCAGTCAGCTCACAGCTTGAAGCAGAACCACCCAGCTGAGCCCAGCCACCACCAGCCTACTTGTAGTCAATACTAAATCCATGTGCATTATTGTTAGCCACGGGGTACTGGGTGGTCTGTTCCTGGTCAGTATGTCTCTTTGTACTTTTTTTTTTTCTCATTCCTACTAATTCTAATTCACAAAAGCTCCAAAGAATGGCAGCCCCCCTTCAGAGGAGAAGGAAGGGAAAGAAATACAATCAAGTGAAATGAGAATCTTCATAAAAACACAGAGGGAAGAAAAAAGGCTGAAACTATTCATGTGTTGATAATTTCTGAATTGTCACGTCCATGATAATAACTACCATTTATTTGTTCTGTGACAGGCAGAGCGTTAAACGGAACGTTAAAATGGTTATAAACCTGAACACATTTAATCCTCACAATATCCCAGAAAGTCCAAATAACTTTCAACATTTGATGGAAAGAAAACTGATGCTTGGAGAGGTTAACATAGCTTGTTAGAAGGTGCCGGAGCTGGGATTAAAACCCAAGTTTAAGCAAATCCCAATAATTATTGAGCAACCTAGGCAGTGAACCAGTCTTAAAATGAAATACCATTCTTTAATGTAACAAATTGGCAAAGAATAGAAACACTCTAATACTGAATATTGGCAGGAGAGAGGCATCTCACAAAATACAGGTGAAAATGTAAATTGGTCCTAACGCTCTGGAGAGCGACCTGGCAATATTTATCAAGAACATGAGCATCTGCATACCCTTTGAACCAGTAATCCCGCTTCTCTGATTATATTCTAAACAACTAATCGGTGATGCAGGCAAAGACTCATATACAAGATGGTTCTTCAAAGCATTGCTTATCACAGTGAAACACTGGAATCAACTGAAATGTGAAATGGCCACAAGTTGGTATTGCTACAGGCTGGAACAATACACAGCCATTAAATATCATATTTTCATGATGTGGGAAAAAGTTTGTGCTATGGTCTGAGGGTCTGTGTCACTTCAAAATTCAAAAGTTGAAATCCTACCC
>PVHT021183666.1:13901705-13950328 GCA_004024745.2 Catagonus wagneri
GTTGCGGGTTCGATCCCTGCCCTTGCTCAGTGGGTTAACGATCCGGCGTTGCCGTGAGCTGTGGTGTAGGTTGCAGACGCGGCTCGGATCCTGCGTTGCTGTGGCTGCGGCGCAAGCCAGTGGCCACAGCTCCGATTAGACCCCTAGCCTGGGAACCTCCACATGCCGCGGGTGCGGCCATAAACCCGCGGCCATAAAAAAAAAAAAAAAAAAAAAAAAAAAGAAATCCTACCCCCAAGGTGAAGGTATTAGAAGGTGAGGGTCGCTGGGAGATGATTAGGTCATGAGGTAGAGCTCTCAGGGATGCGATCAGTGCCTTTATAAAGAGGCCCCAGGAGAGCTCCCTCGCACCTTCCTGCATGTGAGGGCACAACAAAACAGATGCCATCTACGAATCAGGAACTATGTTCTTAGCAATCAGCCTGCACGTATATTGACCTTGAATTTCCCAGCTTCCAGAGCTGTGAGAAAGAAATTTCTGTTAGTTACAAGCTACCCCAGTCTCAGGTATTTTGTTATAAGTAGCTCAAACATGGATTGAGAGTTTGCAATGCACTCTAAGTGGAGAAAAAAATGACAAAAAATGACTACATAATGTGACTCCAGCTTGGAAAGTCTGTGCATGTGTGTGCACGTGCGCGTGCACGTGTGTGTGTGTGTAAGATAAAACAAAAGTGAGTAATCATGCATAATTACTGCATGGTGATGATCATTTTCTGTTGCATTTTTTTCTAATTTCTAAAAATTTTGTATATTTCTCAAATTTTATAGAACAAGCAAATATTACTTTTGTTCCTAGGAATACACACTTAAAATGATTATTTGGAAAAAAACAGTAACTATTTTCCCTGTGGAATATGAGCCTTTGCCTGTTCACCGATGTATGGCTAGAGCAGCATCTGGCTCCTAGTACTTGCTCAGTAAATATCTGTTGAGTGATGGGAAGGTAAACCCTGCAACGTGTGCAAATCCGGTGTGTATGCTGAGGTTACCTCTCAGTTTAGAAACAGCCTCCCCGCATACCTTAATCACTTTAATAGGCTCAGGCATTCCATGGAAAAGACTTCAGACATGACACACTGGGACCACTTCGCTCTCTCTCCATGATGTCTGGACTTTAGCTAAGAATATGTGACTAGCTGGAGGTGACAAAATGTTAAGAGCAGGCAATGGGTTAAGGATCTGGTGTTGTCACTGCTATGGCTTGTTACAGCTGTGGCCTGGGTTCAATCCCTGGCCCCGGGAACTTCTGCATGCTGTGGGTGTGGCCAATAAATAAATAAATAAATAAATAAAATGTTAAGAGCAGGATTCATCTGGAGGCTTCTTCCTTCAGAGGTCTGGGGCCTGAGCTCCCATTCATGGTGTCAGCTGAAGCAGCTACAAACACACACCGTGCCTCCAACCAGCGTGGGCTCCTGAAGTGGATTCTGCATGAGCAAGAATGAACTTTTATTACGCTAAACCACTAGCACTTTGGGATTTGTTATTGTCGTAGAGTCTACCTTGTCTTAGACTGATACGATGATTTCCAAATACAGAGCTCTGTTGTATTATGAGAGGTACCTGAATTCCCCTTGTCTTCTGGTCTCTGTCAGCCCGGAGGCCAGCCTGAGGAAAGTCTTTCCACTCCATCACAGGCGGTCTGGAAAGCTGGCCTTCTGCTCAGTGTGGCATTCGAGACGCATACAACTCAGACCAGGGTTCCGGCCCTGCCGTGCCATTTATGGGCCATGCTCGTGGCCTTGGATAAGTTACAGAGTCTTTTCGAGTCTGTTCCTTATCTGCAAAATAAGAACAATGATTACAACACTGCCCCAGAATTGCTGTGAGAATTAAATGGGATACGGTGTCTATTATGAGGCACTCGGCACAGCATAAGCACTTAGTCAGTGTTAGTTGTTGAATCTCTCCTATTTGTATACAGTGTCCATATTCTCTTGACCTGGAGGCTAGGATGGTGTCAGCTATGCACATTTTTTTTAAAGTCACCATATCTAGAGAGGATTGAGCATCTTTTGTGTGTGATTTGGGCTGAGGGACAAAAGACAAAAGGAGGGTGCTGAACTCCTAAATCTGAAGGTAAGTGAGGAGAAAGACCTGCTCTTTTGATGTTTTAAATACCTACTTACTCATATACCGCCTGGTTCCACAGGAGGACAGAGAAGGCAGATTTCATGCTGTCTCATAATTTGGAAACAAAAACAGACACTGAAACAGGAATGGGGACAGAAAATAGAAGCAGAAAGTAGCTCAAACAAATCTTACCAGGGAAGCTTCCCGCAGACTCTGGCTGAGTGCTAAGCTCTCCAGCAGACTGTGCAGAAGGGCCTCGAGGGGGCTGCCTAACGCAGCCCTTCCCCGCCGGTCACGCCATTCCCAGGGGAGGGCTGCGGCGTGAGCTGCTGGCCGAGGGGACCTGAGTGACTCGCGGGGGACCCTGCCCAGCGCTGTGTCAAGACATGGCTGCCAGGCCCAGAGGGAAGGACATAAAAAAGAAAAAAAAACATGAAGAGAAGCATCCAATTTTTGTGTTCATTATCATTACTTAAATTCAGAGGAGAGAATGTCTCAAAATTCTCTCTGGCTTGCACATTTTAGGCCGTTTAATTTTTTATTGTTGAGCATGAACAATGAAACAGAGCGGTTTCCTGTTTCTCGGGCCCCCACTCCCCACTGCTGAGGAATTTGGATTTAAACTGCCTGAGAGGAACATTTAAATTCTATAAATTAGCTTCACTAAAGATGCTTAAGCGCTTATGAAAACATGCCTATTCTATACTCAGCTCTATAAAATCTTAAAGAAAAAAAATTCCCAAACTGCCGTGGGAAGCTAAGCTGGCAGAGAGCAATCCTCTCGGTGCAAACGGGCCAGCAGCTTTACAAATGAGGAATATGCAACCAGGATTAAGAGCCTGCAGATCATTTATCAGTGACTGAACAAAGATTCTTAGCCTCTGTACACCCAACCTTGGAAACTCCCACAGGCTAAGTAGTGCTCAGAAGCAGTAGTCGGTATTAACTCATTTATATCCACGTCAAGGCAGGGAACCCCACTGCACCCCATCCTGGGTGCCCCAGATGGGTATTCTGATGTAAAGCAAAGCATGTGGCTTCAGGGAGACCTGGGTGTATATCCTGGTTTAGCTCCTAACCAGCTAATGACCTTGGACAGTGGACTGGATCATTCACGGGCTTGGTTTTCTTCTCTGAAAACAGGACAATCACAACAAATTCCCTCCATCGCGTCACTACTGGACAAACAATAAAGAAAGCAAAACTACAAAGGCATTCCACCATGTGGGCGTTCAAATAAATGTGTCTGGACACCCAACCCCCTACCACCATGAAAAAGAGAGTGTGTCAAAGCAAGAAAATGAGAAACTCTGGTTCATTTCCCCCGTTATCTCCTTCCCATATTTTTCCCGACTACACCTGGGCCTTCTCTTGCTTTAGGGAGAAAAGGTCATCGCCCAAATCAAAAAGAGACTGAAGTGATTAATTCTGGCTTGTGATTCTGAAGGTGTTGGTTTAACAAAAATTTTGACTCTTGACTTTACAGAAATTACCCCTTCAGTATTTACTTTAAAATCTGTGACCTCCCCATCTCACAGCCCCCTATCCCCTAAACAGACCATTCTCATTATTCTCTTAACCTCAGGGCAGCGGCCCAGGAGGACAAATGCTGGTGTTCTCTGGCTATTAGCCCTAGACCCTGCTTCCTAGCTTAACTTCTTTGGACATCAGATACCAGACCCCTACAAACAGGGGGTGAGAGCTGACACAGAAGCCCTTGTTCACTAAAACTTATTAAACCATCCTAGGCATTTCGAGGTTTTTCTGCCCAGCTGACATCTTTTTTTGTCCATTCAAATTAGATGGTCACCCCAATTGATAAGCATCATCTCTGAACCTACATCCTGAGCAGCACTTAGAGATCAGAATTTCCAAGGATGGAGTTCTCATCGTGGCTCAGTGGTTAACGAACTCCACTAGCATCCATGAGGACACAGGTTCGATCCCTGACCTTGCTCAGTGGGTTAAGGATCCGGCATTGCCATGAGCTGTGGTGTAGGTCACAGACGCAGCTGTGGCTATGGCCTAGGCTGGCGGCTACAGCTCTGATTGGACGCTTAGCCTGGGAACCTCCATATGCTGTGGGTGTGGCCCTAAAAGGACAAAAAGACCAACAACAAAAAAAAAATTTCCAAGGATGAATACTTTATTTAATGACCATCACTGCCACCCACATGCTATCACTATTTGCACAATTTTACCTTTACTATGACACGCATATTTTCACTACAGTCTCAGTGGACAATGGCTTAACAGAGAGGCATTCTCAATTCCAATGTCTCTTTTGTGATGGGCTAGCCCAGCGCTCTGCAGTAGAACCTCCTGGGATGATGTAAGTCTTCTCTACCTATGTGGTCCAGAAAGGTAACTACTAGCCACATATGGCAATAGCATTTGACAGGTGCTTTATAAACTGAGGAACTGAATTTTAAATTGCATTTAATTTTAGGTAACTTAAATTTAAACACACTTGTCATGTGGGGCTGTCACCTTATTGTATATATAGCACAGGGCTTGATATTACTGACTTAGGACTTGTGCTGCCCAGTGGAAATATCGTGTGAGCCACATATTTAAATTTTCCTAGTAGCCACACTAAAAGAAAAAAAAGAGAAAGCAACAAAATTAATTTCAATAAAATATTTTAAATTGTTGACTATTCAAAATATCATTTCAACAGTCAATAAAATGTTTAATGAGATATTGACAGTCTTTTTTCACACCGAGTCTTCAAAATGTTTACAATTACAACATATCTCGATTTGGACTAGCCATATGTCAAGTGTCCAACAGCCACATATGACCAATGGCTACCATATTGGACAATACAATGCAGATATTAGCAACTCTGAGGCTAACTTTTCTATCTGTTAACAGGCATGTTTACAGCAACTATAATAAAAAATGTTCTTGTTTAACTAGGAATGTCAAAGAATTTTCTACACAAAGTGTTAAACACAAACACCAAACTTGCTATATTTATTTTTACCAAAGTATACATAGCAATGCAAAATATTTGGTGTTTCCTTTCCTTTCTAAAGATTTTTTTTGCTATTTTGCTTTGAGTTTAATTAACTAATTTCACTGACATGTCAATATTTACTGCTAATTATACAGGAACAATTCTACCACTTGAAGAAAGGCATTGTTACTGTGTATCACAGAATTTATAAGCTCAGTGACTGGTAATTTCCATATCAATAATTTCCATTAGTGTAATGGAACACAATAGAAGCTGCTCCAGAAATAAAAATGTGTAATGAAAAAAGCAATCACAGAGAATCATTTGGCAAGCAAAGTAGATAACCAATAAGCCAATGACCTAATCAATAGGTACTGGATACATTAAATGCAAAAGAGAATTCAGAAGAGTCCATTAGCAGAAATTCTAACAAATAAATTACATAAAAATAATCAATGCAGCTAGCTGACAATGTAACTGATAACAGCGGATCCGGAAGCAATTTCAAAGATTTGCATTGCTCACATTTGAATGCCTTTTCAAGTTGTACATTGCAAGCTACACCTCCTCCGCCATCTCAAGGCACTTCTCTAATTCTTTTTCTAAATTAGCTTATTGTTTTATTCTTACCATGTGGTAATGAAAAATGGATAAAGGCAGTCATGCGGGTTTTCTGTCTCTCCAGAACACATCTTGATGAAACATGCTCAATATCTGCTACTGGCTTTGGAGGCAAAAGTTATGACAGTACAGTCTTTGCTTCTGAAGGCAGAGGCAAAGAAAGGGGGAACTTGGGAGGGAGGTAGCATGGGCAGGGGACGAACTAGGGAGACTAGTTATAAAGATGGATGGATGGATGGATGGTGTGGATAGATAGCTTGCTTTAAAGTGGGACAGGAACATTCTTTTGTTGTGATTGTCCAGAATGTCAGCCTGCCTCCTGACTGGAGAAATGGAATCAAAAGAATTCCTGTGGTCTTGTACTCTACCAGATTGATCAGAATCATTTCTTCTGCTTTACAACCATTTATTTAGTTTGATTTTGTATATCTGAAAAGCTTTTACCCATTACAAAGTTAGCAGACTGGGAAAAGACGAGATCCTGATAGAACTATTATGTATTAAGTAACTGGTATAAAGCTTTCATCTTGCATTACTTAGGGAAGCAAGCAGGAGTGAGCTATAAGCCATACTCACCTATGGACCTTGCTCCCAGGACAAAGCACAGAATCCATGTCTTATTTCCCTTCACTCTTCATGGCTTGGCTGGAAAAGAAGCAGATGCTGCCATATAGTGAACACCTACTATGTATTGGGCACCATGTTTAGCACAGGTAGGTAATCTCTAACTTAATTGACTACTTTTTCCCCACAAAGTCATTGTTAGTGATGAGAAATGTGCATCATTTTGAATACAAAGAGGAGAAAACCCTCTGCCCGTCCCAGTAGCAAAATCCTAGAATCCCAATATTCCAAAAGAAAATGTCAGCAGGGCCCTTTGATGTTCTTTGTACATAACAAGGAAGTCAAGCTGGGGATGGTAAGATGGGGCTGTTATTTGCCCCTCTCAACGCCAAGGCAACAGTAGCGGTGTTACTGGGCACTAGGATTAAGCCACTTAGAGTGAGATCAGTAAAATCTAGAAACATCATCCTTTCAAACAGTATTAGGTGTCAAGAGATAAAATTGAATACTTCTTTGGGTGATCGCTGGAAAAGAGAAAGAGCCTTTTAGTAACGCATGTAAAAGTAAGCCACACAACCACTGCTTTAAGAAAAACTATGAAATAATTATTAACATAAAAGTGATGATGCTAAAGGATAAAATGTTTAAAAATATGATTCATGCAAATATAAAATGAACACGTCAAGAATTTATTTGACTCATGCACTAATTAATGAACCAGTAAGATGGGTTCAAGGGAGAATTTAAAAAGCAGATACATAGGAGTTCCCATCGTGGCTCAGTGGAAATGGATCTGACTAGTATCCGTGAAGATGCAGGTTCGATCCCTGGCCTCCCTCAGTGGGTTAAGGATCCGGCGTTACCATGAGCTGTGGTGTAGATCACAGATGCGGCTCAGATACTGTGTTGCTGTGGCTGTGGTGTAGGCTGGCAGCTAAAGTTCCGATTCAACCCCTAGCCTGGGAACTTCCATATGCCGCGAATGTGGCCCTAAAAAGACACAAAAAGGGGGGTGGCAGATATATAGACATACAGGCTGATATAGATGTGATTAATAGATGCGAAACTGGCTTGATGGAGGATGCAATTTTTAAAATCCATGTACATGTTGCGGTAGGCAGAATTCGAGCTGCCTGCCCCTGGTGTGTACATTGTGTATAATCCCCTCCCCTGGAGTATGGGCAAAGCTGTGACTGTGATGGATTTCTTCTCATGATTAGGTTACACTTGATGACAAAGGTGAAGTGCAGGGATTTTACAGGTGTAATTAAATCGCTGAGACTCTGAATTAACCAAAAAAGAGATTAGCTTGAGTGGGTCTAACCTAATAAGGTGAACCCTGAAAGCTTACTGGACCATTCCTGAAGGGAGAGATTTAAGCAGGAAAGACCAGCAATGGCCTTTGAGAAGCAAACTGCTAACGAGGGGAGGGCCACGTGACAGGGAATGGCAGGCAGCCTCCAGAATCTGAGAATCAACAGCCAGCAAGAAAGCAGACCCTTATAATCGCAAAATGAATTCTGCCAACCACTGGGAACCCTGGAAGAGGAACCCAAGCCCCAGATGAGACCAGGTCAGCACCTTGATGTCAGCCTGCTGAGACCCTGGGGAGAAGACCCAGATAACATGTGCCTGGATCTTTGATCCATGGAAAATACAAGATAATAAATTCACATTACTGTAAGTTGTTAAACTT
Organism: Catagonus wagneri; assembly: GCA_004024745.2. Lineage (NCBI taxonomy): Eukaryota > Metazoa > Chordata > Mammalia > Artiodactyla > Tayassuidae > Catagonus > Catagonus wagneri. Next base: position 13,909,625 of record PVHT021183666.1, read on the forward strand.
GTGGCAGTTTGTAAGGAGCAACAGAAACCTCTTGGGCATGTCTACAGAAAAGAATTTTTTGCATTGGTATTGATTAGCTACCACTTACAAAGCTGTTAAACAGCTCAAGGCAATGAAAGGTACAGAGACCCCACAGAATCAAATAACCTGGAAGATAACACCTCGATTTTTATTGAATGTATCCAGTAATCCATTTGGTCCCTACTGTGAGAAATGTTTCATTTGGCAAAGTGCCTGTTTCACGGGCAATATTGCTTAATTTTGTTTTTTATTTGAAGGAAACCTTTTTCCCCCTAAAAAGATTTAGGCTATAATTTTTTGGGGGGAGCATACAAGGGGATGAGGGTTGACTTGCTATTGGGAATTACAGAATGGAGACCCCAGAAGGCTGCAGAAAGCACCAGTCACTGCTGAGAAAATGGAACTGGACAAAACCCAACTTGGACTGTGAGGCTGATGCTCGAGGGTGAAGTAAAAGTCAAGGCTGACTCCACCTCATCCTCCATTTATCCCCTCAATGAACAAATCCAGTGCCTACCTGTCTCTAGGCAGAGGTACAGAAGTGAACAAACACCATCGAGTCCCGAATCTCACAGGATTTACATGCCGAAAGAGGAGAAATAACCCAGATTTGGAGATCAATAATGAAAAGTTCCGGAATTTGAGAACCATACTGATATCTGACCTTTGTGTTGAGCCATGAAGAAAGTTCTGGTGTTAAAGGTTGAGATCATACCTCTGCGGGAAGTGTTTCGGAGAAAATTCAGTCCTCAGTCATTCTGGTAAGAGGCAGATCCAAGTAAAGAGAACGAGGATAATGATGATGCTGGGCTCTAAGACGGGGGTGAGGTTAGATACACAGGCGTCTACTCTGATGTGGTCTAGGTTCCCAAGTAAATATAGATTAAATAAGGAATTGCCCTCTTGCTGGGGTCAGCCTTTGCCTGCCACGCGGAGGTGGCCCTGGATGAAGCCCTGGTTGCCCTGGGCTCTGGATGAAGAAATACAGAACGTACAATAATAAATTAATGTTAAGTTGTCATATTTAATTCTGTTGTTAGTAAAAATGACAGCTAATACATACAAGCTAGTCATTGTTCTAAGCACTTTACACATAACTCATTTAATGCTTATCATCAACCATGAGGCAGATACTATTATTATTACCATGTTACAGATGAGGAAACTGAGGCAGCAAATGGTTAAGTGGTTCCTCCAAAGTCCCACAGCTAGTGAGTGTGAGAGCTATGATGCGCACCCAGACAGTCTGGCACCAGAATTTGAGTTCTTCACCCTCGCTGAGCACCGTTTTTGAAATAAGGGTTCCCTTAGACACGGGCAGGAGCAGTTCTGAAGTCGGTTCTGCCCTGCAATTTACTTAGATTACTCTAACGCTTCAGCATTCTCAATACTCACAGTCTATCTGCAGCTGCTCTACAAGAAATAAAGGGATTTTTATATTTTCCTCTGGTCACAGTGTGGAGGCCTGCTGATTGTACAATAAGTAAAACTAACAGCTATTTTTACCATTCTGGCAAATTGGTCACCTGTTAAAGAAAAATGCTTCTTTCCTCATCTCTGAACCTCATTTCTCCTTTCGCTTTGAAGAAATGACGTTTCTCCTCTGGGAGATCTGTCTTAGAAATCCGTACTGCTCATCTCCCTGCTAGGATTCAACTCCCCAGCACAAGCCCTGTGACTGCGAATCCCTGCAGCTGCCCGCAAACAATAAGTAATACAAAAGAGGACTGAGGGTTTCGAGTTTCTGGTTATAGCCTCCATCCAGTGGCGACCTCTCGGAGGGACATGTAAGGCGGGCAAAAAATTAACAAGGGTTCCGTTATTTCACAAGGGGGAACAATGGCTCCTCTGACCACTTTTGATTCATTCCATCTCTGGTTTCCATGGAGCATCATAAAAGGATCTATGTGTGTCAAGAGAGTGGAGAAAGAGAAGTGGCCTGCGGCGCCCAGGGGAAGGAGCATCCGCCTGTTGAGGCTCCCGGGAGAGGGGGTATCTCCAACACTTAGCACCCAGTTCCGTGTCGCGGGCTGCTCTGTCTGGGGAAATGACAATCCCATCCGGTAACACAGCCCGCATTCCAGCGGTCTTATTATTCTTTTCTCAGGAGATCTCTGCCCCTGGTTCTAGTCCCTTTTTAGGCTTATGCCTGCCTTCATCTTTCCCCTTTTTTCACCACGAGTTGTAAAATCTGTGTAGGAAATTACACCTGCCTGCTGAACTGCCTCTTGATGGAAACTGTTGTATTTTCCAGAGCTAACAGGGGAAGTTAGGGGTACCCCGTGGCAAACATCCGAGGCTTTGGGGCCACACGGAGAGCAACCCCCTTCCTTTTGACAACTTCACCAGCCCTTTCCCTTCTTAGTCATGTGATTCTAGGTTTAGACTCCAGGCTGCAGGAGAAGAGCACGCGATTTAGGCCTAAGCCAATCACACAATTCTCTTTCCTTGGCTGCCGATGATTGGTTCATTGATAATCATGTGATGATGAGATCCAGTTAGGCAATGAGACTGCCACAGTCTTGGGCTGGACTTTGTTGCTTGCAACTGAAAGAGTTGTCTGTTTCCCTCTAGGGGAAATTGAAATGAAGCTCCAAGAATAAGAGCTGCCCAGGTAGGGGGTGGGCAGATCACAGTGCTTCAGCCAAGAAAGCAGTTCTCACCTGAGGGTATTTGTCCCTTACATTTATCACGAAAAGGCAGAACCTGCAAAATATGGTTTTAGAGCCATTAACCTTTCCATTCCCTTTCATCTAACACTTAGTTTTTGGGGGGAGGAAAATGTGTCTATTTTTAGATAGGAAATAATATTTCCAGTTTATTATTCAAGTAATTGCTAGGCCTGCCTTAACGCGAACACAGACATGGGTTGAACCCCTCAAAAAGTCACCTTTTCGGGCGGGGGTCACTACACCTTTTAAGTGCTTGTGTTACCATCTTGATTACACTATCTTTTTAGCTAAGAGATGGTATATGAAGACATTTGACCAGGGACCCAGAATCACCTGAACCCTGCCTTGGCCTACCAACCCCATCTCTCTGTAGTGCGCCCTGCAGGCAGTAAGAAGCACTTGATTTTCAGAGAACTTGGGTCCAAAACCTTAACGCAAATTCAAGCAAGAAAGGATGGACCTCGTGTTTTTTTCTCCTTATTATTCAGTTCCAGTTCTCGGATATAACCAGCTTGGATATCTAGTTCCATATTCTCTGGCACTGGTTGATATGTGTTACATCAGGTTTTTATTATTGTTGTGGTTTGGTTTGGTTTTGATTTTTGGTTTCTTTCTTTCTTTCTTTTTTTTTTTTTAAGCCAGGCTCAAGGCATGCAGAAGTTCTTGGCCAGGGATGGAGCCGTGCCACAGCAGTGACCCAAGCCATAGGAGTGACAATGTTGGATATACACCAAGAAAAGAAAATAGGGCACTGTGTCACCTTTGCCCAGAATATTGTCTCAGTGGCTGCCCAAGTTCTGTGTTGACAAAATTCAACTGAGCAAATTTGAAAGATCTTACTGGCTTTATTTAGCCATTGGAGAATAAGAAAGCACCCAAACTAGAAGCTGGAAAGGGCTCCAAAGTGTTATACAAGCAAAAGATTTTTATAGACCACAGTGAGCGGGAACATTTACTGATTGGTTAAAGCAGGGTTGCTTTCCCTATATGGAACAGCCCTGATTAGTTGACCTGAGCCTTCCTTTTCCAGGAGAGCTAATCCTCAAAACTTAGTATTGGTTTACTGATGCAGGGCTTAGCATGAGTGACTCCATCTTGGGCCTCATTTGGCTACTTAACACCTGTCAGGCTGAGTCAAGAATTCTGAATCCGCTTCCAGGTGGGAGGATGAATGTGTGTGGAAAGAGAGAGAAAGTGAAGGGGTGGGGAGAGAGGGGCAGAGGGCTGCCCTGCCATTCTCGCTACAAGAAAGAGAGAGAAAAAGAGACTATACCTATGTTACATGTGCTACAAACTGATTTCTGCTAAAATATCACCTTTAGAAAATGTGAGCCAAGTGTCTTGGAACCAATCAGGTCGATATTCACCTCAGAGGAGAACAAGGCAGGAAGTGAAAAGAGAACTTTTGAAAGCTTGTTCTTCATAGTTACCATTATCACTTTAGTTAGGATAATGCTGGCTACAATAGCAAGTCATCTCCAGAATTTCAGCAGCCTCATGTAATACAAGTTAATTTCTTGTTCATATAATAATCTAAAGTGGCACTTCTCATTGACAGACCGCTTTCCTACACTTGGTGATTTAAGAACCCATGTTCTTTCCATCTTAAGGCTCCACTTTAAGTCAACAGTTTTCAACTTTTAATTGCACTTTGTAATTACTTAATGAGCTTTAAAAATGTTCATACACGAGCCTCATCCCAGGAGACTTGATTTCACTGGTTTAAATGACAGCTTGGCCATCAAACTGTTTAAAATACCCCTCAGAGAAATATAAACTGTAACCAGTATTTCACTGGAGCGTTGCTCTAGGGCAGTAGTTTCCAGGGCATGGTCCCCAGGCTGGCAGCATCAGCAACATTTGGGACATGTAAGACTTGCACATACTTAGATCCCAACCAAATCTGCTAAATAAGAACTCTAAGGATGGGGCCCAGCAATCTGTGTCTTAACTGCCTTCTGATATTCCAGTTTGAGAATCACTACCCTAGAGCCCCAAAGTTCCCGGCATCCAGGCGGAAGAGAAGAGAATGAACTGAAGGAACATGCCTGCCCTTAACTACCTCACAGTCTCTTGGCAACACCTAGCTCCATGGGCCCATCTTGAGACAGAGGGGACCGGGCAATGGGACCCTAACTGAGGAGACTGTGTCTGCCACAGTCATAGACTCTGGAGCTGTTGACACTGGCCTGAATTCCACACCAATTCAGGATTGAAGGAAAATGAAAGGCACTTCTAAGTTTTACGTGGAACACAGATGATCAGAGCTCCTGGGTCCTAGGAGTTGTGAGACTAAACAAAAACTTGTAGGAAGACACGTGCAGAGTATTTACATTGATGTAGAATGGGATGGGTTCATCTTGGTAGAAAAATTAACAAATAAAAATCGCACAAATTTGTAAGCAAATTTACACCATGCCTTGTAATAGCGATTTTTTTCATCCAAGTTACAAGATCCCTTGAGTTCTCTTTCTGCCTGGATCTCTCTGTGATTCACTCACCCTTTTCCCATCTCCTTTCACAGCTCAAGAGCAGCTCTGAGGCAGAGAGAGAGGACTGTTCATCTGCAGGGACAAGGTTATTTCAGAAGGCAATCCAAAATGAACATCCCAACCCAGGACTCCACTATGCTGTAATGGAGGGACCAGAAACCTTAAAGTGAGACACTTTGCGGTTCATGTCCTGGCTTTGCCTCTTCTTTCCTGTGTAGCCTTGGATGGGACACTTAATCTCTCTGGGCCTCAGTTTCCTCTTCTCTGAAAGACATAAAGCGTCCTGGCTTATAGAATGATTGGAACAACCACATGAAATAACACAGGTAAAGGTACTTTAAGAATATTAGCTGTTTTAATCCCTGTTTTGGCTGCCTTGTAATGTCAGGAAGAATTCAGGCCATTGTTACCCCTGACAAGCCACATGCAGGAGAAACAGTTAAGATGCTTTGAGACTGTCTGAGGGTGGCTAAGAACAGTCCATTCTTATTAAAGCTATTTATAATGAGAAACCATTCAGGTCAGGCCTGCCTTTCCAGTCGGCCTCGTTGGCAAGGTGGTGGGCCCTGGCCTCTGTCTCTTATGTGTTCCTTGTGGTTTCTATCTTCTCTGGCTTTGGTGGTATGTTTCATTCAGAGTAGATGCCAAGAGGACGATATGGTCCAGGGAGCTAAGAACAGACGGGATATCTGAGAACTCTGTGTTCGTCTATACCACTTCAAACAGTGACTCAGTTAGCCAGTGGTTGAGAGAAAAGAGAACACTTCATCTATTTGAGGGCAGAGGCAACTCTGGCCTCCTGAACGCTTGAAATATATACCAGCCTCTTGAAAACTAAAGGCTGATTTGGGCTCCATGATTCTTTAGAGTTTGAGTGGCCAGGGAGGGTTTAGGGAGGGCATGGCAACAGGGAACTACTAGCACTTACAATGTTGGGCATCCAATATAAAATGGACAGATTCTAGATGTTTTAAATCCTGGATCTCAGAGTCAGTTCAGAGCTCATAACAATACAATGACAACTGTCATAAACTCATGTATGTGTAGTACTTTCTAATTTATAGACCATTTCATACACTGTAGGAAAGCTGATTCTATCCATCCCCTGGGAGCACATAAGTTATCACAGTTATGTGTCTTTGGTGGCACAGAATACAGACCCACTCAAGGTACCTGTGGCAGGTGTGAGTCAGATGGCATCACTGTACCTTTCTATGTAATAGAGCCCTGCATCAAAGTGGTGTTTTTCCTCCCTAGTCTTGCCTGAAGCCAAGGCTTGGCAATCGGTTCTGGCTGCCAGGTTTACAACATGGTCGGGATGGTGTGAACTCTACAGAATTCATGGGAAAGGTCCTCCACATTCCTTCTCTCGCAGCTGCCCTTAAATTTACAAGGACACGTTTCTTCCTGGAGTCTCTGGATATTGGACTAAGACTGTCATTTGTCATTAACACAGTTCAATTCTGCAACTTCACTGATTGGAAAATCTGATTCAATTGCAAACTTGTTTTTGGCAACTGCATCCACATTGTCCCAAAATATACTAGAGTTGCCATTGACAGATGGTCTGAGATGGGCCTAGGGAAGCTGTTGACAGATATCTTGAGATGGATCTTATTACATTGACGTATCTGAAGAATGTCCCGTGGGAAAAGTCTTCACAGGCCTGGAGGCTGACAGAACGAGATGGAAGCCCTTCAAAAGAATTGCCAATAAAGAGACTGAAGATGGGCACCTCCTTCCAGAGGTAATTCGACGATATGTATTGAACCTTAAAACATTCATATCCTTTAACCCTGTATTCACCTTCCCAAGTTTTAGCTGAAAGTGCTGCTGAGATATGTGTGCAAAGATTTATGTATAGAGACTTTCACTACAGCATTAAACAGACAGAAAAATCTGCTTATCCAAACCAATTTAACTCCTCCCCCTTTCAACAGCAGAAATACCTCTGTAGGCTTAAAACGAGGGATATAAAACTAACCCCCGAATGTCACCAATTTAGAGGATTGTTTTTTAAATCTACTGACTATTCTTTACGAACATCTACTTTAAATGTAAGTCAATCCACCGGAAAGAGGGAATAAGCGATTAAAAAACAGTGAGTGAGTGAGTGAGTGAAAATATCTTAAGAATTAGGAGACAGCAACAGTAGTAAGAATATTTTTGAGATGGATGCAAATATGAAATTGAAGATGACAATACAACACGAGAGGCTGTGGCGAAGGCACTGACTTGATGTCCGTAATGACAATGAACTCAAAGGAAATGTAGGAGAGTATGAGAATTCAGTATTTAAAAATAAAAGTCATGATTGATTCAGAAAACAAATCTACCGCCTTCTGAAAACAATGCCAAACCTACAGTTTTGTTTTAACGAGGCCTGCCTTACACAATTCAAATCAAAATATTACTTTCATCAGAGAATTATTTTTGTTCTTCCATGAAATGGTCCAAGAAATGTGCTAAGAAATTACCTGCCAAGGTCAAGAAAACTCATAATCTTAATAAGGAGAGGGGAAAAATGAATAATTGCATCTCTGTCTAGAGTAGTAGTTCTTAGCTAGGGGTGGGGGTGGGGGTGGAGGGCTGGGATTTTGCCCCTTAGGAACATTTGCCCATATCTGGAGATATTGTCAATTGTCACAATTGGGGGGTTGGCTGCTGAAACTGACAGCACTTATGACGTGAACCTAGCCAGGACCCAGATTGGGACTTGAACCTACTGTTTTCAAATTAGAATCACTACTGGGTGTCTGGACTTACTGCGGTTCAGGTTCTTTATGCCTCTGCACAGAAGGAATTCAGCGAGAGACAAAGTGATAGGTAAGAAATAGATTTATTAAGATAGGACGCTTGTGAGAGAGGCAAGCGGGCAGGTGAGGAGGTTCTGCCCCGAGGATGAGGTGGGTACAGTTTTATCATCCAGGGGAGTTGGGGTGGGAAAAGACTGCCTCTTCCTCTTTCTTTGAGTAGTTCCTCCTTGGTATCTGGTAAGAGAGTATCTGACCCTATGAGGTCAAACTAGGACTGTCATGTGTATTTAAATTAGTAGAAGAGTGATCCTGAAACTCCTGCCCTGGTCTGAACCTGAATGCGGGCCTCACCACATTCCCCACCCAATGACCTGAGGCACATCTCAAGCCTTCACTAGTCAAGCAAGCCTGCCTTGTTCTGATGGCTTTCCTGAGCAATTATTAACTTACAGTCATCTCCCAAAGTTTACTAGGTTTCCCTCTCTATCTATGGTCTCTTATTGGGACTTCTACAACTACCGTGTAACTATTCTCCTCCACCTCTGTCACTACTGGCATCTGGTGGGTAGAGACCAGAAATGCTGCTGAACATCCTACAGTGCACAAGACAGGCTCCTACAAAGCATTGTCTGGCCCAAGATATCAGTAGTGCCAAGGCTGAGAAACCCTTGTCTAGACAGGGACAAATGACCTGGAAAGAAATGACCAAATGCAGAACTCCTGCTGTTCCTGCTGGGGGTGTGGGAAGGCGAGGGGGAGATGCTAGGAAAAGAGACTCACCTTCTCTCTACCTGAGCGGGGCCCGAGGCCAGGGGGAGGAAGATGACTCCCAATTCCTGAGAGCTGAGTCCTCAGCTGCATTCTTCATTAGGACTAAACCAAAAAATTGAAATATAGTCAAATCTTGATTGTACTGGAATTTGTATAGGCAAACTCCTCAGTTTTGCAAGTTTTCTTTTCCCTATAAAGGAAAAAGGAATAAAATACATGGAAGAAGAAGCTTATTCAAGGAACTTCAAAAACATGGCCCAGGATCAAGCACAAATTGTATCCAATCTCCTGTTTTGTTTTCTGGACAATGGGAGTTGGGGTCCAGACCTCCAGCCTGACCCTAAACTATCAGAGAAACACTAAATCACATTCAGAGTAAACTATGCTTCTTAGGGCAGGAAATTCGACTCATACCTTTCAGTAAGATTTCAACATCCAGGGTTGATGTGAAAAAGGATTTTCTGGGTAAATTCGAGATAACCTGGAATCTCTCATTCTCTGGGTATTTTGACTAATTGGAATTTTCCTGTAGTTTCCATTAATCAAGACGTTCTTGACATTGGCAAGATTTACAGGAAGGGCTACTGACAGTATTACAAATTCGCATCTACACTTTCCCTTTCTACATTTTATGTCTGTAATGTTGGAATATATCAAAATAAGCATGTGACATTTCTTTGTAAGGAAGAAAAACAGATCAACTGCTTTATTTTTTTAAAGCTAAATAAAACAAAGAAAATATTCACTAGGCTGAGAGGAATTAACTGGCCTTCAGAACAGCAACAGGAGAAGATATAAATTTGGTTCTGATTTGCAACATACCCCAGGTGGGCAGCTTTATGTGCCTGTGATCATTTTGAGGAGTTTGGAAAATTCAGTCTAAACATTTGCGTGATTGTCTTGCTGGGAACAACCCACACTGAAGTGTATGGTTTTGCCTGAACCTTCCTAATCTCATCCTGACAGGTTCTCATACAAGCTGGGAACAGCCAGGACGAACTCTTTTCCAACATTATTGCTAATTGGCAGCAGCAAGACAGCATGTGAGCTTGAGTGTGTGAAAGATGGGAGAAAACAAAAACAAAGCCAAACTCTAAAACTCCAATCAGCCTTAATTAGTGGAGAAAAATCAACAGCTTAAGAAGGTACACCTACTGAGACAGTCAGAACCAGATGGCTACAAACTGTTTCTAACTCCATCTCTTACCTTCTCTGGCTTCTGAGTCTTCCACCCTTATGAATAAGGTGAGAAAAATTGTTGTCCTCTGCTCCTACCAGATGTGGCAATGATTAACTTAGAAAATGCAGAAATTCAACAGAGCTGGTCTAGGAGGTCATCCTCCCTTGTACCTGAATATATAAAATATTCTATATTAGTATGGCAGACATTTCACACAGCCAAGGTCAAAGACTGTTAATTAGAATTTACCTACAGGATATCCCATCAGTCAGTTTTCTTGTTTTCCTTTTCGTTTTTTTGGTATGGCATAGTGAAAACATCATCATTAGCTTTGGTTCTCCACAGATCTGGGTTTAAAATCTTCCTCCATGGCTTTCTAGCCCTATGAGCCTTAAAAAAAAAACAAAAACAAAAAAAAACAAAAACAGTGTGCTTCTCTGAGACCTGGCTTTCTCCTTGGCAAATGGTTTATAGTGATTGCTGCATAGTATGTGGTAAGGATTGAAGTAAGCAAGGCATGGAAAGCAAACAGCTGGAATTCAGTAAGTGGCAGTCCCATTCTTTGATTCTGCAACACACAACACAACAGACACCACTCAGTTGACTATCATCCTTACTGTGGAGTTTTTAGTTTAAATACATTTTTAAGAAAAAGAATTACAGCTTTAGAAACTGAACCAATAGTGAGGATTTACATGGAACAAAGGCAACTTTTGTAGCAACTTCTGGGGTGAACTTATGACAGGTATGACTCATTGTCCTCTGTTTTGTGCCCATGGAGTTCTGACTAATGAGACTGGAGGTTCTTAATGATAACCTTAAAATGCTGCAGAATCCTTAGTCACTCTGGAAAAGGGGTGTTGTGTTCCCGTGTATGGGTTAGGACTCTTTGGTTGCAAATAATGTAAACTACCTCAAGCTAGTTTGTATCTGGATTTGGGTGTGTGTGCATGGTGGGGGTGGATTTCAAGGGAACGTATGGAGCCTCTGTCTCTCCATATATCTATCTCACTTTTACCTTCCCAAATATCAGCCTTATCGTCACATTCCAAATGGCAGAAAAACAGCTGGCCAACCATTCTAGAGATTTTGTGTTACAGGCCCAAGCACATGAAGAAACTGATGCAATCAGATGGTGGTGCCATTCCAAATTCCTAGGGAAGGGAAGCTGATTGGTCCACTTGGGGTCCACTGTCCACACCTCAGCTCCAATCATCTATGGCCAGGGAGTCAGGATTCCATTGTACAGACATGGATGTCGAGGCATACTCCTGCCAACCTGAGGATGGGGATAAAAGAGGAGGTTTCAAAAGGGCAGGAGAAGAGGAGTGCCATGGCCCGGAGTTACCAAAGAGGTTATTCTACTTTACATAGTAGGGGAGAAAGGAAATGAATATATTTTAGAATAATTTTCAGTAGCCAGTGTCACAGCCTAAAAGGGTTTCTGCATATCCCATGGTTAAGATAAAATTCAGTTTAGTAAGCTAAACATATTTTTCCCTCCATCCTAATTTTAGCAGATAGAGATGGTTGCCTATCTAACATCCTATTCCCCTGGCTCCACTGGCAGGATCCCACATATATTCGAGTATCTATCCCTTCCTCATATCAGTCCTAGAGAGGTCACCTTATCCTTGGGTTTGGAAGTAAATTAGTCTAATGGTTGTATTGTGATCCCTTTTGCTTTAGACATGGGAATATGACCCAATTATGACCAATAAAACATGATGAGAAATCCTTGCCTTTTCTAAGGCTATTTTTTGCGTTGATAGAAAGAAACTCATAGGAACACTTCCTATTCTAACATTTTAGTATCTGGTTGTGATGACTGGAACTGCTGCAGCCATATTATGACCATGAGGAGACTTAGTAGAAGAATAAGAGAACAGAAATATGAAAAGAATTGGCCTTGTGATGATATATTTGAGCTGCTGAGTTAACCCACCTGGGACTGCTTTACCTCTGGGATTCTTATTTAATTAATTAATATTTTATGGTTGTGCCTGTGGCATATGGAAGTTCCTGGGCCAGCGATCAAATCCGATCTGCAGCTGCAACCTGTGCCAGATCCATAACCCACTGCACCACAGTGGGAACTCCCTTTTTTATTTTAAAAATTTAAGTATAGTTGACCTATAAATTATATTGATATCAGGCATGCAACAGAATGATTTGATATTTGTATATACTGCCAAATGATCATAATGTCTATTTAACATCTTCCACCATATACCTTTTTTTTTAATTTTTTTATTCACCATATGTACTTTAAATTTTGTTTTCTTCTAATGAGAGCTTTTAAGATCTACTCTCTTATTGACTTTCAAATATGCAATTTAGTATTATTAACTGTAGTGACCATCTTGTACATCACACCCTAGATTCTTGTTGCTTGATAAAAGAAATATTAAGTCAGTTGGGTTGACTTTTAATGTTTTATTACTTGCATCCCCAAACTTCTTAATCGATATACCTCCTAATTAATACAAGGCCACAAGTAAGACATGCTTTGATAAGAGCTGAATTTAGTAACTAGAGAATAATTCTGAAAATGCTCAGGAGAAGGTGTCCCTTAGGCCATATTGGTATGGATAGCTAAGAGATCATGAAACATTTCTCATGTCCCAGAGCCTCATTAAGACAGCATTTTGCAAGCAGACCAACATTTTTCTTTAACATTTATAGAAAGCAACTCAAAGAAATTACTTGTTTAGAGTAGCTTTTTTATGCTTCAGAGTCCTTGCTCCTTTAGACGTGGAGTTGGACAAGTTTAAAGTGGTTTCATTGTGCACTCTGCTTGCTCAAGTTTGATAGGCCATGTTCGCATGACAGGTCTGTCCCTGCAGTGGGTGCTGGGGATGCTTTGATGTGGGTTGCATTTGGACAGCCTAATACTTGGGGAAAAATGTGCTGAAATTGAACAAGATTGCTTTCTGCCCAGCTGTTCTCTAAAAGCTCAGACATTTTTAGCACTGAGCAAAGGAGCTTGTATTTGTTTTGACAGTCTTGGCAGGCAGAACAATGGCTGATTATCCCAGCACTTTACTAACAAATAAGCCTGCCTCCAGCAGAGATAAAATATGGGTCTTGACTTGATTGCGTTTCATGTCCAAGGGAATTATCTTCTACTCATTCTGATGCCCTTTCGTTATGCAATGTACCTCTTTCTTCCTTTATCCTTGCCCCTCATGGTAATCCATGGCTTTCACTCTGAGAAGGCAGATTCCCAAAATCGCCATGGGCAGGGTGGTTTGATTATCACATAAAACATGTATTTTTACTTCTCCAATTTGACTTAGAAACGTTTTGTTTGTTTTTGGTTCTCCAGATTTGTATGGCTAGTTTTCTTTAATTTTCTGTCTGCTATTCTCTGGCAGTTGTTTATGTTGCTGAGACTGCTTTAGCATATAGAAGTCTCTGATTTTACGTCATAACTGAATTTAAAAGGTCTATCACAGATGTTTTCTTCACCCATACAGAGAAGTGCTTTATGTAGAACAATTTTGCCTTCCACAAGATTTTAGGAATTAAATGTTTTGTGAGCATAACATATTCAGATAAGGGTACGGCTCAATGCATTTTCACAAAGTAAACACACACTTGACCAGCGACCCCTCAGGCCCCCTCACAGTCACCATCATCCCCTCTCTGTTACCAAAGGTAACAACTGTTCTGATGTCTATTGTCACATGAGTTTTACCTCTTTTTGCTCCTCAATATTATGTCTGTATGATTCACTCGTGTTGCCATGTATAGTGGTAACTTCTTCATTTTTACTACTGCATACTATTCCACTGTGTGAATAAGCCACAATATACACTGATGAACATTCAGTGTGCATCTGTTTGGGGCTATTACAAATAGTACTACTATCACATTTTTGTGCATGACTTTGGGTGAATACACAGGTATTTTTAGTTCTGTACACTGAAGAGCAGAATTGCTGGGGGACAGGGCACAAATATCTTCACCTTTGTCTCAAATTACACTCTCACCAAAAAGGTGTGAAAATCCAGTATTAATTCAAATCCTTGCCAAAACTTGGTATTACTGGCCTTTTCCCCCTTTTTTAGGGCCCCACCTGTGGCATATGGAAATTCTCAGGATAGGGGTAGAATCAGAACAGCAGCTGCAGTCCTACACCACAGCCACGGCAATGCTGGATCTGAGCCTTATCTTCAATCCACACCACAGCTTGTGTCAATGCCAGATCCTTAACCCACTGAGCGAGGCCAAGGATTGAACCTGCATCCTCACAGAGACTATGTAGGGTCCTTAACCCACTGAGCCACAAAGGGAACTCCATGGCCTTTTAATTATAACAATTCTGTTAAATGTGTAGTGTTATCTCATTGTGGTTTTATTTTGCATATTCATGGTAATCAATGAGATTGCACACCTTTTACGTTTATTGGCCAGTCAGATAGTCTCTTCTGTTAAGCACCTTGAACAATTTTTTCCTTTTTTTCTACTAGTTATAGTAATAATATATATATTTCTTATTAATTTGTAAGTCTTCTTTATCTATTATGGAAATGAATTCTTTGTCATGTATGTATTTTGTAAATATATTCTCCCATTCTACAGGTTGCCTTTTCATCATCTCATGGAAACTTTTGATAAATAGAAATTATTAATGGTTTTAAACTTTTCAATTTGAAATAACTTCAGACTTAAACTTTAGACTGGCAAAATAGTAGAGCTCCTGTATATCCCTCATCCAGCTTTCCCTAAGAGTAACATATTACATAATCATAGTGCAATTATTGAAGCCAGAAAACTAACATCATCACAATACCATTATAATCCATAGACCTTAATCTCATTTTGCCAGTGGTCCACTACCACCTTTTTTACAGGTCAGGATCCAGTCCAGGATCCACCATTGCCTTAGACTGTTGTGTATCCTTGGTTTCTTCCAATCTGTGGAAATTCCTTAGTATTTCTTTGTTTTTTATGACCTTGATGCTTTTGAAGAGTTATTTTGTAGCATGTCCCTCCATTTGAATTTGTCTGATGTTTCCTTATGATTGACAACACTATTTTAAGCATTAGTAACTACAAACAATGGGATCTTTAAGAAGTTTTGGTTTACTGAGTATTTTTTTGTCATCCTTTTTAGCATTCTGTTCTGAATTTTGATAAATATTTGAAGTCATGTAACCACTACCCCAATTAACATATAAAACAGTCTTATTAGCCCCCTAAAATTCCCTCATGTGCCTTTGTAGTCAGTTTCTTGCGCTCAACCCCAAACCCTGGCAACTACCTGTTTTTTATCCCTATAGTTTTGTTTTTTCGGAATGTCATATAAATATCATCATACAGTGTGGAGCCTTTTGAGTCTGGCTTCTTTCACTTAGCATAATGCATCTGAGATGCATTCATGTTGGTTTATCAGTAGTGTGTTCCTTTCCATTGCTGAGTAGTAGTCCACTGTGTGGATGTACAATAATTTGTTTATCCATTTACCAGATGGTAGATATTTCAGTTGTTTCCAGTTTCCGGCTATTACAAATAAAGTCATTATAAAAGTTTGTGTACAAGTCTTTGCGAGAGCACAAGCTTTAATTTCTCTTGGATGAATAACTAGGCATGGAACTACGAAGTCATATGGTAAGTGTATGTTTAACTGTGTGTATGGGTAATTGCCAAACAGTTTTACAAAGCGGTTGTGCCAGTTTGCATTACCACCAGCAATAAATAAGAATTCCAGGGGAGCTCCTGTCATGGCTCAGGGGTAACAAATCTGACTAGTATGCATAAGACGTGGGTTTGATCCCTGGGCTTGCTCGGTGGGTTAAGGATGCAGCATTGCTGTGAGCTGTGGTGTAGGCCAGCGGCTGCAGCTTTGATTCAACCCCTAGCCTGGGAACTTCCATACACCAGGAGTGTGGCCCTAAAAAGCAAAAAAGAAAAGAAAGAAAAAGAATTCTGGGAGCTCCCTGGTGGCCTAACCATTAAGGATTCAGTGTTGTTACTGTTGTGGCTTGGGTTTGATCCCTGATCTGGGAACTTCCTCACCATGGCCAAAAATCCCCAAACAATTTTGGTTTCTCCATATCCTAGCAGCACTTAACACTGTCACTTGTTTTGCACAATTAGTGGAGGTTATGCATTTGCGGGAGTGGGGGTGGGGGCAAGAATACTATGGCTGTGACCTTTTGTTTCTCAGTGCATCACATCAGAAGGCACATTTACTAATAATTTCTTATTATGTCCAGGTTGACTTTGATCATCTGATTAAAGGTGGTGTGGATGCTCCGAAGTTACGTTACCATTTTCCCCTTTGTAAGTAATAAGTGTCACCTGGGGAAACACTTTGAAGCTATGCAAATATCCTGTTTCTCATTATACTTTCACCCACTGATTTGGGCATCCCTTGATGATTCCTGCCTGCAATCATTATTTCTATGTTGTTTGCCTAGTAGTAATTTTCTCCTTGTATAATTCCTTCCAAATTTATTAATTGGAAATTCTGCTGTAAGGAAAGCCTGTCCTTTGGCTCCCGTTTATTTATTCAGTTGTATCAATATGGATTCATAGACATTTATTTTATTCTATGGGTTATATTCCTTTCTTTCACATTTATTTTGTTCCTCAAAATTATCCCAGATTTAATCAGTGGGAGCTCTTTCAAGTTGGCTCTTGTGCCTTTTCAACCTCACCCACTTCTCTCTCTACCCCCTACCCCCACCCCTTCTCTCTCTCACTTTTTTTTTTTTGGCTATTCCTTCCTTTCTGGTTCCACACAGTGCTTCACGCTCACCATGTATTTTCCAAGTTCTAGACTCAATCATTTTCCCAAGGATCCCTGGTTCTTTGAATATAGTTTGGGATTAAGAACCCAAGACCTTGGTGCTAAGTGTGCTCATTGCTACTGGGGTGTCACTGCTTCTAGGCCTTTTCAACAGAAAGAAATAGTAAGTATTCACACATCACATATACACTTTGTGTGTGTATGTGTGTGAATGAAAAGCCACAAATTCATGCTGATGCAATAGATTCTATTCAACACGACAGAGCTCATTTGGCCTTTCTCTTTTCTCTAGTTTTTATCATACTTCTTGGATAGTGAAAAACCTGACCGTTGTGATCTACAATGTATTTATTTGCTTGTTTAAAAGTATTCATGCACACATTAGTTTCAGAATTCTTAACCCGTATCTTTATGACAAACACATTTACTTAACCAGGGTACAGTATTTCTACACAGTTATTTTTGTGTTTAGCTTTACAGGATATAACCATAATCCTGTTTTATAAATAACTTTTGTTCTTTTCTTCCCCACCCTCTGTGATTATGTTATTCAAGAAATTGTTATTCTTAAAGTAGTCATATTTATCAGTCCACCAGGAATTAATTTTTGGTAACCTTTTTTTTTCTTTTTATGGATGCACCTGCAGCAGCATACGAAGTTCCAGTGCTAGGGGTCGAATCGGAGCTGCAGCTGCCAGCCCGCACCACAACTAGAGCAACACTGGATCTGAGCTGCATCTGCAACCTATGCCACAGCCTGTGTCAACACCAGATCCTTAACCCACTGAGCGATGCCAGGGATTAAACCCACCTCCTCACAGACACTATGTCGGATTCTTAACCCCCTGAGCCACAACTGGAATTCCAGTACATTTTTATTACAATATAACATACACAGTATACAAATCATAAGTGTACACCTTGACGTATTTTCACAAATTGAACATTCTTGGTAAACAACACCTTAGAATCTGCCTCATGCCTACTTCCAACTACTATCTACTCATTATAGTAACTGCCATCTAACTTCTAACAGAATATTTTATATAAATAGAATGATGTACTATGCATTTTTTGTGTTTTCTTTTGCTCAACATGTTATTGGTGAGATTTATTCATGTTATTGATTGTAGTTTGTTCGTTGTCATTGCTCCTTAGTATTCCATTGTGTGAACAGACAAACTTTTATTTACAGTTTTGACACTGACAAGCATACGAGTGGCTTCTGATATGACACTGTGTGTGGGCTAGAATGACAGCACATTCTTGCCCATGTGTTTTGAGGAGAAGCATATGAATGCATTTCCTCAGGACATCTTAACTGTAAATACGCTGGGTTTTAGGGTTGTATGTGTTTGAATTTCTTAGATACTTTCAATTTGCAGTCCCATAAGCTCCACATCCCAGCCAGCACCTGGTATCACCTGGCTTTTTAGTTTTGCTAATTTTGATAGATGTGATATCACATTATAGTTTTCCTTAGCATTTCTCTGATATCTAATAAACGACCACTTTTTCATAGGTTTGTCTATTTGGCTAATCTCTTTTGTGAAGTGCCTGTTTAAGTCTTTGACCCATTTTTCTATTGCTGATTGAATCGTATGTTTATTTTCTTACTGATTTGTAGGAGTTCCTTATACATTCGGACTACAAGACCTTTTTTTGAATTATTTACTGTACATATCTTATCCCACTCTGTGGACTTCCTTGGCATTCTTTCAATCATGTCTTTAGAAATATAAAAGTTCTCCATTTTAACATAGCCTAATTGATCAAAATTTCCTTTATTAGCACTTTTTATGGCCTGTTTGAGAAATATTAACTACACCAAGGAACAAAGAGGTTCTCAAACCTTTAACTTCTGGAATCTTTTTGCTTTATCTTTCAGTTTAGATTGCAGTTCTCTAGAACTGTTCTTTTTGTGTAATGTAAAGTAGGGATTGAGATTCATCTTTTTTTTCCTAAAAGATTTCTAAATGCTCCAGAATTGGAGTTCCCGTCATGGCTCAGTGGTTAACGAATCTGACTAGGAACCATGAGGTTGCGGGTTCGATCCCTGGCCTTGCTCAGTGGGTTAAGGATCCGGCGTTGCCGTGAGCTGTGGTGTAGGTTGCAGACACGGCTCAGATTCCGCATTGCTGTGGCTGTGGTGAAGGCCGGCAGCTACAGCTGCTATTAGACCCCTAGCCTGGGAACCTCCATATGCCACGGGTGCAGCCTTAGATAAGGCAAAAAAAAGACAAAAATAAATAAATAAATAAATAAAACAAAAGCTCCAGAATTATTTATTTATTTATTTATTTAGCTTTTTAGGACCACATCTATGGCATATGGAAGTTCCCAAGTCTAGGGGTCAGAGCTGTGGCTGCCAGCCACAACAATGCCAGATCTGAGCAGCATCTGTGACCTACACTGCAGCTCACGACAATTCTGGATCCTTAACCCACTGAGCGAGGCCAGGGATCGAACCCACATCCTCAAGGACACTAGTCGGGTTCATTACTGCTGAGCCACAATGGTAACTCCCCAGAATAATTTATTTTAAAGAAATATGTTTTTCTAGTTTACGATAAATTAAGTGACCATATATGTTGCATTAATTTCTGGACTCTAAGTTCTATTATTTTGGTCTATTTGTATATTTTTGCAATAATTCTATGCTCTATAAACATAAATTTGCAAATCTTGATACCTGATAATGATCGTCCTATAGCTCTGTTCTTCCTCAATATTGTTTCGGCAAGGATTAACACTTCGCATTTCCATGTGTATTTTAGAATCAGCTTGCCAATAACTACCAAACACACATATTCTCGCATTTGGGGGTTTTGCTTTGGCTTCCCTTGAATGTATAGATCAATTTGGGGACATTGTCATCTTTATAAAATTGTGCTTTCCAATCCATGAAAATGGTATACCCCTCCATTCATTTAGCTTTTCCGTAACTTTCTTCCAGTTGTGTAGTTATCTTTTTGTTATTGATTTCTTTTTTTTTTTTTTTTTTTGCCTTTTGTCATTTTATGGCCGCACCCGCAGCATGTGGAGGTTCCCAGGCTAGGGGTCTAATCGGAGCTGTGGCCACTGGCCTGCGCCGCAGCCACAGCAACGCAGGATCCGAGCCGCGTCTGCAACCTACACCACAGCTCACGGCAACGCCGGATCGTAACCCACTGAGCAAGGGCAGGGATCGAACCTGCAACCTCATGGTTCCTAGTCGGATTCGTTAACCACTGTGCCACGACGGGAACTCCTGTTATTGATTTCTAGTTTAATTGCATTGGAGGCCAAGAACATATTCTGTGTGATTTAAGTTCTTTCAAATTCATGGAGATTTGCTTTGATCGTGTATACTGCCAGTTTGGGTAAATATTCCATGTTCACTTGAATACAAATTATATTTTGCAGTTAGGGAATGGACTGGCCACAGCAGTGACAACACTGAATCCTTAACTCCTAGACCACCAGGGACTCCTGATGTGGTATTCCATATAGATTAAGCTTATCAATTGTGTTGTTCTACTTACTGATTTTTTTTTGGTCTACTTTATCATTTATTGAGAAAAAAATATTTACCTATTTCTCCTCTTAGCTCAGTAACTTTCACTTCATATATTTTAAGGCTATTTATTATATGCATAAAAAATCAGCAGTGTTATGCTAAACAGAGTTAAGTCAATCCTGGTGGATTGAATCTTTTATCATTATCAAATATCATTTCCTTAGTAATAATTAGTATGTTTGTATATTTAGCCTGTTATGTATAGTGACACTATCTTTGTTTTTCTTAATGTTTGTATGCTATATTGTGTCCTACCCTTTTACAGTCAACGTTCCTATGTCCTTATATTTAAGGTGTGTTTCCCACATAGTTAAGTTTTTAAACTTTAGTCACAGAATCTTTAAATTTTAACTGAAGCATCTGGTCCATTTATACATCAGTGTAAATACTGAAAAATTATAAATCTGATTTATATCTACATCTTGTAATTTTTCCTTTTTGTTCCATTTCTTTGTTGCTTTCCTTCCAATTATTCAAGCATTTTTAATAATTTCATTTCACTATCATCTTTTTAGGTATTACATTATTTTATTTTATTTGTTAGTGGTTACCCTAGAAATTATACCACACATTCTTGGCTGAAAACAGTTAATAAAAATTAATGCTTTTGGATACATGCACCCTTATGTTCATAGCAGCACTATCCATAATAACCAAAACATGGAAACAACCTAAATGTCCACCAACAGATGAATGGATTAAGATGTGGTACATATATAAAATGTAATACTACTCAGCCATAAAAAAGGCTGAATGCCACTTGCAGCAACATGGATGCAACTAGAGATTATCATACTAAGTGAAGTAAGTCAGAAAGAGAAAGACAAATCTATACGATATCACTTATATGTGGAATCTAAAATATGGAACAAATGAACCTATCTACAAAACAGAAACAGACTCATAGACCTAGGGAACAGACTTGTGGTTGCCAAGGGGGTGGGGGGAGGGAGTGAGATGGACTGGGAGTTTGGGGTGGGTAGATGCAAACTATTACATTTAGAATGGATAAGCAGTGAGGTTCTACCTTATAGCACAGGGAACTATATACAGTCTCTTGGAATAGACTGTGATGGAAGATAATATAAGAAAGGAAATATATATATATATATATATATATATATATATATATATATATATATGTATGACTGGGTCATTGTACAGCAGAAGTTACTTTTGCTACATCCTAGACAATGAATGGACTTTAGTAGAATACTTTAACTCCATATATTTCCTTTCACTCAGGTAGGTTTTAGAAGATAGGTTTGAAGATAAAACTTCTAGTTTTCTAGGTAAAAAAGGCAGGAGGAAGACATTCCACACAGTGAAAACAGCTAGTCTGGGTGCTGACCTTCCCCTCTCTCCATATATGAAGGAGAGAAAAGTAGAGGGTATTCAGAGGAAGGAAGATAGGTTTTTTTTTTTGTTGTTGTTGTTTTTAATGGCTGCATCTGTGGATATGGATGTTCCCAGGCTAGGGGTTGAATCGGAGCTGCAGTCTGCCTGTGGGACTATGCCACAGCAACACCGGATCAGAGCCGCATCTGCAACCTAGCCACAGCTTGCAGCAACACTGGATCCTTAACCCACTGAGTGAGGCCAGGGATTGAACCTGCATCCACAAGGGGTTCTTAACCCTCAAAGCCACAATGGGAATGCTGGGGAGCATAGTTTAATGTGGTCTGACCATGGAGTTGAGGTAAGGGAGGTCCAAAAACAAGCCTGGACGTGAATATGGGGATTTATCATCCAGTCTGGACTTCACTCTGTGGGCAATGGGATTCATTGGGGAGTTTTTAGAGTTAAACAGTGACATGGCCAGAACTACCATTTACAAGGGTCACTCAGTGCAGCACAACAGAGGAGGGACTGGGAAGGAAGGGACTGAATACAGGAAGACTTGTCTGGAACCAGCAGCAATAATATTCCACATTCAGTGGCTGCCCAGTGCAGATAATCAACCCCAAACACCTAATTGTGGTCTACAAGGCTATGGTTGATCTGGCCTCTGTTTATCAGTCTGACCTCAGCTATGTGGTCCCCTTTGCTCACTGCATCTTTGTCAGATGATCTTTTTCTCCACTGTTCAGTTAATGTGTCAGACTCCTTACAACCTTGGGGCTTTTGCAATTGCTCTTCTCCTATTTGGACATATTTCCCTTCTCATCATTCAGGTCACAGCTCAACAATACGTCCCAGGGAGGACTTTAACATCTACCCTCTTTAAAGTGGCTTTCTCTGAAAGCCACATATTACTGGAGCTTTTCTCCCCATAGGACTTATTACTGTCTGAAATATTTTCTTTATTGATTGCTTACCTATGTATTATCTGCCTCCCTCTACTAGAATGTAGAGTTCATCAGAGAGGGATGTTGTCTTATTCACCAGTATAGCTTTAGCACTGAGAAGACTACCTGGAACAAAAGAGATGATCAATTGATATTTCTTGAATACATGAATTAATAAACCTATTTTTCTGTTTGGCTCCCAAACATCACCCCCTTCTCCATATATATATTCAATCCTTTATCACCTCCATGCCATTCTTAACTTTCATCTTTAACTTTCCAATAAAATAAGGGCTTTTTTGGCAAAGACCATCACTGTTAGTGATAAAAGATGACTCTATTAGGGAAAGCTTTCTGAAGACATGGAATCTGACAGGCTCTTCAAAAAGAGGCAGGAAGTTTAGATGTGAGAAATCATCCAGCAATGAATTCAAGTCTTAGAATATCAAAAAGTCCAACCAAAACAAAAAAAAATCCAGACCAAAACATTCACAAATAAAAGTGCTTAGATTATTATTAGATTTCTAGTGCTGTGTTAACAAACACTTAAAAGCTTAAAATAGTTTGTACTTACTATCTCACGATTCTGTGGATGGAGAATCCAGGCAGGTACTTCTGGGTTCTGCTCAGGGTACTCCAAAATTGAAATCAAGGTGTCAACAGCAGGGCTGTTATCTGAAGTCTTTGGAGAAGATTCCACTTTCAAACTCACTCAGGGTGTTGGCATGATCTAGTCCTTGCAGTTGTAGGACTGAGATCTTTATCGTTGGTGCTGTCAGCTACCACTCTTACTCTTGCATGGCTCCTCCATCTTTGAGGGAGAAATAGCATGCTAAATCATTTCTTCTCTTCAGATCTCTCTGACTTTCCTGTCTTCCTTCCTCTTCTACTTTGAAAAGCTCATGTGATTGCACTGGGCCCACCCAGTTAATCCAGGATAGTCTTCCTATTTTATCTGTCTGTCTGTCTGTCTATCTATCTATCTATCTATCTACCTATAATCTATTTTTCTTTTTAGGACCTCACCTGCAGCATATGGAAGTTCCCAGGCTAGGGGCTGAATCGGAGCTGCAGCTGCCGGGCTACACCACAGCCACAGCAACACGGGATCCAAGCCACATTTGTGACCTATGCCACAGCTTGCAGCAACACCAGGTCCTTAACCCACTGAGTGAGGCCAGGGATCCAACCCATATTCTCACTGGCACTGTGTTGGGCTCTTAAACTGCTGAGCCACAAGGGGAACTCCTGGTTTTTCAGACCAGCTCTCCCTTTATCTCTCTTTTTAGAATTTCATTGCCTTATTGTTGGAATACAAAATATGTCAACCCATTAGAGACAACTAGGATCTTAGTAATTTTTCAAAGGTGATGAGTATGGATTGAGCCCCCTCACTAGGATGTTTTTCTCAGTTCTGCCTGGATTTCTTGTTAATCCAGGGCTAATGGATCCACTCTAAATGACAGTTTTCTCTCAGCTTCTCAAATTGTGATCAATAGATGGCTTACAAATGCAGACTCCCAGGGGCACCCAGCGAATCAGAATTGCTGGTGTGAAACTGCAGTCTGTATTTCTAGCTCAGTCTCCAGGTGATCTTTAAGCCCTCGAGTTGGAATCACACAGCTCTCTTCTGTCCCCAGTATTGTGGCAAAACTCAATCATGCCAAGTATCAAGAGGAAGTCACAAACTATTTTCTTAGAGAACTACAAGGAGAGCTAACAGTTTCTAGGTCATGAGGAAGCCATCTTGGCTTCCACGTTAAGTCAAAGGGGGTATCACAAACCCTGGGGATAAAGCCTTGAGGAGGAAGAGAGGGGTAAGGGGAGGGAACTAACAGAGATGAGTGAGTGCATTTCGTGTACAGGGAAGCAGGCTCTCCACCTACACAGATAGGTTGGTACAAATGTCCCTTCTTTCACAATTTGTCCTGAGTTGCTCTGGCTTCATAGATGGGTTTCTTCCCTCTCCTGACAGTCTTTTCTCTCCATCTCCTCTGAATTACTGCTGCATCCCAGGAAGCCAAGCCAAGCCCAGTGGCAGCTTCAGCCTCCTGAATGTCACAAGCACAGGTACTTCTGGATTTATTGGACTCCTGCCTTGAAGACAAACCAGCTGGGTTTTATTGCATCCCATTTATCCTTCTTCCTCCCTGCCCGTTTTGCCCACTCATCGCTTAACCAGGGTTTGCAGTAAAGCACATTGGCATAGGTGTCAGCCCAACTACTGGGAGGTGCCTGGGGATGTGTGAATTTAGGGCTGTCACCCCATTCCCCATTTGGGCAGCTGGCCAGCACCTGGGTGATTTTTCTGGATTTGCCAAGAACACATCTGAAGCTGAAAGTAGGGAGAGGGTGGTGGAAACAGGCAGGCAGCTGAATGCTGTGAAAAAAGGACTTTGGGGGCAGCTGGGCCTAGACTTTGAACATACACCTGCCACTTTCTGCGTGACCATAGGAAAGTCACTTAAACTCCCTGGACCTCATTTCTGCTATCATTAAAAGACAGGGCTTTGATATATTCCTTGTATTTTGGATTAAGTGAAATAATATTAAAGTGTCTGTTAAGATGCCGGTCATAATGTAGGCTTTCATTATGTTAGGGCCTTTCTTCCAATATTAAAAGCCTGCGTATTAAGCTAGTTAAGTGCTCAGTGACTCAGTTTCCTCATTCATAAAGCAGGGACAATAATGGTCCCTCACAGGGTTGTGCTGAGGCTTAAGTGAATTAATATTTGCAAAGCTCTCTAGCACAGGGCTAAGCACATAGAAAGCTTTCAAGCAGCAGGAATGAGACAACATGCTTACATTGTGTTCACAGCTCATTTGGGGTTATAGGGAGATGCTATGGAGAAAGCTGGAAACCTAGGATCCTGTATAGGCCCAGTCTCCCTGGGGATAGAAAAGTAACTACCCTTCTGATTTTGCAAACTCCCTTTTCCTCTCTGGAATGGAAGAGCCCTTCCTTGCAGAGGCGGCCCAGCTAACTCCTCTGTCCTTCTACATACACTCAAGCATGCAAATTATATTAACTATCTATTACTGTATGATGAAATACCCCCAAACTGCGTGGTTTTAAACAAACAATTATAACCTGTAGATTTCTGGGGGTCAGGAATCTGGAAACAGTTTAGTTAAGTGGCTGTGGTTTAAGGTCTCTCATTAGGTGGCAGCCAAGCTTTTGGCCAGGACCACAGTCGTCTGAAGACTTGCCTGGGACCAATGAGTCTATTCCCCAGAGAGTCACTCATTTGTCTATTGGCAGAAGGCCTCAGTTCCTTGCCATGCAGTTCTCTCCAGAGGCTGCCGGATCGTCTTAACACATGGCAGCTGGCTTCCCACACAGCAAGGTGAAGAGAGAAAGATGGAAGCTGCAGTATTTCTCTCTTTCACGACTTAGCCTCAAAAATAACACATCATTGTTGCTACACTATACCATTCGTTACAGGTCAGTCACCAGGACGAGTGCACCTTCAAGGGGAGAGGAATTAGGTTACATCTTTTGAGGGAGTATTGTCAAAGAATTCGAGGACATATTTTCATCTTTTCCATCAATGGTTGAATGGTTATCCGCAGATAGTTGTGATTTTGGTTTGCTCCCAAGAGAAGGTGAGTTCAGGGTCTTTCTACTCGACCATCTTGGTCACTCTTTCCAAGGACATATTTTTATTTTTTAAATTAAGGTATAATTGATTTACAAAGTCACCAATTTCTGCTATATATCAAAATGCCTTTATATAAGACATATATATATATATATATATATATATATATATATATTCATATATTCTTTTTCTTATATTATCTTCCTTCATGGCCAAGGACATATTTTAAAACACTCTCCTATTAGGTACACAGCAGATTAAGAAGTTGATTTCCAAATGAACTAATGCCGTTGCTCTTTGTCCTTCTAATTACCCAGTTTACCCCTCCTGGAAAAAGATCTGAAATTCCAGTTTCCAGTAGAATTGAAAATAGGCAAAGAAATGGAACAGAAAATGGTTATGATTCCAACCACAAACTCTTATCAAGTGCTTCCTATATGGCATATCCTATGTTGTGCATTCAAAATAAAGAAATGGTTAATATAAATCTCTGCTCTAGAGAAACTGCTATCTCTTGGAAAGACATAGAAGTAAAGAGGAGGTTCGAATAAAATCGTATAGGCAGTCTTTACACCACTCCTTATTTTCCATGTCTCCATCTTCTTCTTTCCCAGTACTTAGCACAAATGTTCCCCACCACCACCACATTTACTTGTTATACTTATTACTGTTTTCTTTCCACTGTAACCCCAGGGCCTAGCCCAGTGGCTGCTCCGCAAACATGCTCAGGACTACTTGCCAAGGACTAGCTGTGAAGTGGTAAGCATGGTGAACTATGGCCTGGAAAGAAGGCTCCCTGGATGAAGCAATCCTGTGCTGAGACAGAGTTCGAACTGGAGTCAGTAAGATGGAGCATGCATGGATTCTTCCCATCCCCAGGAACAACATCCCCTGCTGAGCCCCAAGAGTCTGGTGCATTTAAGGGACTGCACACACTTCTGTGTGCTGGAGGTGAGAAAATGACAAGAGTTGGGAAGAGGAGTGGAGAGAGGATTATAGAGGGAGCAATGAGAAATAAGTGCAAAGCTATAGCAGAATCAGGTTACTGAGAATCGAAAATCGGAGGAATATGGACTGTATCCTAAAAGCAATGAGAAAAACCACTGAAAGAATTGAAATAGGGGAATGATAAGGTCAGGGGTCTTTAATATTTTAGCAAGGACTTGAAAGGCCACCCGAGACCCCTCCTCCACAGTTTGAGAGTGGGGGCTACAGGTGTTCCAGGAGCCAGAGTCCAGAGGTTACACTGCAGAAGGTATTCTAGACCATCTTTCTGCAGAAGGCACACCCCAACCCCCATCTGCCCTGGGGCAGGAATAGAAGTATGGAACAGCAGCTTCCTCAGGTCCAGGAGGCCAGGCCTTGCTGGGCCCCCACCCAGCAGCTCTCACAGCTTGTGGAAACCAAACCAGCTCCTCCTCCTTCTCTGGCTCCCTTTCAGAAGCGGATTGGAGTGGGCGCCCCAAGCCCAATTACCAGAGTGCAGAGACTGTGAGCTGGAAAACACATTTCCCCTCCAGCAAGAGAAAACGTGCTGCTTCCTAGGACCTCCCCCACTGGAACCATCTATGGAACGTACAGAATTACAGAAAAGCAGTTTTTTCTTGGAAACATATGGAACACAGTTTGTTTGCTTGGAGGAAAATCATAACTTGTTGTTGTTTTTTTCCCCCCAGAGGAAAATTAAAACTCTCACACATTTAGTCTTTTCAATCCCCTGTTTGTCTTGTGCTTTTGAACCAAAATGCAGGCCTGGGGAGAGTGGTGCTTGTTAGTGAACAGGAAATCTTAATTAGAGGGTTAGTTCCACTGGCCAAACTATAGGAATTCCAAACTCAAACTGTCCATTCATTGTTTCTAGGGCAAGAAAGGGGTCATTAGGCCACAAAGCTAAATAAAACATCTTTTGCAGAAGGAAGGATGACGTTGATTATATGGTGTGTACATGGGGTGGGGCACGACATGATAACGGTAAAGTGTGAAAAATCAAAATGTAAGGTCCAAAGCAATCTTGAAATAATCCTCCCACTGGATACCTGACCTTCCCAGTCAAGATGGAAGAAAAAGAAAATGGCCTGTTTTTCATTTGATTCACTGATCTAGAAAATGGGAAGATGAAGCAGAGCTGGGGTATTTGAGGTGAATAAAAAGAGCCAGGAGACAATCTTTGGGGATTTCTTTTGCCCAAGAGCCTCCTCCATCTGGTCTTTCCCTCCCAGGATGTCCCAATGGAGCTGCTTTCTTCCTCTCTTTAACGTCTCTCTGAACAACCTCAGAAGCTCTTTTCTTGGTAACATGAGAACCCAATGCAGGGCTTGAAGGATACATTCTGAATGAGAAAGTCTGCCAGGTTATTCGCCTCCCCTCCCCACCAATAATTCTTCTAGAGAGCATTTAGCTTATTTGGAAAAACTACCTCAAATCCCCAAGAGAACAGTGTGCATCTTAGCTGTGGATGAATGTAATTCTGATCATTCTCTGAATACTTGAAGCTTTAAAAACTGAGTAAACCAAATGTGCAAAAAACTGCTTGCCAGCTTCTGAAGAGAAAGTTGATTACCCTGAGGGGGGACTGGAAATGGGTGGGGGAGGTGGAAACTGATTTTCTGAATAGGCCATTTGATTAGCCTTGTGGGTATTTCCAGAAGTAGCACTTAAATGAGCCAAATTAATCATGCCCTCCTCCGTAAAAACCATCTTACTAAGCACCTAATATGTGCCAAGTGCCTTACTCAATGCTTGTAAAGATTTACAAAAAAACACAGCCGGTGAACCTTCAGCAAAAGAAAAACATGAAGTAAGTACCACATTCAGTCTAGCTTTCTGCCATGGACACATTTCAGATGGCAGCATGAGAAAGTAGATGTTAAAAGACAGTAGTGGTCTCCTTGGGTGGAGTCAACACAGTCTAGAGTACAGGCTGCTGAGGGGGCTGGAAGTGATGGGACAGAGTATTAAAGAAGAAAGAACAGAACAGAGAAGTTGCCCCAGAAATCCATATTCCCTTTGGGTTCTGGCTAAATACAGAGCTGTGCATGTGCAAGGCAAGACCCTGCACGGCTGAGCACAGACTAGGTACTGAGGGGCAATGAACTGATGGAGATTCCTGAGGTTACACAGTGATGGAGGACATTGGGCTTCTGGCCAGTCTCAGTGTAGATATGTTACTGAACACTCTGGGCATTTAGCTGGACCCCAGAGAAGTCAATCCAAAGAACAGGACTACTCCAGCCCTAGCACATGGACTATTCTTGACCCACCTTAACAAAACGGAAAAACAAGCTTCAGTTGGATTAAGTGAGCCACAAATAATTAAATGCTTGTCAATTAACACTCAACACTCAATACTTAACATTCTTTAACATAATCCAAACTCAATACTGTGGTATTCATAACGTCCAACATTCAAAAAAATTACTAGACATGCAAAATAGCGAGGAAATATGACTCATAACCAAGAGAAAACAATCAATAGGAACAGATCCAGAGAGGACACCAATGTAGTCAGTAGCAGACAATGATTATAAAACAGCCATTACTATTAAGTTCGAGAATATAATGGAAAAAATGGACATCTCAGTACAGAAATCTCAATGGAGAGAGACTTTAACAATAGATAAATGCAAAGTGTAGAACTAAAAAACACAATTTATGAAATGAAAAATTCATTATATTGGACAATGAAGAAGAAAATAGTAGTGAACTTGAAAATAGATCAACAGAAATTATCCAAACTGAAGCAGAGAGGAAAAAACGGATTAAAAAAATGAACAAAGACTTGATGACCTGTAGGAAACATTAAACAGTAAGTTTAAGTGGAGTTTAAGTTTAAGTGGAGTCCCATTAGGAGGAGAGAGGAAAAAATGAGTCAAAGAAAAAAATGGAAGAAATAATGACCAATATTTCCCAAAATTAGGCAACAAAATGTCAACATTCAGATTAAAAAAAAAAAACAACTCAATGAAACTTGTAAGCACAAAGAGAACCACAGGTAGGAATATCATAATCAAATGACTGAAATCCAAAGATAAGGAACATTTGAAAAGCAGCCAGGGGAAAAATAGAGGGGTTACATACAAAGGAATAATGATAAGAAATACTGCTGATTTCTCATCAGATATAAAACCAGTCAGAAGATATGGGGCAACAACTTTGAAATTCTGAAATAAAATAAATAAATAAATAAACACAACAAAAAGTTCCCAGTCAACTTAGAATTCTGTGTGTGGTAAAAACAGCCTTAAAAAGGGTCAAATAAAGATATTTTCAGCTAAGCAGAAGCTGGATTAGTCACTTAGAATTCTGTGTATGGCAAGAACAGTCTCAAAAAAGGTCAAATAAAGAAATTTTCAGATAAGCAGAAGTTGGATTAGTCACTAGCATATATATACTACAAGAACTACTAAAGGAACTTCTCCAGGCAGAAAGAAAATGATTCCACATGATAACAGAACTATACAAAGAAGAATAAGAGAAATAGAAAATATGTGGGGTACAAATATAAAAGATAGTCTCCATATTTAAAAAATTTCTTTAAAAGGCATTTGACTGCTTAAATCAAAAACAATAGCAAAGTATTGTGAGGTGTACAATCTTTGTAGAAGCAAAATATATGGTAGTAGCAGCAGGAGAAATGCGAAGGGACAAATGAAACTATACTGTGTGAGGTTGTTACACCTGCTGTGAAGTGGTGTAAAGGTGTAAATTCACTAGCACAGGTAGGCTGTGTTAACTAAAGTATGCTTATTTTAATCCCCAGAGCAACCGCTGAGAATTAAAACAAAGAAGCAATATAGAAGATAGAATGGAAGACTAGAAAACATTTAATTAATCCTAAAAAAAGAAGAGAGAAATAAGAGAGAGCGCATAAATGTGGCAAAAAGAAAACAGATGGCAAACTGGTAGAATTAAGCCCAACCAAATCACTATACATTATATCTAAATAGACTAGATAGTCTAATAAAAAGCGCAATACTGCCAGAAAGGATTTAAAAAGTGAGACTCGATTATACGATGTTTATGAAGAGACACACTTTAACTATGAAGACACATACAAGCTACAGGGAAAAAGAATAGAAAAGGACAACCGTGTAATGATTAATTGTGAAAACAAAGGAGTGGCTATATTATCAGACAAATCAAGAACAATTACAAGGGCTAAAGGGAGATATTACATAATGACAAGAAAGTCAATTCATTAGGAAGACATAGAATTCCTGAATGTGTATAAACTCAATAACGAGCTTTGGAATACATGATCACAAAACTGATAGAACTGAAGGGAAAAACAGACGAATCCACAGTAAGTGTTATAGAAGTTTACCCTCCTTTCTTAAGAATTGATAGATGTTATACAAACATACAACAAAAACATATAACCATCAGGAAAGATATAGAAGATTATCAACAAACTTAACCTAGTCGGCGTTTTAACAAATCAATAGTTGCAGAATACATATGATTTTCAAATGTACATAGAACATTCATTACAAGAGACCATAAGCTGGGCCATGAAACACATCTCAATAAATTTCAAAGGGTTACATCATAAAGAGGGTATTCTTTGACAATAAGAGAATTACAATAAAAACTAAGAACAAAAAGATTTCTGACCATTTCAAATATTTTGAAATTTAGCCATACATTTCTAAATAATCCATGAATCAAAGAAGATACCACAGAAAAATAAGAAAATACTCTGACCTGATGATAAAACTGTAACATATCCAAAATTGTGAGATTCAGCTAAAGCAGTATTTAGAGTAAAATTTATGGTCTTAAGAGCTTATGCCAGGAAAGAGGAAGGATTAAAATCAATGATCTATGCCTTCATCTTAAGAAACTAGAAAAAATAAATTATATATAGTAAATAAAAAGAAATGATAGAATATGATAAAAAGTAGTGATATTTTAAAATAATAATCAGTGAAATAAAAAGTAGATAGACAATAGAGAAAATTCACACAACCAAAGTTTTCTTTGGGAAGAGTAATAAAGTACATAGGCCTCTAGCTAGACTAATCAAGAAAAAACGACAATGCAAATCGCCAATATCAGGAACGAAACACAGGATACCACTACAGATTCCGTAGTTGTTAAAAGACAAATGAAAGACTACATCTAACAATCTCATG
This sequence comes from Catagonus wagneri, assembly GCA_004024745.2. Lineage (NCBI taxonomy): Eukaryota > Metazoa > Chordata > Mammalia > Artiodactyla > Tayassuidae > Catagonus > Catagonus wagneri. The sequence continues at coordinate 13,941,860 of PVHT021183666.1, forward strand.
TCAATAAATTAAAAAGTTTAAATAAAATCGACAAATTCTTTAAAAGATATAAATTATGAAACAATAAAAAGTATAAGATATGAATAACTATATCTGTGAAAGAAATTAAATTTGTGATTAAAAGCCTTGCCACAGGAGACTCCTGGCACCATGGCTTCACTTGTGAATTCTATCAAACATTTAGGGAAGAAATAGTACCCATGTAATATAAAATTTTTCAGAAAATGGTGGAGGAGGGACTACTTTTTAACTCATTTTATGAATTCTGCATAATTCTAATGAGGAGTTGTGGACTTTCAGGACATTGCAAGCGAAGAATTACAGATCAATATCCCTCCCATGCCTAAATGCAAAATTTCTTAACTAAATTAAATAAACATGATATTTCAAAGGATATAATACATCGTTACCAAGTAGAACTTATCCCTCCTAGGTAAGATTTGTTTAACACTAGAAAGATTGCCAGATACTAGGTCAATATACAAAAATCAATTGCATTTCTGTAAAAGAACAATAAACAGTTGGAAAATAAAGTGGAAAATTCAATATCATGTACCTTAGCTTTCAAAAAATTAAAAACTTAGGGACAAATATAATGAGAGATATTTAAGACCTTTGTGTTGAAAGCTACAAAACCCAGCTGAGAAATAATAAAGATCTGAATAAATAAATATTTAATGTTCAGGAATGGGAAGATTCAACATGGTTAAGATGTCAGTTCCCTCCAATTAATCTATAGAAGTAGCACAATTACCACCCTAGTCGTCTTTGGAGGTGTGGAGGGTATTAATTAATAAGCTGATTCTAAAATTTATGAAATGCAAAGGTCCTAGAATAGTCAAGTAATCTTGAAAACGTATGTTGGATGACTTACATCACCTGATTTCAAATCTTACTACAAAGCTACATTAATTAAGACAATGTGGTATTGGTGTAAAAATAGAAAAACAGATCAATGGAACAGATTAAGGAATCCAGAAATAGATCCAAAGATATATGGTTAATTATATTAGAGCTAAGGCAATTGAATGGGGAAAGAGAAAAAAATCTTTCTTTAAAGGTGCCAAAATAAGTGGGTATTTATATAGGGAAAAATGAATCTTGACACCACCTTTCAACAGACGCCAAAATTAGTTCACTATAGATCATAAGCCTAAAGTTAAAAGCTAAACTTCTAAAAAATAATAGAAGAATATCATCCCTAATTTGAGAAAAGCAAAGATTTCTTAGAAAAGACCCAGAAAACACTAGGAATAAAAGAAAAAGTTAATCATTTGGATCTTACAAAAATTAAACTTTTGCTCATTAAAGATACCATTTAATAAGTTGATAGGAGGAGTCCCCTTGTGGCTCAGGAGATTAAGGCCCTGGCATTGTCACTGCTGTGGCTAGGGTTTGATCTCTGGCCTGGGAACTTCTGCATGCTATGTACACAGCCAAAAAAAAAAAAAAGTCAGTAGGAAATTCATATACCGGAAGAAAATATTTGCTTATGCAATCTGACAAAGAATCTAGAATATATAAAGAACTCCTATAATTCAATAAGACAATCTGGAGTTCCCATCATGGCTCGGAGGTACAGAACGTGACTAATATCCATGAGGATGCGGGTTTGATCCCTGGCCTCACTCATTGGGTTAAGGATCCGGTGTTGCCGCAAGCTGTGGTGTAGATCACAGACAAGGCTAGGATCTGGCGTTGCTGTGGCAGTGGTGTAGGCCAACAGCTGCAGCTCTGATTCGACCCCTAGCCTGGGAACTTTTATATGCCATGGGTGCCCTAAAAAGCAAAAAAAAAAAATAATAATAATAATAATAATAATATGATCAGCTATAAATAATAACAGCCAAAAGACTTAGCCACTTCTCAAATAAGGACACAGAAATAGCTAAGCACATGAAAAAGGATTCAATCTCCTTAGTCATCAAGAAAGAGCAAATTAAACCATAATGAGATAACAGTACACGACTGCTGGAATGACTGAAATGTAAAAATTGACAATGCCAGTGTTGGTAACATTGTGGAATGGGTGGGACTCTCATACATTCCTGGGAAATGCAGAAAATTATACAAGAGTCTTTCCCGACCACCCCCCACCTTGCGTGGGCCCCAATCTCTCTCAACTCTGTCCACATTACAGACCCCCAGAGTGAGTATTTTAAAAAAGAAATCTGGTTGTGTAACTTCACTACTTAACGTATTTCAATAGAATCCATTGCCCTTAAGATAAAAGTTGGGAGTTCCCATTGTGGCTCAGTGGTTAACGAATCCGACTAGGAACCATGAGGTTGCGGGTTCAATCCCTTGACTTGCTCAGTCGGTTAAGGATCCCGCGTTGCTGTGAGCTGTGGTGTAGGTTGCAGATGGGGCTCAGATCCCACGTTGCTGTGGCTGTGGTGTCGGCTGGCGGCTACAGCTCCTGTTAGACCCCCTAGCCTGGGAACCACCATATGCCATGGGTGCGGCCCTAGATAAGGCAAGGGAAAAAGACAAAAAAAAAAGAGAGAGAGATAAAAGTTGAATTTAAGAGAATGAATTTGTCCTTAAGGATTAGTTCTCGGCTTACCTCCCTAGTCCCTACGCAGGCTTCTTCATGGTCACCACTATATCCTTCAGCCCCGGTCCCAGTAATCTCACATAACAAATCACCCTCAAATTCAGTGGCTTGAAGCAGCGATCATTTACTCACAATCTGAAGGTCAGCTGGAGCAATTCTGCCTTAGGCTGTGGTAGCGGGGGGAGGCTTGGCTGACCTAGACTGGGCTTGACTGAGTGGCTCTGCCTCTAGATAGAGTTCTGGAGACTGACCTGAAAGCCCCGCTCCATGTGTCTTTCATCCTTCTCGGACTAGCAGAGAGGCGAGTAGAACACTTAGTGCCTAAGACCTAGGCTCTTAAGATGCCTCTTGAGATTGGCACACTCACATGTCCACCAACTTCGTGGCCAAGTCAAAGTCAATGCAGAAAGAAGTACTCTTCATCCCATCTAGGGCAAGACTGAGCCTGTAGAGAGAGAAGCATTGTTGCCAATTGTTTAATTTACTCCAAATCCCCATGCTCCTGACCACCGGAACCGCTTTCAGCACCCCTCCAAGATACCACGCGCTCCTCTTTCTGCCCTCAGACATCCCACTCTTCCTTATAGACTGCCAACCTCTCACCCACCCTTGACTCCCCCTTGCCCCTCCCTGAGTCCAGGTCAGGCCAAGTGCCCGTACTGTGTGTTCCCATAACACCCTGCACTTCCCTCTCATGGCTCGGGCTTCACAGTTCTTGGCTGTTCATTTGTTCATAGCCCGTGTCCCTCACTTCCTTTGTAGGTGTGTGAGGTAGGGATGGGGAAAGTTTGTTCCTGTGTATAATCTTTAGTTTCTGGAAACAGAACACAGGGCTTTTCATGTGTTAGGCAGGCCTGAAACATTTGGAAGGCATACACTTTTCTTTGGGTTATAGACAGAATCTAAGCATAATTAATTCTTCTTGCTTTTGCTTGCCCATTCCTCTTTGGCCTTTTTAAAATAACAGCAGCTGGCCTTTGGGGAATAACTCCTGTGACAGTGTACACAGACCTGTGTCCCCTGTGTTCTGGGGTCAAGGTTGGGCTAATCAAATGTTCTCAGCCATCAATTTGAATCAAGTGGAGAAAACTGATGGGAAAATAATTTGCAAAGGCCCTTTTCAAAGGCAGTTCTTCAATGTACTGGCCATTTCCCAGGGCTACTGGATTCCTGCTACCCAGATTCCCAGAGCTACTGGGACTCCAACTCTTGATGAAGTTCTTATGTGTAGCCTTTCCTAAGATTCTCTATGTGATCATAAATCCTTTCAGTAAATGCATTTCATTTTAATTAAATTGCCAGAGTCAATTTGTATTACCAATTATTTTAAAAATTATATTTGATGCTACCACCAGATGCTCAAAACCTCAGGCCCCACTGTATATCCTCTCTCTCCTTCTGGTTCACCAGGAAGTGGGTAGGGAACTTGCCGGCTCTTACTTATGATTAATTGACTTTTGAGCTCTCGTAAAGCTCATTTTGAGAGGCCAATCTCTGACTAACTTAAGGCTGTCAGTAGCTGGGCATCTCTACGTATATGCACCTTTGCTTTGCCAAGGAGAGAAGGAAACTTCCTGTAACATCTGGAGTAATACACTGCGGTGGATCAAGTCCTACATGTTAAAAATTTACCCCCCTAACTACTTGCAGAGCAGGTCTTTTTAGTATTCTCAGAGCTCTGAGGAAGAGAATAGTCACAGGAAATGACCAGGGTTAGTGAACTAGAAGATGGCTTGGGAGCCATTGTGTTGCATATTAAAATAAATCCTTCTGGTGAGGAGCTGTTCATTGATCTATCTATCTATCTATCTATCTATCTATCTATCTATCTATCATCTATCATCTATTTATTGTTAGACTTGACTGAACTTCAATAGACCCTGGGCATTTTCACATATTCCATAAAGCTAGACAGCCTGTAATATGGTACTTAGCCCAGCTCGGGGAAGAGAAGGCCTGAGGCACAGCCCATGTGGGCTGACCCTCACTCTGTGATGAAGCTCTCACTTGCTGGGTGACACTGGAGGACAAAAGCATCCACCCATTAGTTCCTGCATGCCAGAAACTTCCTTGGTCCACGTGAAAACAAACTGTGGAATCCTATCCTTATTTGGGACCGAGGACACATCTAGTTGATTCTTAATTGTCCTCCTATGCAAATTTTTTCTTTTCCTTTATAATTTTTCATGTGAGAAAAGTTAAATGAGCCTGAACATGTGGGAACAGACTCTGCTAATTTTGAACTCTTCACTTCCTTCCCTTAGGCATTTAATCAGTTCTATTTTTTGGAGAAGATTTGTTTGGCAAGTCAAAGAGAAGATAACAAGACTGGGGGATGGGGGAGGTCGGTTTTTAAACACAGAGAAGCACAAAAAGTGCTGCCATCTGAGGTCTCAAATTAGGATGGAAAGCACATTCTCTGCAGCTATATCTTACCCTAAATGAAAGTTTAAAACAGAGTGGATTTGATTTGAATCAAGAGGCTGCAATTAAATTTATTTTTCTAAGAAGTGTACTCTTAGTACATAATACAGTCTTTTTTGGTGCAGGGGGTGGGGTGGGCGGGTATGCACGTGGCCTGCAGAAGTTCCCTGGGGTAGAGATCAAACCCCAGCCACAGCAGTGACCTGATCCACAGCACTGACAATGCTGGACCCTTAACCTACAGAGCTGCCAGGGAACTCCAGTATATAATGCAGTCTTTTTTTTTTTTTTTTTGGTCTTTTTAGTGCCGCACTCATGGCACAAGGAGGTTCCCAGGCTAGGGATCTAATTGGAGCTGTAGCCGCTGGCCTACACCACAGCCACAGCAACGCCAGATCCGAGCTGCATCTATGAACTACACCACAGCTCACCCCAACATCGGACCCTTAACCCACTGAGCAAGGCCAGGGATCGAACCTGCAACCTCATAGTTCTTAGTTGGATTTGTTTCCTCTGCACCACAACAGGAACTCCTATAATGAAGTCTTAATGCTTGCTCTTCACAACTAACTTGGAGAAAAGGATATATTTCATTGTGATTATATTTTATTTCACAAAGAGTATGTTTCTGGAGTTCCCGTTGTGGCTCTGCAGAAACAAACCTGACTAGTACCCATGAGGATGCAGGTTCCATCCCTGGCCTCGCTCATTGGCTTAAGGATCTGGCGTTGCCATGAGCCATGGCGTAGGTTGCAGATGTGGCTCAGATCTGACATTGCTGTGGCTGTGCTGTAGGCCAGCAGCAGAAGCTTGGATTCAACCCCTAGCCTGGGAACTTCCCTATGCCATGGATGTGGCCCTAAACAGAAAAAAAAGTATATTTCATTTGAAAGAATACATTTTGTTAATGTTAAGATTTTTAAGAGCCAACAAGGTACAGTGGAAAATGCATAGGTTTTCAGAAGACCTGTATTCTTGCTCCTTTCCCTGGTTCTTACCTGCTGGGGGGATGCTTGGTAAATGTGAGCCGCTCATAGAATTTTCAGGATGGGTTAATTGGGAGCAGGGCCCACCATTCGCAGCAGCCACTGACCAACTTGACCTGGACAGGTTCAGGGAACTGGACAAGCCTGGAATGAGGTAGGAACCACAGCCACAGGTTCATCAGGGATGGGCTTTGTGACTCCACAGCTCTGCTGAATGTCACTAAGTACACAGTGGGAGGAGGTATGCTGGCATTGCTTTTGGAGAGCAGTTTGGCATTCTTCATTAAAAGTGATAAAGTTATACTTACACTCCTAGGAATCTATCCTGCTGAGATACCTGCACAAGTGCATAAGGTACAAGCACAGCTGTTATTGACTATTACTGATCGCCAGGTTCTTGGTTCTATATAGGTATTAATTCACTTAGTCCTCACAACCACCCTTTGAGGTTAGTATCCCCATTTCTCAGATGAGGAAACTGAGGCACAGAGAAGCAAAGTAACCTGCCCAGCATTACAGAGCTGGTCTTGATCTTGAGCTCCTCAAACAGAACATTACAGACTGGCTAGCTTATTAGCAATACAAATTTATTTCTCACAGTTCTGGAGCCTGAAGCCCAATATCAAGGTGCCAGCACAGTTCAGTTCTGATGAGAGCTCTCTCTCTGATTCATAGATGGCCAGCTTCCCACTGTGTCCTCACATGGTGGCAAGGGCAAAGGAGCAGCCTATTAGGGCTAATCTCAATCATGAGGGCTCCATCCTTACGACCTAGTCACCTCCGGCAGGCCTCATCCCCGAATTCCATCACATTGGAGATTAGGTTTTATCGTGTGAATTTAGGGGAACACTAACATTCAGTCTAAAGCAATGACTCACCTGAGATTTAATGCTGTACGATCTGACCCCAGAAACTATATGTTTGGCCCCTATGCAGATATGAATCCACGTTTTGTAGAGTCTGAAGTTCATGCAATTTTAGAGCATCTCTTGAAAAAAATTACAAATACAAGTCAGGCACGAAATATTTATTTACTGCGAGAGAAGAAATTACAAATTCTAAGAAGGTGACAAATACCATAAGAATCATGAAATTCAGAAAAGCAACAATTTTTTATTAACTTACTGCCTGATGCACCCTTATAATGTTTTTTTCTCCAACATTTCATTTGATCATTCCTTATTCACATGACAATTTTGAAAATTTTTTATAAAGAGAATAAGATAAGTCAGTCTTTCCTATAGTATGGTGAATTGAAATTTGTTCTCTTATTATTGACAGCTTTGATGCATAAAATACGCTACTTCCCACAAACATACTCACTACTTGCAGTACTTGCACACGTCTGTGCCCAGCAAAGACAGAGACATTGATAAATTCTATTCTCCATGATTCTTATGAAAAAAGAAAAAAACACGGTACATTTATAGTTGTATATACATGATGCATTATCAAGTAGGTTTCCGACAAATTTCAGTGAAGAACAAAACAGTTTTCATACCTCTGATTACGGGAAGAACTTTCTGCGGACCAGCTACTGGTTCTCTGCGTTTCAGACCATTTCTGTTCCACTCCCTAAATAATTCTGTCCCATTACCCTCACACATTCTTTTAATGAATCACGATCTATGACCCTGGGCTTTTGTATCTGGACCCCTGGCAGTTGGCACTGAGGATAAAAGGAGTTATTTCTGGAAGCTACTCTTAAAACATAAAGCTAGCAACTACTTATATACCTTCCACTAAACCACTAAATGTGTGCCCTGGAAGAGGTCTGGCTCATGAGGGACCAGAAGCATCAGCTTCTTCAGCATTGCAGATTTGCCTCACATAACTATGTAAGAAGGATGCTCAACACCGCTTGTTTTTAATGGGGAAAAACTGGGTGAACCTAAATGGCCATCAATACAGGACTGGTGGGAATACAGGATGTCCGTGGGGTCGAATCCTTGCAGGTCTTAGGAGAAATGAACTAAACGTCCACTTGTGGTGAGGGAAGGTGTCCTTCACCCCATGGTAATGTAGAAAACACAAGCTGCAGGATAATACAGTGAGTATATATCTTCAAAACTTGGTATACTTGTAAATGCACAGACACATTGTAGAAGCACACATTTTAGAAGAAACGGTAAGGAGTGACTGCCTCTGGGGAGCTTAAATTAAGATCTGAGCGGGTAAGGAGGAAACATTTTAATTTTCACCTTATGGTATTCTATTTTGTTTGAGTTATTTGACTATGTTATTAACATACACACTCACTTGCAGATGACAGAATCCCAACTCAAGAGCTTAAGGGAAAACAGGAAGTGTGTTAATTCATACAACTGTTTGGCTAAGAACATCAACCAGGCGGTGCTGGATCCAGGTGCACAAAAGGTGTCAGTGGAAACCTGTCTTTCTGCACCCCTTGGCTCATCTTTCTACTTCTTTGGCTCTATCCCAAGGCAGGCTCTCCCTTTGTAATGGCAAATGGCCTACAGCCGCCCTAGACTTAGACTTTTC
>PVHT021183666.1:13950428-14105328 GCA_004024745.2 Catagonus wagneri
GGGGTCTAACAGGAGCTGTAGCTGCCGGCCTTCGCCACAGCCACAGCAACGCGGGATCCGAGCCGCATCTGCAACCTTCACCACAGCTCACGGCAACGCCGGATCCTTAACCCACTGAGCAAGGCCAGGGATGGAACCCGCAACCTCATGGTTCCTAGTCGGATTCGTTAACCACTGAGCCACGAAGGGAACTCCTAGACTTAGACTTTTCTGAGCTCAGCAATCCCAGTAAGAAGAAAGAGAATTCCTCTCTCCTAAAGTTTCCAATAAAAGTTTTGGACTTGACTCTCCTTCAATCAGTTCTGTGCACATGAACACCCCTGAACTGGAAACAGGCTGAAATCACCTACTTCGGAAGGCGGGTCAATTACACCCAAACCACATGGGTTGATCACTGTTGGAGGAAAAGAGTAGGAATGCCACAAAGGACAATGAGGTGTCATTACCTAAAGACAAAAGAATGGACACTGGCAGGCAAGAACAGCCATCTACCATGTAGGCATCCCATTTGAAATTTTTTATTTTTATTTACTTATTTATTTTTGCTTTTTAGGGCTGTACCTGCTGCATATGGACGTTCCCAGGCTATAGCAACCCCAGATCCAAGCTGCATCTGCAACCTACACCACAGCTCATGGCAACCTTGCATTCTTAACTCACTGAGCAAGGTCAGGGATCGAACCTGCATTCTCATGGATACTAGTTGGGTTCTTAACCTGCTAAGCCACGATGGGAACTCCCCATCTGAAATTTGAATGGTAGAGGATTTCAAAAGGAAACAGTGCAGATTGTCAGAGGAAAATCTTGGAGCAAGCAAAATCTCACCCTTTTGCTAGTAAAGCAAAATAGAAATTATTGAAGACAACTGAACCCAGAGAGGAGAAAATTCTTTTTTTTGCTGTCTTTCCAAAATAAGCTAAAGTTGCATTTGTTTGCTGGAAGAATTAGGCTGATTGAATAATTAGTGGTTAATATTAGGTTGAATTACATAAATTATAGTATATCCATATGGTGGGGAATATGCAGCCATTAAAATGATGCAGTAGATGAATACTGATATGGAAAATTTCCCACAGTTACTTTTCAGGAAAAATGCCTGTTGCAAAACAATAATAACAACACAATCTCACACTTAAAAATATGCATATATGTATGCATAGTAGAAAGAGTCAAAACTCAAAACCAATGTTTCATGAGTGGCTTTTCTGGGTTGATATGTTATGAATGGCTTTCATTTTATTCTTTCCATATTTGTACTTTCTGAGCTTTCTTCTGATGAATATTTATTACCTTTTAAAACATAACTTACATTTTTATCAAAGTCATTGCCTACTTTAAAAAATCAAACAGTCCTATGAAGCTTATAATAAAGAGTCCTTGCCCCTTCTCCACCGCAGTCCTTGTTTCCGGAGGAAACCACTTTTAACCCTTTTAGATGCTGCTTCTAGCATTTACTTCTGTTTTTCGAAGTCACGTGTTTGTATTGCTAGTCTTGATTTTTCAGATTTAAATATATCATTATTTGACTTCCTAATAAGAAAGCTGAAGATTCAACTCTGCTATAGCACCCTCACACACAATTCTTCTCCCACTCTCCCTATGTGGCTTAAATTACCTCTTGTATTAAACTCATATTTGTTGTTTTCATGATTGGCACCATGTAAATATTGTTTACTGCTTAGCCAAATAGCATATTTACATTTCCTTTCCTAAATACCTATTCCTTTTATAGATTTTAATTTGACCCCGAAAACTCTGCCACTAAGTGAAAAGCTGTTAAATGAAAGAAAAAAATTCTATTAATTTTCATGGGGAAAATACTGATGCATGCCAATGCAACCCAAGTACCCTGTCAATTCACCTAGGTAGAAGAATAAATCAACCGAATAATAAAAACAAGTTTAAAAAAATAATACACAATAACTTGACAGTAAATACAGTTTGTGTGTATATGTACTTTATATGCATTACATGTTTGTACATTTTATATAATGTATTATAAAATTATATATGTATATATTATAAAATGTATATCATACATATACAATATTTATAATACATATTACATAATGGATAATTATGTGTTATATAATGTATATATGTATATATCATGTGTAATATAATATATTACATAAATATAAATACATATATATCATGTACATGTAATATAATGTATTTATATATATAAAATGTGATGTAATGACGCTTACTTTATTTACCCAAGGAGGAAGAGTATTTTCAAGTGTATGACTGTCACAAGAATCATTTTCTGGAAGGTATGTTCTTGCTGTACCATTTCTTCACCAGACTTTTTGGATATTTTTCACTCAAGCTGTACTTAAAGTTGTAGTATAGAGTTCCCGTTGTGGCTCAGTGGGTTAAGAACCCAACATAGCATCCATGAGGATGTGGGTTCGATCCCTGACCTAGCTAAGTGGGTTAAGGATCTGGCATTGCCGCAAGCTGTGGCATAGGTTGCAGAGGTGGCTCAAATCTAAAACAGCTATGGCTGTGGTGCAGGCTGGCAGCTGTGGCTCCAGTGCAACCCCTACCCCAGGAACTTCCATACGCCACGGGTGAGGCTATTAAAAAATAAAAAATAAAAAAGTTGGAGTCTGGTAAAACCCTTCTAGGACTAAATACAGGCTGGAGATGGGAGTGCTTTGGAAACACAAGGAAGGAGAGTGCACGCCTAATAGACTGAAGTGTTGCAGAGGGCCTTTCCTGCTCGGTATCCCTTGCAGAACACAGCCTCTGGGCTCATCCAAACGTATTATCTCACATTGGTCCAATACCTTAGTCTCTGACTAGAAACTACTGAATCTATTGGCAAGTGTGTCATTGCCTAAAATTATAAAGTCAAATTATCACTTCTTAGGGCATATATATTTAGCATGCTTCTGAGAGAAATTTTGTTAGTGCCGAAGTAAAAATAAAGACAGAAAGTGCTTATCGTCTGAAAAGTGGTATAATTTGTCAAAAGATACTATGGAGAGAAAATTTTTATAGTTCTTAAAGGAGGTAATTGTACGATGCTTTATTTTTCTTGCACTTAATTGCTTTTAAAAAATTGTTTGGTGTTCTTCAAACTTCTGGTGAAATCTTCTGTACAACTACAGAATGTCCCTTTGAACAGTCAAATGTGTCAGATAATCTACCACTTTCAGTTTTTTGCCCTTAGAGTCACTCTGCCTAGATACTTCTCCTACTCTTCTCTGAATTGGTTTTCCTCTTCAGCTGCCGTACGGTTGGTTTCCTGGCTTTCTCTTTTCTGTCCTCCTGAACATTCCCCTTCTCCTTTGTCCTGTGCTGGATGGATGACTTGCTGATTCCATTCCTCTTTCTCAATTTACTCCCTTGTTTTGATGGAGCACATTCTTCTTTAAGAGAGTACCTAGGGGGTGAATTTTTAAGATGCCGCATTTCTCAAAATGTCTCTATTCTTTAAAAAAAAAATTTTTTTTTTAATTTTTGGCTGTGACCTTGGCATGTGGAAGTTTCCAGGCCAGGGATCAAACCCACACCACCACAACAACCCGACCACTGCAGGGACAACACAGGATCCTTAGCCCACTGTGCCACAAGAGAACTCCAAAATATCTCTATTCTATACTAACTCCTGACTGATAATTTGGCAGGTTACAGAATTCAAGTTGGAAATCATTTTCCTTCTGAATTTTGAAAGCACTGTTTTGTAATCTTTTAGGTGAAAGCCATTCTGATATCTAACTATTTCTCTTTGGAAGTTTTTATTTCATTTTTTTAGTTTAAAATTTTAATTTTGGAAAATTTGTGTGTGGAAGAAATTAATACAAGCACCTTATATTAGAAATTAATCCTTTAAACAAAGGAACTGAAAAGTAAATGTGGCATATAATCTTAACCCCCAAAGGTAACCAAACTTAACTGGTATATATTCTTCTAGAATTTCATTCTGTACATATACAGATCTATCTTTTTATTTTTTAAATGCTGGGATTGCTATACCTACTTGGTTATTATTGTCACTTTTCTATACTACTATATGTAGATATGCCCTATCTTTAGATCTGGATCATTCCTTTGACAGTTCTTATGATCCCTATTTCTAGCAATATGAAGTTTTGGGGGGGCAGGCTTTGATGTGAGAATGTCTTCATTATGCTGAGTTCTTTGAAGGCCCCTTCAATGTGGAACTTACTTCCCTCAGTCCTAGAAAATGTTTTTCAATTACTTCTTCCTCCCCTCCATTTTCTCTCTTGGTTATTTGGACTTGGACTTACAGACAGACCATATGGTTTTCTCTCATGTTCCATTTCTATTCTTTTGTTTGAGTTTCTGGGGTGTGTTCTTAACTGTGTCTTCTCATTTATCAATTGCGTTTTTATTTCTGCTTTCACATTTTTAATTTCTGGGTATCCTTTCTTGTTCTTCTTCTCTTCCTATGAGTCCTGGTTCTTGTTTCATAGTCGTAACAACATTTCATTATGACTAGTACCTGTACATTAAGGGCGAGTGTTATTTTGTCTCCTCCTTTGAAGTAACTGTGTTAATTTTCCTCCCTTCCTCCCTCCCTTCCTTCCATTTTCTTTCCTTGCTTCCTATTTCTTCCCTCCTCCACTCCTCCACTTTCCTCCCTCGCTCCCATTCTTTTTTTATTTTTCCTTTTTGCATTGTTGCATTAGACCCTGTCTTCCAGAAATCTGTCCCTTAATATCTAATGGTCATCTAGGAGAAAGGCTCTGAACTTCTGATTGGATGTTCTCTGCTTGTTGTGTGACTTGCCAGCAGCTGGACTTCACAGTAGGCAGATTGGGTAAGACCTGGCTATCTTACCGGGACTCCTAGTTGTTCATATTTTAAAGCCACTTTTCCGGGGTAATTAAACCCTTGAGGCTTCTGCCTGGAATGGGAGGGTTAAGTCAAGTCTGACAGTCAGCTATACAGGATCCAGGTCAGGGCTTGTGTGTTTAACAGCCCACACCCTCAGAACGTAAATCCTGCGTTTAGAAGGCACCTTCTCCTACTCTCAGCTGTGCCCATGTCTACAAGCCAACCTCACCAGAAAGCACATCTCCCAGCTCTGCCAGGGTGAAGGAACAGTTGATGGACTGTAAGAGTTTAGGCTGGAAATCTGGGAGTCTAGAGGCTCCCTTTTAAAGGCTGATCTTGTTTAACTGGACATTGGACACTATGGTTTAATGGAAGAAAAAACATTATTTTAATAGGGAAAGGCAATTATACTCTACTTAAATCTAACCTCTCCTCATTAAGACCAAATGATTCCAAGGGCACATACATCTGGGCACTGCAAAATATCTGATTGCTCACCAAGAAAATGTCCAGTAAGCAGAGAGCCATGAACAATTTCTGGAGCTCTGGGCTCTAAAAATTCCCTGAGGGCATCACATCCCCATCAACACGAAGTTGCCTCATTTTATTACCATGGCTACAACTTCCTACTCTGAAACTATCATGCCAGCCAAAGGCTAGGTGGTTGTCGTTTGGTGAATTAAAAGTAGGATTAATAAACCTGATTTTTGGCCACCATGATTCACCACTTACTACATGCCAGGCTTTGTGTCAAGTGCTTTTAACATTTCATATATCTACACAAGCCAAGGGCCGTCAATGACTTTGTAGGCTTACGGTGGCCACCCGGATTTATGCAGTGCACAACCTGAGCAGCAATACATGATGGCTTGCCTTAAGTCCTCTTATAATTCAGTAAGGGAGTTACTATTCAGATCATTTGACAGGTGATGAAACTGTGGCTCCAAGAGGCTAAATAACTTGAAGTTCTCCCGGCTACTATCAAGTGTTGGAGCTAAGATCCCAGTCTTCAAACTGCCTGATTCTGAAGCCAGTGCTCTTCCCAGGACGCTATTTTCACTGTGGCAGCGGGGGCAGGGTAGGGTGGGTGGGAGAGGCTGGGAGCTGTACAAGCACATCAGCTGTTCTCTTCAGGTGCTTCCCTGCCCCAGAAGCTGCCTCCTGGTCTGGACCTTGGGGTGCCTTGCTGTGGAAGGGCAGTCCTTGGGAAAGTCTTTGTCTTTTAATCTCTAGCTCCATGATCCTCCTGCTCAACGTGTGTCTTCTCTCCATGATGCCTGAGGCTGGGACAGGCATGTGTTCACACAGCGCTCTCACCCGCCTTTACATCCAGACCACTTGAGGGGTTCTGTGTCTTGAAGGAGTCCCTTCAGGAAGACTCAGAAGGCTCAGCCTGAGGTTGTCGAGAGGGCCAGGGAAGAGGGACAGAGAGCCATGTTTGGACTGGGGACAGAATCTAGGAAGGAATTTGAATGCAGTTGTGTCCATACTGGTGCAATACCTCTCCCAAGTCCTCCAAGCCACAAACAGTGAAGTAGCTGCCCTGCTACAGAGCCTCTCCCTTGGGGGTGGGGGTGGGGTAGAGGGACCCCCTCGTGCGTGCATGTGTAGGCTTGAGCACCTGTGTGTATGGTGTTTACAATACTTGCACACACCGACATCCAAAGACAGAGCTTGGCATAACTGATGAGGATTAAAATCCATGAAATCCAACTTCCATATGAATGGGATGCATGTGCAGATGTGCACACAAACACACACGTACACACACACTCCACACAAACTTGGGCTTAACCCAGGCCTCTTTGCACCTGAGGTTTGTTTTGTCCCCATCCCCATTACAGGCAGATTTGAAGGTTTTCATTTTCCTTTCTGTTTTTGTTGAATTGTTCTCAGGCTTCTGGGTGGTCAGGGCCACTTACGTTTTTGCAATAGCGAGATAACTGCTAGTTATGTTTTTCCTGCTCCAAGCCAGATCCTGTGCTTCATCTTTTACATGCATTATCTCATGACCCTTCCCTACAGAAAAGATATGGTACCCAATTTACAGATCAGGAAATTGAGACTCAGAGAAATAATGTTTCTAATCAGCTGAACACCATCCAAACCCAGATTCAATTCCAAACATGGGCTCTTTCCAATGGATTAATTAATTCAACAAATATGTTTTGAGCATCTACAATGTGCCAGGCACTGTACAACCAGGATCTGGCTGTAGAGAGGGGGGCCGACTGGTGGGGATGTAGCAGTGAACGGAGTAGAAAAAAATCCCTGATCTGGTGAAGCTTACATTCTATAAGGGAAAGAGATAAGTTACATAGCAGTCTATCAGCTGTAAATAATAATCAGAGATAAAGAGAAAAAACATAAAACAAGGAAGGAGAATAGCAGCAGTCTGGAGTGGCTGAAACTTTGGATGAAGTGACCAAGGACAGCCTCATAGAGAAGGTGACATTTGTGTAAAGACCCAAAGGAAGTGAGGGAGAAGCCATGCAGTTGTCCAGGGGGAAATGTTCTAGGCAGAGGAAGCGCCCAGGACAAAGCTCCTGCGGTGGGAGCATGCCAGCTGTGCTGAGGAATACTGAGGAGACTGGCACAGGGAGAGCAGAGGCCACCTAAGGCAGACAGGGGACACCAGGCTTCTTTCCGTGATGAAATAAACACCCGTGCATTTTCGCTGCTGATCTCTGACAAAGCATCCTCACTACATTCCCCACTTCTCCACACTCCACATTCCTGGCATCTTTCACTAAAGTCTACAGAAACTGGAGGCTGGGTTTTGCCCCTAGGGAAGAAGGAAGGAAGGCTCTGGGTTTCCGTGGATGTCCACTTCCGCTGAAGGAACCTGCAGGTTAGTGGGTGGAGGGGAGGTCCCGGTGGGGGACGGGAACACCTCAACCCTCACGTTGCAATGGTGTTGCCCTCAAGTAACTTGGCAGCCAGCCCAGCAGCAGCCTTGCAGGTCCCTGCACAATTAGACCCCTGTAGCCCTGCCTTTCTCTTTGTGGGAGCCAAAAGAGAAGCTCTGTATAATTCTTAAGACCACATATTTAGCTAACCTGCTCCGGCCTAAGTGGTGTTTTATGAGGAATTAATCTAACGGCTGATCATCTTTCACACCCTGACAGTGGTTAATGCGTCCCAGGGAGGCTCACAGCGGAGCCAGCCTCTCTGCTCTTGGCAGGGCCTGGGCTGGGCTGGGGAAATGGCTCCAGACGCAAGCTGAGTCTGGGGGTTGGGGAGGTCACAAGCAAATCGGGGCCAGCCCAAAGGAAATCAGACACAGAGAGCAAAACAAATTGAATTGTTTGAGGAAAATTGCTTTTTGCCTCTCATGCCCAGCTTCCTATAATTTTTTTTCTTCAGTGGGGGGTACTCTACACGAGTTAGTCACAGGCAATCCACTCAGTATTTTCCACTCCTTAATCAAGACATATTAAACATTAAAGAATCCAATCCGAGGATGGCGGGCGGGACTAGACAGCCACCGCGCTGGACTGTGGGCTGTGCCTCCACCGCTTTTCTGGGAGTTCCTTTCCCTAAGATGTTCCTGCCTGTCACTCCCATCTCTCTGGTCGTAGGGGGACTGGGCACCTCGCCTAAGGACAGCCAGTCCATATACTATTCCTCAACCTAGGGCGTGGTCTCGCATCCACCAAGGTCAATGGTAACCAGACAGATTCTTCCCCTGGGAGAATGTGACCTCATCGCAGGAGCTAAAGGGACAAAGAGAGAGGCAGAGACAGAGTAGCTGACCTTGATTACTGGAGGCAGAGGGAAGCAGTTACAAGCACGTGCCGGATTCTGTAGTACCTCCCTCGTCCTTCCGCTGTTCTCTCTCTAACCCGTTCTTTCTAACCATTTATTTTGCCATCATTCCTCCTCCCATCTCCAGAACTCCGCTTCCCTTAATGCAGCCACACGTTCCAGTGGCCAAAGGGAAGAAGAGGATGAGGGAGTTCTGCTCCCAAACTAGGTAAGCTCTAGACCTACCTCACTTGAGTTGGAAACGCCAGCACAGAGAAGCGCTTCTCTCTCGGAGCCCATGTAGGAAATCCCGGGAAGGGCTCCTGATGGGTCTGTGTGGAACATATGCCCCTCTCACTTGGCAAATTACCATGTCCAGGGGGGTGGGTTATTTGATTCATCTGGCTCAGGTCACACACCTAGAACAGACCAACAGCCAGGCAGGCAGCCTCCATGAATCACATGAAATGGAAGATGGGCACAGTTAAGAGAACCCATGGTTGGAGTTACCAGAAGAAGAGGCCATACACAGACCTACATGCTGGCTGTCCATGTCTGATAATCCACCCGGTTCTGGGCACCTGTGGGCAAGGTACGGTAAGTACAGCCCTCTCCTGTACTGGAAAAGATGGCAAGCTTCAACAGAGACAACTATCAGCACTTATAAAGCAACTGGAGAATTGGGATTCCTGAAAGGTAAGGGTGTTTTTCTAGTCATTAACTCAGCTCCATGTCACTAGCCCCATCTGATTCAAAAAGGTCCCGCTCAATGCTGCGTGCAGAGCCTATGGGAGGAAGGTCAAGACCACTACTCTATTGCCCTTGAATAAATTCTTAAGCTGTTGGTCTCCTGACAGTTTGAGAAAAAGAGATAGGTGGTGTGGAGGGAAAAGGGTGCTGGGATACACAGTCCTCACACGAGGCCATCTAGAGAAAGGTCAGGGGACCTAGAAGACTCTGGGCCAATGGAAGCTTGTCTGCGGGGGTAGCCTTACCTGGGTTGGGGTAGGTATGAGGAAGTGCTTCTGAGAACATGGGTCAAACAACCCAGGATCTTGGACGGGGTGTGGGGGGTGAGGTGGAGGTTCCCTCACTTGGACAGTGTCATTAGTGCAGACCCATAATGGTCGGTCCAACCCCTAGAAAGAAGTGCTGAGCCGAAGGTGGGAGGAGTATGGTTTCAGCTTTGTGGGCTGGGGAGAAGGAAGGCAGGATGGGCATGGGGTGTGCAGAATAGTTTGGCAAGCTCCACCCTCAGAGTCAGAGTTGAAAAGAGCTTATAGATGAACCTCAGAGGCTGTCAGGAGCTAAGGCCTGGAGCCAAATGACAAAGGAAGAGCAGCATTCTGAGGGAGAAGGAGGAGCTCTGGCCTGAATACATTAGCAGGAGAACAACAGAGAATAACAGACATCACAAACACAAGTGAGGGTCTCTGGACTAAGTGACACCCAATGGATTGACAACAACAGTACTTGGATATTATTAGGAGGAAGAACACATTATTAGGTTTTGGATGAAATGGAGGAGACATTTAAAGTGGGAAGACTGGAGTTCCTCTTGTGGCTCAGTAGGTTAAGGACCCCATGTTGTCTCTCTGGGGATGTGGGTTCAATCCCTGACCTTGCTCAGTGGGTTAAGAATCTGGCACTGCTGCAAGCTGCAGTGTAGGTCACAGATGTGGCTCAGATCTGGTGTCGCTGTGGCTGTGGCATAGGCCGGCAGCTGCAGCTCCAATTCAACCCCTAGTTTGGGAACTTTCTTATGCTGCAGATGAGGCTGTAAAAAGAAAAAAACAATGGGAGAATTCAAAGCCAAGCAGCCTGGAGAGGTCCACACACGAGGCTGCAGACCAGAAGGGTCTTTGACCTGGAAACTTAAAACTAAAACTCATACAGAACACATTTTATGTGCCAGGTTTTATACCTTCAATTAGTTAATCAATGAAGTGTGGGCCCCCCCGTACACCCCAGGAGAAAGGCAGCGTTGGTCATGGGGCAGGGTGGGGAGAAGGAGCCCAGGCGGGGCCTGGAGTACCAGGGGTCAGTAAGCAGACAGATGAGGACTTGTGCTGAGAGGGCAGGAAGGTGGTTAGAGGGGGGACCATGCATGAACTTATACTCCAAGCCTCACTGAAGTGAAGACCTATTGGCCTTTTAACTATTGGCAAATTTAAATATAAAATTATTAAGAATTTCAAGATAGTAACTGAATAGCATCAAACCCCAGGCATGGCCCTTCTGAATATGGTTTTCTGCGTATGTGCCCTGGTTGCAGGCCTGGGAAGCTGGCCAAGGTCAATTACAGCAGAGGTGAGAACGGTAGTGCCTTAGGAGCTGGCCCCAGAATTCCTCTCGGGGAATGAATTACACTTGATGTGGAGGCAACATCCCAGGGGCAAGGGCGTTGGCGAGAACCAAGGTGACAGAGGACAAAGCTGAACTGTTTTGAGTTCAGGAGAGTAATGGTTCCTTTGTTTCAGAGACGGGAAGGGTGAGGTGTGGCCGTGAGAAAGTTGGATGCTGGTGACCATGTGAATGTGCAGGGAAGACTAGTGGAGACAGGTTCCTGGTAGGATGGTGGCTGGGGGACATTTAAAGCACCGAGACGTGTAATGTTGAATCTGAAGTTCTGTACAAGTCTGTGGTTAAAACTCCTCTCTATCTCTTCCCTCCAGTTCATCCTGATTGGGGAAAATCTTCTTCTTCACAAATGCTTGGCGGGGGGTGGTGGTAGGTATATGTGTGTGCACCTGGGTAGGGTGAGGAAGAAATTGAGTTTCACACCAGATTCAAAGTAATACAAACCAGAGGAGGCAAAACAGAAGCAAGAGTCTCGACTTGGAAGTAACCTAAATGTCCAATGACAGATGAATGAATAAAGAAGATGTGGGACATATGTACAATGGAATATTACTCAGCCATAAAAAGAATGAAATATTGCTATCTGGATGCACCTAGAGATTATCATACTAAGCGAAGTAAGTCAGAGATATATGGAATCTAAAAAAAATGATAGAAATGAACTTACAAAACAAAAGCAGACTTAATAGACTTAGAAAATAAACTTATGGTTACTAAGGAGGAAAGGTGCAGGGGAGGGATAAATTAGGAGTTTGAGATTAATATATACACACAACTATACCTAAACTAGATAAGTAACAAACACCTACTATATAGCACGGGGATCTCTCCTCAATATTCTATAATAATCTATATGGGAAAAGGATCTGAAAAAGAATGTATATATGTATATATATAACTGATTCACTTTGCTGTACACCTGAAACTAACCCAACATTGTAAATCAATTCTAATATAAAATAAAAATTAAACATAAAAGAGACACAGACAAAAAAAGAAGCAAGAGTCTTAAGAATATAACTTCTCCTAACTCTAAGAATCTGAGAAGTCCTAGGGAGGGCTTTGAACTTGCATGGCATGTTGAAGCAGGAGAGCAGTTGTCCAGGCCAATCCTACACAGATCTCCAGGGGCTACAGGATATGTGGGCCAAACAAATCTTTGTAGTCTAGGATCAAAGTAACCCCAAACTTCTAAGTAGTCGTGATGATGATGATGACAGTGTAACGATGGTGACTGTGATGATGCTTGGGTCAAACATTGTCCAATATAATTCTCATACCACCTTATCAAGAAGGGACTTTTTAATCCCTCTTTTAGAGACGAAGACACCGAGGCACAGACAGGTTTTAGGTAACTTGTCCACAGTCACGCATCTAGTAAATAAGAAAAAGTCCCTCCTGATAGACCTTGGCGGGAATGGGGGTGGGAGGTGGGGAGAGATAATTTTGTTCTTGTGGGTTGCCTCCCAGGATGGGCTGTGGGCAGGTCTATCAACACTGCTCTGTACTACACAATCCAGGGGAGCCATTACTATTTTAATGTATGCCAGTGCCCCCTACAGGTGTGCAGTGCACAGTCTGAGTGGCTAGAGCAGAAAAGCATGTCCTTAATATCTCAGTGATGAGGTGAGCACAGCATAGCTAATGACTCATTCAACAACAAAGGTGGATGGAGACTAACTACAGGCTAGAAACCGTGCTGGGCCCTGAGGATCCAGATTCGGTGGTGTGGTTCCTGGGAAAGATCACCACATGAGGCTGTGTTTGTATAAAAGTCCAAGTGAACGGGCAGAGAGAAGGGAGCATCTCATTCTGTCTGCAGAGGGTCAGAGAAAGCTTTGGGGAGGAGGCCATTCTTGTAACAAGCCTTAAAGGATGAGGAGTTCACCAAACAGACAAAGAGTGATGAGACGGCCCATTCCCTGCTGAGGAAATAGCACAAACAAGGCAAAGAATGACTGGCTCAGGTCCCCCGCTAGGGGGAGAGTAGTTAAGATGTTTTCCTTCGCAGTGGGGGATAGAGAAATTTATGTGCATGGCTGAACAGGTAGGTGACAATTTGGATTCTGAAATGCTTTTCATGTCATTTTGGAAGTGAGATCTCCATACCGCAGAAGTGAACAGTGAGGCTAGGACCTCCATCTCCATGCTCTAAGATTTAGATTTTGACACTGGAAGTAATGAGAAGGGACACGGAGAGCCTCTTATCAGGGGCCTGACGGCAGAGTCACCTAAGAAAGAACTTACCATGTGCCTACTTAACGAAGGGCCTATATTCATTAGGTCCTTTGATGAATTAACAAATGCCTACTGGGCGTAGATTACGTCAAAGAGTGATGCTAGCAGGTGCCAGAACTAATGTGGCATGATGGGGACTCTAGTGGACTGAAGCCTGCATGTCCATGTAATGACGTAGGCTCAGTTTTGCCAGAGCTTCTAATTTTCCAGGAGAGGCTAGAAGTCCAAATTTTTAGGTACATTTTTTTCTGTGCTTTAAATGAGAACAACTAATTCAAATACCATGCAAATGAAATAAAACACAAACATGAGCAGGATTTGGCTAGCCACCTACCTCCCTTATCTTTCCATTCATCACTTAATCATCCATTCACCTACACTTGCATCCATCCATCCATCTCTCTACTTCTTCCTAGCCACTTGTCCATTCATCTACACTGTCCACCTATCTACACACACACACACGCACACACACACACCTATTTATTCAACTATCTATCTCCATCCATCCATACTATCCCTCTGCCCATTTCTTCCCATCCACCCATTCATCCACCATATGTTTACCTATGCACCTATTATTGACTCACCCCCCCCACACCCAAACATCCACCCACTTATCTATCCACTTACCTACTCATCCATCCATCCATCCATCCATCCATCCATCCATCCATCCAAGAATCTCCCTTTCACAGCTAAAGTATACTTTCTCTTAAACATTTACAGGATAAGACAAACATTCATCTTCTTCTACCTGCTCTTGGCCTTTGAAAGTCCTATTTCCCCTCCAAGTTCAAGCAAATTATAAGTTCGTAAAGTGGCGTAACATGAGCAAGCTTGTGCCTGCCTCCTTTTACCGGGAAATTTTTGCTCTCTAGTCCTTGCTGTGCTGCCTGAAGTAGGAAGGCCTTTTTTCTCCCCTTGGATTTGAGCTTTCACAAGTGTTCCAGGACAAAATTAAACCAGGAAGAGAATTAGATTCTCTTCCTTTTCTTGGAAACATCTTGCCACTGGGCCATGCTCACTGGGAATTAAACAAGTCTTCAAAAGGAGATCAGAAATAGATTTCTCAGTGGGGGTTCTAGATGTCAGTAAATGGGTTTACGGGAAATGGGTTAGGTTTGGCAAACTAAATCATAATACGATGAACGCACAATATGTCTGTGAAATACACCTTCTTTTTCATTTTCTCCTTCTCTATATCTAATTAGAACTCCTCCTCCTTTATGTCCGGCTTCAACTGTCCTTCCTTTCATTATCTAAATATCTCTTCTAGCTTGAGGCTAGTGGATTGGGAAGAGGGAGGGGCAGATGAACAATATTTATTGTACTGTACACCTGATGTATGTGATAGCACTTGTATTCCTGATTTCAGTGGCAGGTAATTTGGCATGACCTCAAGAGGACGGTATTACTACATTTACAAACTCTTTGTGCCTCAGTTCCCTTATTTGTCAAAGTGGGACAAAACTTCCCTATCCCCTTCCTCACCAAATGAGGTATCTTCAGAGAGGCAGCCAAGGTCTCCCCACCCCAAAACACCACTGGGATTCTTCTACTCGCAAATGAATGAAAACTTTGCTGAAATGTAAAATGTTTCCTGGGAGCTCTTCCCACCGTCAAGTAAGCTTTTATTATTCATTAATTCAAACATCTTAGTCAGATTAGGAGGCCATGAGGATGTGCAGCACAGAGTGGGTGGTGCGGACGGAGTATGATGGAGCCAGAGGAGGTCTGTGTACGCCGAGGAGGGAACACCGGCAAAGCATGCTCCTGGAGAGCCCGGGAACCTCAGGGGCAGACTGAATGTTGTCAGGGACCCCTTCTTTTCCATCATTGGACCATTTGTTCTGCTGCTTTCTCAACTGGAACCCTTTCCTGGCTGTGAGGCATCCTGATGTGTCAGCAGAAAGGTGTCATGGAGACGGCTATGCACTTCTGTCATCCATGACCTGCTGTTTCCTTTTCTATCAGACAGGATAGCTGTGAGGGAGTAAACTAGGTGAATCAAGTCCGTATCTGCCTTCTCCCCCAAAGCGCTGCTTCAGATCAGGCTGTCGATCTGGAGTTAAGGCCCTCCTGATACCAAGGACAAAAAGGCAGTGGGAGTAGACGGGGTGGAGGGGGTGGGTCCTGCACACCTGAGACCAGGTGTGAAAGCAGGACAGGTAACCTGACAGCCCGCCTCACCTGCAGACTTAGAGAGTGGGAGGTGTAACAGAAGCAGTAACCTTTCATGTTTATTTGGTGCCAAGAAGTTTAAAGATATTATTTCATATAATCTTTCAACAACCACAGGAAGTAGGGACACTTTTGAGTCCCATTTTATAACATGGAAACAGCGGCACCACAGGGGTCAAGAAACTTCTCCAAAGCCCCAAGGAGTGGGGTAACAGGACAGAGCATAGAGACAGAGACCATATGGCCCACGAAGCCTCAGATATTTACTGTCTGGTCTTTTACTGTGAGGAGGCTGCTACCGCAAAATAGAGCTACTGACCCCCTGCCCCAGCCCTGCCATGTTCTCTCTCCCCTGATCCTGTTCTATTTTCTTCAAAGTACTCATCCTACCTCATGTTACACGTGTACCTACACACGTGTGTATGAGTATAATATGCATGCATTTTATATGAAGTATATACTTTATATTTTATATAAAGTATACATATGCACCTATGTGTCACTTAGTACCTCACACCTACCCTGTCATCTTGTTCTTCACTCTAACTCTTGTGCCTAAAACCCCAACGTGCTCAAAGCAGGCACTCAGTACATGCTGGGTGAAGGAAGGAGTGAAGTGCTTTTAGATGCTTATAACAATTTCTTTTGCAGTCCCCTGTCGCGGACTGAATGTGAGCCCTCTACCCCAATGCCTGGGCTGAAATGCTAATCCCTGAGCTGGTTTTAGGAGGTGAGGCCTTCGGGGAGCCTTCAGGATGGGTGAAGGGTCCTTTTCATAAAAGAGGCTCCAGAGAATTCTCTCACCCTCTCTGCTGCGTGAAAACCCAGAAGAGGGCTTTCACCAGAACGTGGCGTGTGCGTGCCCTGATCTCAGCCCTCCAGCCTCCAGAACTCTTGAGAAATAAATGTCCCTTGTTTCTAAGTCGCCCAGTCTGTGGCACGCTGTTACAGCAGCCCGAACCCAGAACCCTGACTGCCCAGCCAGAACAGCACTTCGGCCACCACGGTCCCGGCTGAAAGAAGGAGTTTTGGATACCCATGTAGAAGCACATCCAGGACCGAGACCCCTCAGCAGCGGAGGGCCACACTCTGACCCAAGTAAATGACACCCTTCAGCGCTGCCCCTCACCCTGGTTTGCTTCCCCTTCTTTGATGAGCTCACCCTCCTCATTTCCTCTCCCCGTGGCCTCGGGGGGGCAGGTGAATGGGGACAAAAAGCTGCGCTGCCCTCCAGCACCAAAGGCAGGGAAATATGTGCGGTTTCCTCAGGAACACGGGGGAGAGCGCGGGTCACGAAGGAGAGGAGAGAGGAGTGAGGAGGCTGGCCGCCAGCTGGCTGGCTTTGTTCCCCGGGGACCCCGGCAGCGGCAGAACACGACGGAAGTCATGGCAAAAGAGGCTCCCCAGGCCCTTTGACCGAAGTGTTTGGGTGAGGGCTGGTGTCCGCGTCCCCGTGGGTGCCAGACCACCCCTCCGCCTCCGCGGGAACCTCCCCTTAGCTGCTGTGGCTCTCACAACACCTGCGCATCCGAAACACCTCGGAGCCTCCCAGCCTGTGAAGCTCAGGCCCCTTTTTCTAGCTCGTGCTTCAGCTGACAGGCCTATTACAGTTGTAACCAGTCCCCAAATTACCCACACTTCTCCTGGGGGTGCAGAGAAAATGTAGTTTCTTTATTTATCCATATCTGCTCGGACTTTTTTCACAGGCCTTCAGGTGCTAGATAAAATATTTTCGAGTCCAATCCATCAAACTTAGTTTGATGCCAGTTTTTGGAAGCCGTGGTTCGTCTCTTTAAGTAAAAAGAACAAGTAAGCAAACAAAAAGCCTCTCAGCCCCTCGTACAAGCCCCTCCTTTCAGAGACAGTGCTTGGGCATGTGGAGAAGGACTGTGGCCACAGGTGTGGCAGCAGGGGGAGGTGGTGGCCTCTGTGGCCTTGTACTGGGCCTACTGGGATGACCGTCCGTGCCCGGCCCCAGGTGGTGGCCAGGGAAGCCTGTGGCTGGGGAACTGTCCCCCGGCCTGTCTCTTGGCTTGGTCAGACCCTGGGCGTGCTCCCTGCCTGGATTGGCCCCATCTTGGTTTTCACCTTGACCGCCTGCCAGTTTCTCCATCCAGCTCCTGGTCTGCAGAGCCAAGAACCAAGTCATAGCAATTTCCCCTTTCCAAGCTATTGTTTTCTTTCATTATGATTCTTCTATGGGAAATTTCAAATATGTGCTATTTCAATGAGCGTCCTAACCAGAAACAAATGTTACACTCAAAAGGCATTTAGCCCAAGAGAAATGAATGAAGGAGGGAAGGAAAGTGTGATCAGGGTTCCTAGAACCAGAGTGGGGAGGTGTGACACCCAGGGATTAGCAAGAATGGGAAACCAATACCACCCTTTGGCCCGAAGGGCAGAGATCACTGAGATGTGAACACACAAGAAAGGGGCTGACCAACAGGGACTGTTATCAGATGCAGGGGTCACTGGACTACAGCTCATGGGCCAAATCTGTTCTGCCACCTATTTCTGTAAATAAAGTTTCAATGGAACGCAGCCATGCTCATTTTTTGTGTCTTGCCTGTTGCTGGTTTAAGCTACGATGGCAGAGTCAAATACTGCTGGTAGAGACCATACTGCCCACAAGACCTAAAATACTACTGTCTTACCACAACAAAAGTGCGCAGACCACTGCTGTTATGGGCTGTATTGTGTCCCCCCTAAATTTTACTTCTTGAAGCCCTAATCCATGCTACCTTAGAATGTAACTGTATTTGGAGATAGGATCTTTTTTTTTTTTTTTTTTTCTTTTTAGGGCTGCACTTGTGGCATATGGAGATTCCCAGGCTAGGGGTCGAATTGGAACTATAGCTGCCAGTACATTCCACAGCTACAACAATGGTGGATCTGAGCTGTGTCTGCAACCTATACCACAGCTCACGGCAATGCCAGATCACTGACTCACTGAGCAAGGCCAGGAATTGAACCCGCATCCTCATGGATACTAGTCGGATTCATTTCTTCTGCTCCAGGACGGGAACTCCCTGGAAATAGGATCTTTAAAGATCCAGTTGTGTTTCTTGGCTCCCGTCACAGCTGTAGGGGATGCTGGCCTCCACACATCCAGACCAGTGAGTGCATAGTGAAGTTGGTCACTCCCTGCCAGTCCCTGCTGTGCATGGGGGCTCACAGTTTGTGCTGGTGGCAGTTTTACAACCAAGACACCAGTGTGGGTTGTTGTCAGGGCTGTGTTGGCCAGGAAGCAAGGCAAATATGCAAGGCCATTGGTGTAAATGAGCCACGGAGCTGTGCACTAGCGCACACTGGGTCTGGTACCTCCACCCCCCCTGCCTCTCAGACATGCTCCCACCCACTTATAATATTCAGCGGAATATTATAAGGAATATTCACAAGGAAAAAATCATCCGCATTTCTTTCTTGAGAGGGGAGATACAAGTCCAGTTCTTTCAGGAAATGTTCAGTTGCAATTTCCTTAAAAGACCTAAAGAGGTTTAGTCCCCACTGCCATAGCTGGTCCAAGAGTCAAAATATATACTCACCACCTCACTCCTCCACCACTATTTTATTATTTATTTATTTACTGTCTTTTTTTAGGGCCACCCCCACGGTGTATGCAAGTTCCCAGGCTAGGGGTCAAATTGGAGCTGCAGCTACCGGCCTTCACCACAGTCATAGCCAGGCCAGATCCAAGCAACATCTACGACCTACACCTCAGCTCACAGCAATGGCAGATACTTAACCCACTGAGCGAGTCCAGGCATGGAACCTGAGTCCTCATGGATACCAGTCAGATTCCTTACCCCTGAGCCATGACAGGAACTCCCTCTACCACTATTTAAGTTCTACCACTTCCAGTTCAGGGGAATCCTTGTTGTAACCCTGGTGAAAATCCCTGTCTGGGTTCCCAGGCACTAATCCAGCAGAATAGATGTGGCAAGAACATGAACCTAAAATTCTGCATGTCTACTTGGAGTGAGGGTGAGAAGGCCCAGACTGCTTGCACCCCTTGGTTTCTGGACCCACGCGCTGCAGCACCGTCAGTCAGCTCTTGCACTGTGTGTGCCCTGCACCTAGTGTTGAGGTATCCCTGAGCTGGCCTTTTAGTTGGGACTTCTCCAGGACTTTTCACCATTTTTATCAGGCTGGTCACCCCTAGGTGATGAAGGACATGGAAAACTGGTATACCTTGTAGTTTTTGAGCCTAATGTTTTGTATTTGCTTTGTAGCAAAACATTCTCTCTGGCCTAGTACAAAATCGTGTGGGATAGCATATGTCCTATAGATCAAGACTTCTGTCACTTCTCAGATGATGGTGCTGGTGGAGGCACTGTGGGAAGACAGAACAAACCTCTATCTTGAGTAGGTGGTGATTCTGGTGAGGAAGGACTTTCCAAAGTGGACGGAGTCTTGACATCATCTACTTGCCACCAGGAGGCTAGCTGATCTCCCCATGGATGGGGCCATATCAAGGGCTCAGAATAGCTCCTGCTGCTTGTATGTTAGGCCTTCAGTATCAAAGCTGGGGCAGCTTGGATGAAAAGGATTTCACATTTAGGGGGCCTCCATTCCTGCCACAGGGGCTGATTTACTCACAGCCCATTCTACAAGCATGTCAGAGGCCAAGGACAGAGGCTAGCTGATGTCAACTAGATATGCTGTGCCTCCTCCCTACTCATTCATGTACTTCTCTCCCAGACTTCATTGCTCCTGATTTTATTTGGTGTCTCTACCACCATCTATCACCATCTAAGGGCTGACAAAATGCCTGAGGATCCTATACTATATTACCACCAAACCAAAGAGCACATTTTACTACCAAGCAGGTACGGCACACTGGGCTTAAAGCAAAGATGCTCAGTCTCTCTCATGTCCCTTGTCACTTGGGGATGACCACTCTGATAAAAAATGGTGGAACGGCCTGGTGCAATGTCAGCTAGAAGGCCAGATCAGAGACATCTCGCAGAGTTAGGACACTGGAGGTGGTATATGGACTGTAGTCTTTTTCCTTCCAGATCCCTGACCAATAAGCTGAATCATTCACTATTGACAAGGAGTCACTGCTTCCACGCATTAACTCTGCCCACTGGGAGGATTTCCTCCACCGCTATATTTCTGGGGGCCACCTCTAAGTGGGGCTGTAAAGTGGCAAATGCTCATTTTTAACGAGAGTTGATATTATTTTCATGTTTCTAGAGCCAAGCCCGAGTCCCACTGGGCGATTCAGAGGGATGAGAGTTTCCAGTGAGGCTCAGAGACAAAAGGGGCTTCCCAGTGTTTGCAGGCTTCCCCGACACTTAGGCTATAGGACCCAGCAGCTCCCAGAGTACTAGAGTTATCTATGGCAGATAGTGATGCTGTGGGCTTTTAAACAAACTTTAGTAGGAGACGCAGTGCAGATTCCAGAGTCTTGCAGCAAGGCCGTGCCTTGCTTCTGGGCTCTACCCAAGACTAAATGCCTGACCATGGGGACACCAAGTGACTATGTAACCACAAATGTTCCTTATGCTCTGAGTATTATCAGAGCCAATGAGTCATAGGGTTGGGTGGATATAGCAGTTATCCACTGTATGATAAAAGTGATACATTTAGGATTTGGCCTGACCAAATCCAGATGGCACAAGTAAATGACATGAGCAGGTGGTCCAGCCACCCCCCGGTGCCCACCTCTTTTGTTCAAATACATCTCTCAACAGAAGGACAATAGAGAAGGTCTTTCCTTGCCACATAAGAGAGAACTGTTTTTGACCTTCCTATTATTAGGGATAAAGGCAAAAATAATTCACCATATCAACAGCCACATCTCAAATGTCAGAGATACTGCAACTGGCATGGCAGCTGTGCTGCAATTGGTGCTATCGCCTGGTTAAGCGCACAGTAATTTTCCACCACCATTCTCCAAGACGTGTCTGGTTTTCACACAGGTTAGAAAAATGAATTGAATGGAGATGTGATCCCTGCATTCTTTAAGTCTTCAACAGTAGCACTAATTTCTGTAATTCCTCTCGAAATGACGTACTACTTCTGATTTACTGCCTTGGCCAGGACAAAGGACAGCTTCCCATGGCCCTTCCTATAAAAACGACTTTCCCCCTATCAAGCAGGGAACCAATGTGAAGGACCTCTTAAAGATATTCATCCCATTTCTGCATTCTAACCAAAGTTATCATCAGGAATCAGAGAAATGAACAAGGGGCGGACCCACAGACTTTTCCCCCAGAGTACCACGACTGTGAAAAAAGGCAACACGTCTCTTTGGGGAAAGACTGGAGAATTACCATCTCCAATTGCAGGCTCCTTCTTTAAGAGGGTCCAGTCCCTCTGTCAATGGCCTAAGGATTTGTGGGCTGACTTAGATCCAAAACTGGAAGAGGGACAGGTATCAGCTTTTTGCTCTCCAGCTATCAATACTTTTTCACTATAAAAACTGAGCCATTCTCTTGTCCATCTGCCTAACCACTATGAACACCAAAGTCCACTAGCCAATGTCACAAATTCCGGCAGGTCAAGGTGCCCTGAATGCCACTCCGGCCCTCTGCCAATTAGAGTAATCAGGCCTCTTGTCCCTGGTTTTAGGTGCTGCCATGTGTGTGTGTGTGTGTGTGTGTTTTCTTTTTTTTTTTTTTTTTGCCATTCCAGAATCCCATTATTCCTAAAGATAGCAGAAAGCCTCATTCCATGGCACTATTCCTCACTGTCAACCCAGCCTTCAAAGATGCCATTTCTCTTCCCACTAGTGAAATCTCTAGTGAATGAGCCATTGTCTGTGTCCTCCAGGAGCAAAAGGTCAGGCTATGGGTTCTCAGGTCTTACATCCTACGTCCATTCTACTGTTAGTATTTCCCTAAAGCTTTTGGCTTTTTCAATATTCTGCCACAGCAGTTCTGACATTACTACATTTGTTACTGTATGCCACTGTCATGTTCAAGTTTCAAGGAACCATTCTAGGTAACTAGATTGGCTTCAAATGCCCTTTTCAGAATTGTGGGTCCTGAGTCACACCTTCTTTCATTGGCCCCATATTCTGCCCCTTCTCCTAGTCTAATATCTTAAAGGTCCCCTCTCACATAAGTTTCCTGATTCCTGTTGGTACAACTCAGCCAGTTCCTAAAATTTATTTGGGATATAGGCAATTTGCTCAACAATAGGCTGTGCTGGGATCTGACCCTAGTTATCAGCCTGGGAACAGTAAGATGAGTAGAAAAGGATATTAAAAAGACCAAGATTAATATCATGAGGCATTTACTGCAGGTAAGGTCACTGATTATTCTGGTATAGAGGGAGGGGGTAGTTCTGAGGAATGCTGAGATTCAAGAATTGGAAGCTCATTTACCCACCGTCCCCACCCTATGTCTCAGAAGCCCACTCTTTTTCCATCAGGGCTCTGGCACTGACATAGATATTTATTTTGGCTGCACATTTAGTGTCTTTTGTAGTCCTAACCTTTATAATCAGATCCTTGATCTGATTTTCAGCATGATCTGACTTGCAGGGGTGGGAGATGAAAACTTTAAGGCTACCAAACAGGCCTTCTGGCTTTCACTCTGTGCCTTAAGGTGGCAATGAACTGTCCCGTGCTCATTAATTTCTTTTTTGAAAGTTTCCAGTGCCCTCAAAAGCAGTTACTCTGCCAGTCTTTATAATGGTTATCAACCATTTATTAACTAAGTGCAGAACCCACCTGATAATTGAAAATTTTACCTCAAAAAAACTATCCACAGAAGATAGCTTTAGAAACGGAAATATCAGTACTTATCAGAGGTTCCACTAACCAACACAATAGGAGGCTTACTGAATTCAGGCAGACGACCCAACACGAAAATCCCATCCCGAGGGGCTGCTTCTTAAGAGCCACTTCTAGAAACAACTATCAGCCTGAGTTTGGTAGAAAATAGAATGTGGTGCAAACATTTATTCTCTAACAATGTATTGCAGGGGGAGCAAACCCAGGAAAGCAAGATACATTTAAAAAAAGAGAAAGGAGAGAGAGTAATCACTAAGGGATAATTACTGAGCTGCCTTGAGCTTTGCCAAAACGAAAAACAAAAACCACTGGTGGTTGCTTGGTATCACTGGACATTATCAGAAACTGCTGCACTTCTGAACAATCTACCAGGAAGAAAGAAAGGCCAGCAATTTGCCTAGTGATTCCTTCTCACCTCATGTCTTTGGTATGTGTGCTAAATGGTGCTATCCTCTGACGCATCTTGGGGTTGCTAACTGGCCCCTATAAACAACGGATGGGGAAGCCACAAGTTCCATGGGTCCAACTCAGGCAGTGCAGAGAGGCATCATGGCCTCTGCCAGTCGGTGCCACTCTTGGTGGACGCAGCAGTAGCCACAGTGACCGTACCTTTACAAGCACGGAACAGTGCGATTCTACCCAGAGATGCTCTGGCCAGGAAGTGAGGCAGGTGACTGAGGTCCAGAGCAATGAGGCTAAGCAGGACTGAGTAGGTCTGGGGTACTCATCAACTAGGTCAGGCGTACCCTGATTCCTTTCAGAAGGAAATGACATTTAGATCACAATTCAGGCAATAGATGTATTCATGGCTATAAGGTTGCCATTGCTTCTAAACCTTTTAAGTGGACAGTTAGGATGTTTTCCTCTTTTTTAGAAAGACAAATTATGAGTTTATATGGGTGTTTCCAATTAAAATGTAAGATTTTAGCATCTTAACTTATTTGGGTTTATACTTGGGTCTTCTGGCTTTTACGCAGAAGATTTTATAAGGACATTGATGAAAGTAATTATTTGCTGAGCCTACAATATGCATATGATAGTTTCACAATAAAAATGCTCATCATACTACTCTCTGTGTTAGATTGTATTAGAGTGTTTTTGATGCTAACCTCTGCAATGCCTCTTACTTAGAGAGGATTATACATCCCTGACATTTGAACTTGGATTATGTGACTTTCTTTGGCTAATAAAATTAGAGTGGAATAAGAGTGATGGTCACTTCTAGGAAGATGCCTCTGCCTCAATGACTGGCAAGATATTCCAGACAGGTGCTCTTCCCCTGCTTGGGGCACAGAGGGAAGATGGCACAGATTGGAGCCATAGCCAACATACAATATATATGTAGCATGGGAAGAAAAAAAAGTCTGTCGTTGAAGGCACCAGGATTTGGGTTTGTTGTTATAGAACATTATCTAGTCTATCCTGATTGATATACCACTGAATTCCACTTAAGAGTCCTTCATGGTTCTTTTTAGTCCTTAGGATATTTCTCTTTAAGGATATACTATCGACATACTGTTTTATAGAGTCATTTGCAACAACTCTTTAGGCGGCTAAACCACCAACGCAATATGCAATTATTAGGATGCTACCTTTTTTCCAACTTTTATAAATTTCCTTTTTGTCTTTAATTTTATTGAAAACATTTACATGGCTACAAAATCAAAATTATACAGCAGATTACACGCAGTTAAGTCCAGGTGCCATCCCTGCCCTTCTATCCTGTTCCTTCTCTCTCCTTAGAGGTTCCCCACTGTATTGGTTTTTGGTGTCTCCTTCCATCATTATCTTTTGATAAGATAAGCAAATATGTTTCTATCACATACCCCCTTTCTTAAATAAAAGACAGCATGCTATAAACGCTGTTCTGCAACTTGCTTGTCTTAACAATATATGCTGGAAACTATCTCACATTAGTATACAGAGATCCTTCTTATTTATCTTTATAGTTGGACAATACTCCATTGCATGGATTCACCACAATTTATTTAACTAGCACCCTCTTGATGGACATATGGATTGTTCCCATTCTCTTACTATTACAGTTATTGGCAATGGATATCCTTACACTGTCATCTGACATTTTTACCAGTTTTCTTTTTGAAGTAGATTCCTGGAAGTGGGATTGCTGTGTCAAAGGTTAGGCGAGTTCGCAATTTTGCTAAGTAGTCCAAATTCCCCCTCCATGGGGCTGTATCCTCTTGCACTTCCACCAGAAACTTATGAGAGAACTTGTTTCCTGAAAGTTTTATTAACAGAATATTTTGTTGGACTATGAATTTTTGCCAATCTGATAGCTGAGAAACGATATCTCGGTATAGCGTTATCTTGCATTTTTTTTTGTATTCAGAGGAAGTAGAGCTCTTACCATATTTTTGCAGTGGGGTCACTTGCATTTCCCCTCTGCAAACCATTCATAAACTCTGCCCATTTTTCTGTAGGGTTGTTGCTGTTTTACTTTTCAATTTTTAGTTCTTTTATCTGTTAGGAATAGTTATATTTTGTTTACAATATATGCTGCATTTTAGAGAAGGCAAAATGTTATGGCCCTTTTAGAGGGAATTTGGGAACATCTAGGAAAATTACTAATGCATTTTCCCTTTGCATTAGTACACAGAGACACTGGACCTGACATTGCTTGAGTTGTTGACCCAGTAGCTGCCTACCTCTGGGCTTCTTGTTATACAAGAAAAATAAACCCTTTAAGTTACTGCAATCAGTTTTTAAATTTTTCTTGTTACTTGAAGATGCTTCCCTACTTGAATATATACATGTTTTTCTACACATCAAACTATTGTAAATATTTAAATGTTTTCCTCTTCCACTAGGCAGGTCAAGAGCATCTAGTCTTCTTCTCCAACCACTATCTGTCACCCCTCTCATTTATCTCTTTTATTTTCTTTCATGTTTTCCCACCATTATGTTATCCTTATTCAGTGATGCAGCTATAACATGTATAATCTGATGCAGAATCTAATGTGAGTTCCCCCCCCACCACCACAGAGGGCACAAGAGTTCCCAGGGAAGCAGAAAGAAGAGATAAATTGTTCCTTTTTCTTCTCCTTCCTTTCTTTGAAATGAACTCTCAGACTAGAAGGTGGTTACCTCAGTACACAAGCAGTGTAGTTGCTACAGCTCTCTGTGTCCAGGAGATGTCCAAAGACACTGTGAATGAGACATGCAGGGAGCCTGGGCTACCTTGGCTGTGTTTCTTCTTTGGCTACCATCCCCTTGGCTGTATAAATGGTATATCTTCTCTCCCTGACCTCTGGGGAACTCCCATATTTCAGGAGTCTGATGCTTTGGCTCAGTTCGCAACTGTGTTTATCATTTCAGATGGAGGATCTGGATTCAGCACTAATGCTTGTAGATCCTCTCCTTTAGAATGAAAGCATTAGTACCCAGGGATTTATATTCTAGGATATTTATTGCTACATCATTTGTAGTAGCCCCCCCCAAAAACAAAAAAACAGGAGAAACGCCATAAATACCCATCAATAGGGCCAATGAATGATGGCATATTCAAACAATAGGGCATTGTTTTGCACCTAAAAAATTAGTTAGAGCTGGGCCTTCTGACCTGGAGAGAGGGCAATGATAACCTCTACTGGAAAAGCTACTGCAGTGAAATGTACACAGTGTGTTCTACTTTTCTTATTTATTTTCAATGACCAAAAAGTCTTCCTTTGTTTGTGTCTATGTAATTTTTTTATAATTTTGAATATTCTGTGTATGTTGGCTCTCAGTTCCTTCATGTGTAAACTGAGGATAACATGAGTATTTCCCTTATAAAGCTGTTGTGAGGATTAAAGGAGCTACAGCAGCTAATGTGGTAAAAAAAAAAAAAAATGCCTACCTTAAAATAAGCATGAAGTAAGTGTTTGCTGTATTGTTACTACTATTATTTCAAATGAACAGCGAGAAAGATGCAGAGAAATGTTCTCAGGTTTTTTATGCCAGTTACAGGGTGGGCGAAGAGAAGGTTGGAAAAGAGGCAGATAAACTGATTTTCACAAAATGCAAGTATTATATATGGTAAAAATTAAGGTGAAAATATTGAAATTAATATTCTAAGTTATATCTATTACGTTATAAGGAATATGAAGTAACTATATATGTATGTGGAAAAAAGAATACTGACTTAACTAGACGACAAGAATAGGCTGTTTTTTAAAAAAATTTTAAAATTATAGTTGATTTACCAAGTTTTGTCAATTTCTGCTGTACAGCAAAGTGACCCAGTGATACATATACATACATTCTTTTTCTCATATTATCTGCCATTTTTTTCATCACAGGTGACTGAATATAGTTTCCTGTGCTATACAGCAGGACCTCATTGCTTATCCACTCCAGACTCTATGGTTTGCATCTACTAAGCTGTTTTTAATCTTAGATCCTGAGGTTATTTAAATGTTGTTTTCCTTTCCTTTTTTGTTTTCCTTATCTAGGGCCGCACCCGCGGCATGTGGAGGTTCCCAGGCTAGGGGTCTAACAGGAGCTGTAGCTGCTGGCCTTCGCCACGGCCACAGCAACACGGGATCTGAGCCGCGTCTGCAACCTACACCACAGCTCACGGCAACGCCGGATCCTTAACCCATTGAGCAAGGCCAGGGATCGAACCTGCAACCTCATGGTTCCTAGTCGGATTCGTTAACCACTGAGCCACGATGGGAACTCCTCAGTGCTGTTTTTCTTATCAACTATTTTAGAAGAGGGCCTCATAGCTCCTGGCACCTTGGTGCCCAGTAAATGATAGCTATTGCTAAAGTAATTTTATTATAAGAGCTGTTTCCCTAGCAGCTTTCCATCCTTGAGTTCCTTCCCAAACACCTATGGCTCCTCTCAGTAGCCTGTAATGAACACCTCTCTACCCCATGGCATATCTGCTGATCGTTTCTGTTTACAGAGTTGTGGTAGCCCTGTGACACTAATCAGCAGGGAACCACGATCTATAAGCTTGCCAATGATTCAGCTGCAAAAGGCAGCAGTGCCTGATTCTGAGGTCCTATACCCATTGCCACCTAATCTACACAGTGGACATGAGAGGCGCAGCCTCATTTACTTTTTGACACAACACAGAGCCAATTTTCCAGATTGAGGCTGCAACCCCTGGGAGTCACTCTGAAGAGAATAATATTTAGGTGTCACATCATCGTTTCCCATTTAACCAGACAGGGCGTACCCAGCTCTAGTAATGCCAAGGGGGAGAGAGGCCTAGAATGGATAGAATGATGAATGCTGGTCATGGCCTTGGCAACAGCACAGTGGGGGATGTAGCTTGCTCTATTAAGCTTCAGGTTTACTGGAAATTTGGATTGGCCAGAACCATGAAGGGACTCTGTGACTGACTGGATTTTTACCTCCCCTCTCAGGGAAAAGTGAGGGCATCTTACTCTCAAAAAACAATTGCATGCTTGATACTGTAACCTGGAAGAGGAGATAATGGGAGGGTCCGATGGATCTGAGAGGTTCAAGGGGTTCAACGTGTTGGATACATCTCAGGGGCTCCATCAGACCCTCCTGACTTCTTCCTTAGCTTCTTTTGGCTCCGCCTGTGACCTGGCTCCTCAGCTGACTGCTCTGTCTTGGCCACCACTTCCTTATGGGGTCCTCAGGTTGACCAAATGCTCAGAGTTTCTGTTCCCCCCACCACTTCCAGACTCATATACAAAGGGCACAGGATCTGGCCTTCCAAAGAACTCTCAAAGGGCCCAAATGATGCAATCCAGAAAATTGCAGGAATTCACTCCACGTGGGGCAAGCTTTGATCCATGGGAAATAAGAAATGGGAGGGAACCTGACAGATAAGTTCCCTCTCATCTTTCCTTCGACTGACTGCTCCAAGAGACAGTTTCTCCATATAACCTGCCTGCAGACTTCTATATGGCTGAGCAATTCACCCGCCAAGTAAGCTCCTATGTCTTTTCTCAGCGCATCCCGAGGCAGGAGTCAACTCAATAACCGTCATCTTGCATTACTTGCTGCTTTACTTCCCCTTTCCCTCATTCTTCCTACTCTAGGTTTATACATCACAATAAAACTATCAACACATAATCCTTACCCTAGGCTCCGTTTTCTAGAGTACTTTGGTGGCCAGAACAGTGGTCCCTGAAAGATGCCTATGTCCTAATCCCAGGAACCTCTGACCATGTTACCTTACATAGTAAAATAGACCTTGCAAATATTAAGTTAAGCATCTTCAGATGGGGAGTTTATCCTGGATTATCCAGGTGAGCCCAAAGGAATCACAAGCGTCCCTACGAGGGGGAGGCAGGAGGGTTAAAGTTTGGTTATGTAATGATGGAAGCCGAGATTGGAAGGATGTAGCCATGAGCCAAGGAATGTGGCTGGAGGAGGAAAGGAACTGCCTCCCCGAGAGTCTCCAGAAGGAATCCTAAGAACACCCTGAGTCCTGGAAGACTCCTTTCAGACTTCTGACCTCCAGTACTGTCAGAGAATAAATCTGTGTTATTTTAAACCACTAAGCTTGTGGTAATTTGTAATGGCAGCCATAGGAAACTAATAAGGAATCTCGTTCAAAACATTTAACACGCTGGTTTTCTGAAAAATCCTGTTTTGCATGACTAAGGCTAAATGTCACATTGTATTTTCCCTCTGAATTCCTTCTGTGAATGTATCTTAATCTCTTCTCAGGCAGATGCATGCCCTTAGAGGACTAGGGCTAAATTCTATTCTCTGGAAGCCAACTGGTTTACATATACATATAAATCTATAAACAACAAAAACAGGAAGACCGGAAGGACATATTAATAATGGCAGCAGGTGACTTATTTCCTGTCTTAAACTGTTAGAGATTTTCCCAGTTATCTCTAACAAACGAGCATTTATTTTATGACAAAAAACATCCTTTGAAGTGACTGGATATAAGAGAGTCTAAGTATTTGCACCATTCTCCAGTACTGGAGCAGTAAACACAAAAAACAGACTAACGTGAGCTGGAAGGATCCAGGAAGGTTTCACAGAGGAGGGAGGAATCCGAGCAAGGCCTGGACGGATGAGTATTTGAGAGGTAGAGCAGCTAGAGGAAGGTGTGTGATGTGAGCCAAGAAAAGAGTGTATTTTCCTAGGTTAATAAATAAATAAACCCTTTTGACGTAAGAGGAACATCTGTAGAGAATATCATAACAGCACAAAGAAAAAACAATTTATCCAGCATTTACTTTTTGCTGGATACTGTACTAAGTGCTGGATTATCTGATTTAATCCTCCCGACAATCTCGTGAGGAAGGTTCTAACAATATTCTAAACATACAGATGAAGAATAGATGCCATTAACTGGCCAGCAAGTGATAGATCACTCCAGAGCTTATATTTGAGAGGGGGATTGGGGGCATAGGTTGAGTAAGAACGCTTAAGGCCTTGAAATACCAAATGTATTAATTTTCTATTGCTTTTGCATATGTTTCAGCCCTACCCCTCAATGTGGTGGTATTGGGAGGTGGGGCCTTTGAGGGCATGAGAGCGGGAGCCTCCATGAATGGGATTCATGCCCTCCCAAGAAGACAGGAAGAGAAATGATCTCTCTCCACCACACAGGACACGCAAGAGGACAGCCATACGCAAACCCAGAAAAGGCTCCTCACCAGAACCTGATGGTGCTGGCACCCTGTTCTTGGACTGCCCAGCTTCCAGGCCTGTGAACAGTAACTTTCCACTGTTTAAGCCACCTAGTCTACGGTATTTGGTTAAAGCAACTTGAACTAAGACGCTGCATAACAAATTGCTAAAACTTTAGCAGATTAAAAGGATATTTATTTATATCACAGTACTGGAGGTCAGAGGTCCTGGTGGGTTAACTGAGGGTCATGAGGCTGAACTCAAATGTTGGTCAGACTGGACTCTTACCAGGAGGCTCTGGGGAAAAATCAGCGTCTAGGCTCCTTCATGTTACCGGTGGGATTTGGCTCCGTGTGGTTGGGGGACTGAAGTTCCTGCTTCCTGGCTGGCTGTTGTTGAATCCTCTCCATGCTTCTAATCTCTGGTGTCCTCTTCTGCCACCAGTTACAGAAAAGGCTCTGTTTTTAACAGGCTTATATGATTAAATTGGGTCCACCCAGATAATCTCCCTTTTGCTGTCTTGCCTAATTATGGGAGTGATGGTTCATCCCGTTAACAGGATCCACCTCCACTCAAAGGAGAATGGATTATACAAGGATCAGTGCCATTGGGTCATTTTTAGAATTCTGCCTCC
The DNA here is from genome assembly GCA_004024745.2 of Catagonus wagneri. Lineage (NCBI taxonomy): Eukaryota > Metazoa > Chordata > Mammalia > Artiodactyla > Tayassuidae > Catagonus > Catagonus wagneri. Next base: position 13,981,733 of record PVHT021183666.1, read on the forward strand.
CGCCTCTAGGCTAAGGATTTGGGGTTCTTTGGTCAAAAAAATTTGTGTTGAGGGACTGCACCTTGCTGACGAGTGGGGTTTGGAAAGTTACTGGGCGTTCGTGTATAGGTGGCACTGAGTTGAGGAAAGAGTAAAGACAGGAAGACTGAAAGAGCAGGGCTGGGATGGTGATGGCCTAGATCAGCACAGGCTCCAGGGAAGCTGAAGAGAAGACACATAGGGAAGAAATTAAGAAGTAAGACTTACTAGGCCTGGTGATTCATTCTGTAGGACTGTGACCTTTTGGAACACTTTCACATCCATTATTTCATCTGATCCTCATTACGCACCTGAGAGGCAGAGACATTATTCTCTCCTTCTGACAAATGAACAGACCGGCAAGTCCCCGGACATCCCTGGGCTTCAAAGGTCATCCTGTGGATCTGTGGTCCTGGCCACCTGACTCAGCCTCACTCTTCCTGGAGCTCAGGAAAAGGAAATCGTGCAGGATAGATTCATGGCCTTATTCCCACGCACCACCCCTGCTCCCACCGTCCACCTTTGCTTGTGCCCATGGGCAGTGCCTTCCTAAGTGACATGGCTAGGGGACCTGATTGACAGGCATACGGCTGAGGGCGGGAGACATGCCTTTCCTACTCTGGAACCCCAGCATTCCCAGTGAGGCTGTGAGGAGGGACAGAGGGAGGGGAGAGAAGAGAGAGGGCAGCACAGGAGCGATATTCTCACCCCTCTTAGAGGTGGAAAGAAGATGGGGGAGGAAGAACATTTTTATTTTTTAAAAGCATCACTTTGAAAAAGGAATGAAAGGGGAAAGAGAGGGTGGAGGGAATGTGAAAAGAGAGTGAAAGGGGCTGTGGAATACCCCGAGGACATCTATTGATTATAAGGGGCACAAGACTACAGAAGAAAAATGCAGCATGACAGAGGAGCAAAAAGGGGGCAAAGGCATGCAAAATTCCATTAGGCAGAAACAGCCCTCTTAAAATTTTGGAGCCAGAATTCCCAAGTTTTGTATGCGAATATGTGTGTCCTATAACAGGTACCTACTGTTCTAGCAATCTGCGTTTGTGGTTGGTCAATACTTAGGACAGCTGTCAGAGACGGTCCTGGGGCCAGTGGCAGAGGATGCATCTCCAAGCAGATTCCTGCAGGGCTGTTCCCCCTCCCCCCTTCCCCTACCACCAGTGGACAGGCACCAGGCAAGCCCCGTCCTCCCCTCTCTGCTGGAAAGCCGTTCACTTAGCCAGCACTTAACTGCCTATTCTTCAGAAACAAATCACTGCAAAAAAAAAAAAAAAAAAATCGCTCCATTAAGAAATACAGCTCAGTAATTTCAGCCCTTAAATGCTTGCTTTTTCTCCAGCCTGCCTGAACAGGAGAAAAGCAGAAAGGGGAATTTTAAACGGCACATATTGATTGGCTTGGCACACCAAAAGAAGGTCCTTTTACCAGCTTTTCAAATTACAATTTATTCAATAGTAAGAAAGTAACTCAATTTGAGGAAGAGCTCTGACACCCTTAGGAGTTGCTTTCTCGCCATTTAAGTTTTATCATTATGATCGTTCACTCATCATTCTCGGGAAGCCACGGGCAAAGCACAGTTCTTGGCACCGAGGAGGCAATCGATAAAAGCCATTGAGTTAATGAGGCTATAACTGGCAGGGAAATTCAAATTCCAGGGACTTGGAAAATTCGATGGGGGCTGAAATGAGTTGAACTTGCAAAGTTTATACCCTTTGGTCAGTACTGGTAAGACCACAGGGTTTAGAATCAGCCTGACCTAGGTTCAAATCCTGCCCCCTTTCACTTCTGAGAATACTTCGTATCTATGAGCCTTAGCTTCCTCAGGATAGACTCCTTTCCTGCATGTTTTTTTTGGTAAGCATTCAGACAGATGCTCCACATCAAATACATCTATAGGACCAGAACAGAGAATATGTCCATCTGCCTTTGCAGAACGGTGCGCCTGGATCCTGTTTTGCTGGAGACTGGGATCTGATTTCCCCAAAGGGAGGCAGCTATATTTTGAGTCCACTAAAATAGTTGCTGAATCTTTAAAAAAGCTTGGTTCTCTTTACTTCCCATTTTCTCTTCCGTGCCTGCAATTCTAGAAGCTGCCACCAGGGCTAGAACAATGGGTCAACTCAAAACTGCAGAGAAACATCCACTGGGCAGTTGATTTGAAGAGTGTCTAATTTTTGTATACATTCCCTCTTCCATTTTCCTGTCTTCAAATGACCTGAATTTCCTTACCCATAATAAAAGTATCTATGTGCATATTCAATTATTTCATTGTAAAAGTTGTGGGGTGCACCTTTCCTTGGGGCTGTCAGCTGCAGGAGAGAAAGAAGATAAAGAGGGGGAAATCTTTGCAAGTTTCTGGGTTCTTGCATTTGGAACCAGTTGATGACAACTTGGGAGATATTTTCAGCTAAATGTTCTGGAATGCTTGATGAGCTTTCAGAAGATAAAGGGTTAACTCTTAGGTCAAAAATTGGAATTGAGAACAAAGGTCATAGCGGCATGAAAAAGAATTTTTTTACTTAGTTTCATGGGGTTTTCTTTCATTTTAAATTTTCTCTCATTCAATTCATTTTATTCCATTCTATTTCACTGCTTTCATTCATTCTTTCCATTTTTTTCAGACTTTTTGGGGTGTTATGTGCAGCACTACTATGTTTAAGTCTTGGAGACATTATCTGGGAACAAAAAAAGAGGAGTCTTTGCCTCATGGGGTTGATAGGCAAGTGGGGAAGACAGACAATTGAACAATAAACAAATACAAGATGATGGCAGGTAGTAGTAAATGTTTCAAAGAAAAACAAGGCAAGGTAAGAAGCTGGACCATGATGAAGGTAATGTTAGGGCGAGGTAACAGAGGACTAAGGCAGAGTAAGCCATTGAAGAGATCTGGGGGTGAAGGAATGTTCTAGGCAAAGGAAATAGCAAGTCAAAGGCTCCGCAGGCAGGATCATGCTTTGGGGGTATGAGGAGCTGGGAGGCCAGTGCAATCAGAGCACGTGGAGCAGAGCTCTGGAAGTGGAAGGGGAAGTGGCAGGGCCCAAGCACATGGAGCCTCAGGGGACATGTAGGTGACTTGGGAGTCTACCAGTTTGTTGGGAAATCATGAAAAAGTGTTATAAAAGGGCTGCATTGTATCCACCACAAATTATTATGTTGAAGCCCTAACCCTCAGTACCTGAGAATATGGCTGCATTTGGAGACTAGCCTTTATAGAGGCGATTAAGCTGAAAGGAGGCTATTAGGGCCAATTCAATATGACTAATCCGATATGACTGCTGTCCTTCTAAGAAGAGGAAATTTGGACACACGAAAAGATATCGGAGATCATGTGTGTAGATAAAAGGCCACGCGAGGACACAGTGAGAAGGCGGTCATCCATAAGCAAAGGAGAGAGGCTTGAGGAGAAATCAAACCTGCTAATATCTCGTTCTTGGACTTCCAGCTTCTGAAACTGTGAGAAAATTTAACTTCTGTTGTTTAAGCCATACAGTCTGTGACAGCCCTTACAAGCGAATACAGAGAGTACTGAAGCATAGATTGCCATGGTCTGATTTTAATTTTCAAATGATTACTCCAGCTGATATGAGGAGGCCCTAGTGGGGAGAGAACAAGGAGATCGGTTAAGACCCTGCTACAATGGTCTAGGTAAAAGTGGACGGTGGGTTGGTCCAGACTGGTAGTAAAAGAGGTGCTGAGAAGCAGCCAGAACCAGGGAGATTTTTCAGCAGAGATACCAGAATTTGTGGGAAAGAGAGGAATTAGAGCTGCTGGCAAGGTCAGGCTTGTTCAGAAGATGCAATCAGGCACTGGCTAACGTTTGTACCCTATTCCCCAAAATGTCCTGGGTACTGTGACAAGATACTAAGAAAAACCTCCTAAGGTTTTGGAGCCAAACCAGTTTTTAAAGGAACAAAAGCCAGAGGCTACTGAAAGAAAAGAAATCCTAGCACAGTTCCAGAGTCAGGATGCTTGGGTTCAAATCCTAGATTCACTTCCGTGTGACTTAAGGGCAAGTTATTTAAACTTTCCAAATCTCAGTTTTTTTTTCATCTAGAAAATGAAAATGACAATATCCACTTCATTGGTCAGTATGAGAATTAAACGCAGTATTTATGTAAAGCTCTCAGCATAGATTTGACCAACGGTAAATGGTCCATAAATGTGATGCATTGGTTAGCTCTTGCCATGTAATGACTCCCTCCCCCAACCCTAGTAGTTTAAAATATGAAGCATATAATATTGCTCATGATCATGGCAGCTATTTTTTAGAGGGCCAAGCAGGACCAAAGAGATGAGCTCTGTTTCCACAGGGTCTGTAAACAAAGAAAACAGTGGAAACATACAGGCACCAAAGCTCACAAATCTTTGCCCAGGTTACTGGAGCTTGTTAAGTGTGGACTTGGACGGGCTGGGAGACCTGAGTTCTAGGTGGACTGTGTGATCTGGGACCAGTTCCGTCCCTCTCTGTGCCTCAGCATCCTCATGTATAAGGGAAGGTGTTGGGTCAGAGACTCTGGAACCTTTCCTCCAGATACCAGTTTTCTTAAACATATGTTAACATGCCTACCTATCTGTGTCTTAAACAAATAGGGGCTGTCTCATACAAATCCAGAATTAAGCAGGCTGGACTGATGTGGCAGCTCACTGACAACATACGAACAAGTTCTCTTCTGTCTCTCTTTGCTCTGACACCCTTAGAGTATAGGCTTCTGTTCTCATGGTGCCAAACATCACACCTTTGTTCTAAGCAGGCAAAGGGAAAAGGCAAAAGGAGGACGAAGACTTACACCCATTGAGTCTGTCACTTTTTATAAGGCTTATGATTTATGCTTATACCTTAATAGCCAGAACTGTTCCCTGTGATTATTGTGCTAGAAGGTGGCTAGGACTTCTGCATGGGAGTTGGGCCGGCCAATTCATGGTGTTGGCTGCAAACACTAACTACAAAGTCATACAGTCCCGAGAGGGTGCTTTTGGGTCCTCACAGCCACAAGGAGCTCTGGCCAGTCAGCTGGTTTCACACTGGCTGTGGAAAGGTTGTTTTCCTGGTAACAGTTCCCATGTAAACCCATGGGACTACAAGTTCCAAAAGATAAAGACATTGTTTTCTTAATCTTACTGCAGCTTCAGGACCTAGTTCAGGACCTGGTACACTGTAGCTGCATGACAAACATTTGTGAATGAACAAATTTTCCATCAATGGATATGGATTTCAGTGGACTGGGGCACTCTGGGAGTGAGGGATCTGGATAATTGGATTTTCTGGCGGCCTGAGGGTGAAGCAGAAAAGCTTATGATTTCAAATTAATCCTAGCAATACCAAGTGGCTTCCATAGCCAAGGCTCCAAGGTAAAAATAAAACCCATGTGCTATGTATGTGTCATGGCCAGGGTCTCAGCAGATGACACAATCAAGGTAGCTCAGGAGAGTGTAAGGAGGGACTGCTTACAAAGGTGTGGGCAGGATTAGGGGAAACCAGCCATGGGTGGTGAAGACCCTGGGGGCTGGCAAAGCTGGGGAGCGAGCTGTTACCAGCCCTGCTGACAGAGGAAGGTGAGAAAGTGGATTCCTAAAGAAGAAGAGAGAGAGTTCCCTTCGTGACTCAGCAGTCAACGAACCAAGGAGGACAGCATAGCCTGGGCTGGCACTGGAGGTGTGGACTGCCTGAGAGGATCTGAGGACTTTCACAGAGAAACATTGCCACTGGCCACTGCCACAGATTGGTGCCCTGGCACAGAGGGAGACGGGGGGGATAAGCACCCTGCCCTCTCTCTCCATCTGCTGCTTCTGCTGAGCTGGGGACCAGAGCAGGGCCTGATTGATGCCGTCTGCTGAGATCAAACTCTGTGGCACAAAGCAGGGAGGAGAGGCTGGAGAGAGGCTCCAAGGTGGGGTAGACGGCAAACACCCAGCACGGTGTATGATTTTACATCTGCAGGATTGCTCTTGGAGGTGGGTACTACTGCGTCTGCTTCTAACCAGTAAAACAGAGGCCCAGAGTAGCTCAATCTTTTGTCCAAGTTCACCTAGCCCAGGGACTAGAGCTCAGATGGCATGACTCCCATTCCAGTGTGTGTGACCGGCTCCCAGCCCGCTAGGGAGGGAGCCTACCCATTCCTTTGGTTTCTGGGTTCTTCTAGAGAAGGATGGGACCAGGGTGGGAAAGAACTGGCTTCCTGGGTGGGAGAATCAGTTCTGCAAAGTGCAGGATTGAAATTCGGATACCAGGGCCAGGGGGTTTCTGTTGAAGCCTCTGAGAGTGGTAAGTGAACTGGATCAGAAGTCAGCAGGGCTGAGGTCCAGTGGGCTCCCACTCATGACTGGAGGCACCACAAACCGAGCCTGTGTTACGTGCCAGGCACTGTGCTAAATGCTTCATACATATCACAAAAAACCCTCAATGGAACCTATTATTATTTCCATTCACTGACCCCCAAACAAAAGCACAGAGAGGTTAAATTACTTGTTAAAAGTAGAAATATGACTCAAAATCAAGGCTGTCTGGCTGGAAAGACTAAGCTCCTTCCTTTACTCCAGTGGTTGGCCTTTGGTGGCCTGTAACCTGATTTTGACCCACTCAGACCCCCAAAATTTTTTGTAAAGAAATGAAACCAGTGGCCAGCATCTTAAAGCTGTGTAATTTCACGTAAAAAGCTGAATTTCTGACTTATATTGGAAAACTGGAAAGTTGGGAACCCTGGGCCCATTCTCATGTGGTGATGACTGAGACTGAGGAATGACAAAGTTGTTCTCATTTTTGCCACAGTTCCTACCCCTCCCTATTGTGCCCAACACTGAGGCTGAGAATCAGTTGCCATTTCTTATCTGCCTGTACCATTGGTTTTCTTATACTCAGTCCACTTTACTCATTTATGCTGCCTGCCGCCTCTGGTAGGCATTTGGGTTTGTATCTCCAAAGTGCCCGTTTCTTTGGGTACAAGATCATCCACTGGGATGGGAGAAGCAAATAATGCACCCTCTATTAACATGCATGATCTAACTCATTTTCATGTTTATTTTCAATTATCAATACAAGTCGTGGCTATATTTTATAGATAAATTATGCATATACATTGAGGATACCTTCTCAGAATTCATTTTTCTGTAGAAAAATCTGAAGATCACGGCTCTTAAGCACTAGCTGTGAGACACTGGGAAAATCCCTTTGACTCTCTGGGCCTAGATTTTTTTTTTTTCCACTGGAAAATGGAGATATTGATACTATCTTGAAGAGTTGTTTCAAAATTCTGAACCCCTAGCAACCTATAAAAGGGCTGTGCGGTAAAAGCAGAAAGCCACCCTGGGAGAAAGCGCTCAGCACAGCCAGTCACAAGCTGGCTGCTCCTTCTATGTTAATGTCAATCTGAAAGCGGAATTGGAAGTTTCGCTGTAGGGTGTCCAGTCATAAAGCCCGGGCTGCCAGCTGACCTGGTCCAAACCCCTGCACAGCAACAAGGATTGGTTTTCAGGTTTATTAGTGCTGTTGATGTGCTCCTGGGGCAGACAATAGCTCTGCTCTCATTAAAAGGAAGCAGCTGCCCCATTTCTGTTCACCTTCCTCTCACCTCCAGCCTACACCTGGCAACCCAGGGAGAAATCTACCCAACCCCACTGGCCTCCTTTGTTCTTGGGCTCATTCTGGCTTGGAGAGAGTCATGTTTTTTTTGTGTGTGGGGGGGCTCAGAAACACAGGGCAGAGTGTCAGAATAGTGTTCGTCTTAGTGTGGTCATGTCAAAACTCCCTCCCAAAGAAGAGAAGAGGTGATCCTGAAACCAGGCACTTCATAGCCTCCCAAGGGCAGCTCTGCCCAAGAGTTGGGGCTTAGCCCTCCCAGCCTGGGCCCTTTGGTGGGTGCAGGCAGTTAAGATAGACCCTGAATGTATCTGAGTTACTGGGACAGGACGCTCTAGGCACTCACTTTGTTCCTTCCAGTTTCAGTGGTTGCAGAATCATTCAGCTCCCCAAGATACGGAGAGAGAGTGTTAGCCGGGATCACAGCCCACTAAGAAGTAGAGTGAGGATGACTGAAAGGCTCCCGGGGATGTAGGACTTTCAGTGCTAAAACTGGAACAATTCGTGGCAAGCCAGGAAGATCAAACATCCCAGATGGAGCCAGAATTCAAACCTTTACCGTCTGTCTCCAAAGCCCACAGGCTGCACTGCTCCTCTGCAGTGCTTGAGTGAGGGCCGTGAGAACCACGCGGGCACATACAGTGTGTTGGGCGGTGAACACCTGGAGGAGGAAAGAGAAAGAGCCTCGAATAGAGGGACACGATCTCCGTATTACTTATCTGTCTTGGAGTGTGGCAGGACAGAGGACAGAGGGTGGCCCCGTAGCCACTCTCTAAGATGAGAGGTGGTAGGAAGAGGGCCAGAGTGTGTGCAGGCCCTAAGAGCTACTATTTATGGAGGATCTTTACATCTATAACTTCAGTCCAAACCCTTGGGAGGTAGGTTTCCACAGACAAGGAAATCTGCTCAGTGCCTACTGCAGGCCCTTTGGGCTACTATGACAAACAGCAGAAACGTACTGCCCTCAGTTCCAAAGGCTGGAAGTCCAAGATCAGGATGCCAGCATGGTTGGATAAGGGCCCTCTCCTAGTTCACTTCATGAGACTTCTCACGATCCAAATACAACGGGAGGGGCTAGGGAAATACGTGGGATCTCTCTTGTATAACTACTAATCCAATTCACAAGGGTTCTACCCTCACGACCCAATCACTCCCCGAAGCCCCCACCTGCTAACACTATCACCTTTAGGACTTAGGGTTTCAACTTAGGAAGTCTGTGGAAAAGGACACCAACATTCAGAACAGCGGAGTGCTCATTCTCATGCAGTCACGTCCCCTGTTGAAAGTGGTGGAATCTGCACTTGACCTCAGGTCTGGCTTGTTTCTTATGTCTGTACTTTTACTGCTGGGCAACCGTTTCTCTAGGAGGACTTTCTTAAAACATCAAATAATTTCATGTGAGGATTATAAGTCAGGAGCTGGCAGGGGTGGGAAGTAGGTGGTGGGGAGTTTTGTTAAATCTTTCTGTGTCTCTCGAGTATTCTCAGCTTTCCATCATTGGTTGGCTGGAGTTATGGCAGGGAGAGTGAGCCAAACTTCAGAGTCTCAGATTTCCTACATATTAACACCTGGTCAGGAGAGAAGGTCAAAGCTGTCAAGTGCAATGAGGTCTTGGAGGTGTCTGTGGATTTCAGTTAACCACCTGTCCCCAACAAACCCAGACAGTCTTTGCCTGAATTTAGCTCAGAAGACACAGAAGGTGGGAGGCCACCTGAGCCGTGTCTGAGGCTCTTGGAGTGCAGTGAGTGGTGTTACCTGGAGTGCAGAGTGGTGCTCTGGGTTTATCAATGGTACTGACTGTTAAAAAAAAGGAAAAAAGTTAAGCTTTGCAACATTGCCTGTGGGTAAGCACCAAAATTAAAGTGTTACTTAAAACATAGGAGAGAAACTCACAGTCATTTAAATAACTTTAAAAAGTATAAAACCCCACTGACTATAAAATACTACCCCCTTGGGAGATTCATTACAAAGACACATTCTTTCCCTAGGCCCTGAAAACAGACCTAGGTGCAGTCTTCTTATGTCTGAGTAAAGCCATTCATTCAGTTATTTAGTCATTTCATAAACATTTATTGAATGTCTCCTGTAGGACAGGCCCTGTGCTTGGTGCTGAGAGGCTATAAAGAAAGATGAAATTGACTAGGATCTTTACCTCATCAAGTCCCCAGGACATTAAAGGAGATAAGGCACAAAAATTCATACTCTACTGGGTAGAAATGAAGAAAGGGAGACATTCCAAGCAGGGAGAGTCACCTGGGAAAAGCTCTAGAGGATGGAAAACAAGTACACTTGGAAAAAAAGAACTAGTGACTCACAGAGCACAAGGGGAACAAATGAGAGGATACAGTGGGAAAGAAGTACCCCTGATGCCAGACCTCATCCCTGGAGATATGGAGATGGATGCATAAGACTGAAACAGGTTCTAGGAAGACTGGATGATGGCTAACACTGAGAGTTAAATGTTGATAAATTAAAACCCAAAGAATAACACAACTTTGGGGAACTGCCAAACCGTGGGCACAGATGATGAAGTCCGAAGTTCAGCTGAGAGAAATCTGGGTATGGGCTGGAAGAGATATAATGTGTTTCAAGGGAAGAATATGAATTTAACCTAGAAGGGGGGTTTTGGACGGCGGAAAGGATTTCTTTGGTGGAGAAGAGGGTCAAGGGCATTCTGAGTAGAGGAAATGGCTAGAGTAGTGGGGAGGAAGGAAGAGGGTATGCCTGGGTTGGGCAAGTCCCTGGTTTCGCAAACACAGAGGGTTCTGCTGTAATTTCTTCCCCTGCTGGACATGTGATGAAGGTTTTGGAGGCAGACAGATTGGTTCAATTCTAGCTCTGTCAATGACTCATTTTAAGGCACCTCTGTGTAGTTCCCTCAGCCTCGTTTCTGCCTTTGCAGAAAGGCCTTAATCAGGCTTCCTTAGCAAGGTGCTGTGAGAGTTACAGTCTGATGTCAGAGCGTTTTGGGCACAGGTATTGCCTTTTGCTTTGCCAACCACCTCCACACCCCCAGGCTTGCTTCTTCCTCAGGAATCTGGGTCACATCCAGGAACTTGCTGACCTAAATTATTAAAACAGCACATTTTGCCAGCAAAATTTTGCAAAGAATTTCAATTCAGGACCTGTATCTATGGTGAGCCACAGGCACGTCCAGAGAACAAAGGGAGGAAGCTTGCTTTTATAGGGAGAATCCAGGGAACCAGAAGGGGATTTTCTAAATGAAATTTCACTGGAGAAAAGTAGAAGTTTAGGGTGGCAATGGTTTCTCATCAGTTGTGCTGCTGCTGAGCAAGGAGAAATGCTTCCTGGGGGATAGTCCAGCAGTTGCACTTCCTGCCTGGGAGTGCCAGGTGTGCGTCTTCCTGCGGGGCATACAATTGACGTTGAGAAGCAGTAGGGGAGAGCTCCCCATTCTGGCCTCCTGACTCCCTTTTAAATGGGTTCCTTGGGAGACTGACCTAAGAAAACAAACATTTGCACAGTTTATGTCAGAGAATGTTTTGCCTATGTTCTCTCCTAGGAGTTTGAAGGTGTCTTGTCTTACGTTTAAGTTTTTAAGCCATTTTGAGTTTATTTTTGTGCATGGTGTTGAGGGTGTGTTCCAGTTTCATTGATTTACATGTGGCCGTCCAGTTTTCCCAGCACCACTTGCTGAAAAGACTGTCTTTTTCCCATTTTATATTCTTGCCTCTTTTGTCAAGACTAATTGACCGTAGGTATCTGGGTTTCTTTCTGTTCTCTGTTCTGTTCCACTGGTCGGTATGTCTGTTTTGGCACCAGTACCATGCTGTCTTGATTACCGTGGCTTTGTAAAATAGTCTGAAGTCTGGGAGAGTTAGGCCTCCTACTTGGTTGTTGTTCTTCAGGATTGCTTTGACAATTCTGGGTCTTTTATTGTTCCATATACATTTTTGGATTGTTTGTTCTAGTTTTGTGAAAAATGTCATGGGCAATTTGATGGGGATTACACAGAATCTGTAGATTGCTTTGGGTAGTAGGGCCATTTTTATGATATTAATTCTTCCAACCCAGGAGCATGAAATATCTTTCCATTTCTTTGAATCCTCTTTAATTTTCTTGATTAATGTTTTACAGGTCTCAGCATATAAGTCTTTCAACTTCTTGGTCAGGTTTATTCCTAGGTATTTAATTTTTTTGGTTGTGATTTTAAAGTATTGTATTTTTATATTCCTTTTCTAGTATTTCCTTGTTAGTATACAGCAATGCAACCGATTTCTTTCTTTTTTTTTTTTTGTCTTTTTGTCTTATTTGGGCGGCACCCGCAGCATATGGAGGTTCCCAGGCTAGGGGTCTAACAGGAGCTGTAGCTGCCGGCCTTCGCCACAGCCACAGCAACACAGGATCCAAGCCGCGTCTGCAACCTACACCACAGCTCACAGCAACGCCAGATCCTTAACCCACTGAGCAAGGCCAGGGATCGAACCCGCAACCTCATGGTTCCTAGTCAGATTCGTTAACCACTGAGCCATGACAGGAACTCCGCAACTGATTTCAGAATGTTAATCTTGTATCTTGCTACTTTGCTGAATTTGTTGATCAGTTCGAGTAGTTTTTGTGTGGAGTCCTTAGGGTTTTCTATATACAGTGTCATGTCATCTGCATACAGTGACAATTTTACCTTTAATCTTCCAATTTGGATACCTTTCACTTCTTTTGTTTGTCTGATTTCTGTGGCTAGGACTTTCAATACCATGTTGAATAAAAGTGGTGAGAGTGGGCATCCTTGTCTTGTTCCAGATTTTAGTGGGAAGGCTTTCAGCTTTTCTCCATTGAGTATTATATTTGCCATGGGTTTGTCATAAATGGCTTTTATTATGTTAAGGTTATGTTCCCACTATACCCACTTTGGTAAGAGTTTTTATCATGAATGGATGTTGGACTTTGTCAAATGCTTTTTCTGCATCTATTGACATGATCATGTGGTTTTTGACTTTTCTTTTGTTAATGTGGTATATGAAATGCTTTTGCACAGCAAGGAAACCACTAAAAAAAACCCCAAAACCAAAAAGACAACCTATGGAATGGGAGAAAATAGTTTCAAATGATGCAACTGAAAGGGCTTAATCTCTAAAATATACAACTTATACAACTCAACAGTAAAAAAAAAAAAAACCCAACAACCCAATTGAAAAATGGGCAAAAGACCTGAATAGACATTTCTCCAAAGACGATATACAGAGGAACATGAAAAAATGCTCAGTATCACTAATTATTACAGAAATGCAAATCAAAACTACTATTAGGGAAGTTCCCATTTAGTTCTTCTCTGCTAAACTACTATTAGTGGAGGTTGTGGGTTCGATCCCTGGCCTCGCTCAATGGGTTAAGGATCTGGCATTGCCGTGAGCTGTGGTATAGGTCGCAGACGTGGCTCAGATCCTGTGTTGCTGTGGCTGTGGCTGTGGCTGTGGTCAGCAGCTGTAGCTCCAATTCGACTCCTAGCCTGGGAACCTCCATATGCCATGGGTGTGTCCCTGAAAAGCAAAAAAAAAAAGAAAGAAAAAACAAAAACAAAAAACTGCTATTAGGTGCCACCTCACACTGGTCAGAACAGCTATCATTAACAAGTCAACAAATAACAAATGCTGGAGAGGGTGTGGAGAAAAGGAAGCCCTCCTGCACTGTTGGTGGGAACGTAAATTGGTACAACCACTATGGAAAACAGTATGTAGGTACCTCAGAAAACTAAATATAGAACTACCATATGACCCAGCAATCCCACTCTTGGACATATATCCTCACAAAACTTTGCTTGAAAAAGACACATGCACCCCTATGTTCATAGCAGCACTATTCACAATAGCCAAGACATGGAAACAACCTAAACGTCCACTGACAGATGAATGGATTAAGAAGATGTAGTACCTGTATACAATGGAATTCTACTCAGCCATATAAAAGAACAAAATAACGCCATTTGCAGCAACACAGATGGAACTAGAGACTCTCACACTAAGTAAGTCAGAAAGAGAAAGACAAATGCCATATGATATCACTTATATCTGGAACCTAATATAGGGCATAAATGAACCCTTCCACAGAAAAGAAACTCATGGACCTGGAGAGCAGACTTGTGGTTGCCAAGGGGATGGGGAGGAAGTGGGATGGATGGGAGTCTGGGGTTAGTAGATGTAAACTACTGAATTTGGATGAGCAATGAGATCCTTCTGTATAGCACAGGGAACTGTGTCTGGTCACTTGTGATGGAACATGATGGAGGATAATGTGAGAAAAAGAATATATATATATATATATATATTATATATATGCATGACTGGGTCACTTCACTGTACAGTAGAAGCTGACTGTAAATCAACTATAGTGGAAAAAATAAAAATCTTAAAAAAATGAGTTCCTACGTATTAATTTTCACATACCACTTGGGGAAAGAAAAGAAATGGGGCCTTGAGGTTTTCTCATGGTTTTCTCTGAGGTTTGAGGAAATCTTCCAAAAGCCCCAGGTCCAGTGTTCATTCTGAACCACTGACTGACAGAGGTTCCCTTACAACTATCAGGCCCACCGCTGGAGCTGGGAGCCAGGGCACATTCCCAAGGCCCAGGGGGAGAGGGAGGCTGCTGCAGCGGCCTGGTTAGAAACACTACCTTAAGACCCATTACAGAGATGCTGCAAAATACTCCGCACAGAGTAGGTTCCCACAGATAACTGGGCTCAAGGTGTTTTTCCTTAATTGTGTCTGGGGTCACTGAACCTCTCATAAAAGCGAGAGGAGACAGAGAAGTGAGGTTCTGAGAAAACCAAGCAGCTTAGAGCGGTTAACATCAAAATCATACTGTTGACTATAAAGTTCCTTTAAATCCATATTTCAGGACTTAAAAAAAAAAAACCTGTACCATTTCTCTCCTCTTCTCCAAGGTATAGTAGCCTTCCCCTTTTCATTTAGTCCTCAAACTACTGGGTCTTGTGGGGACATTCTGGAGTCCTTCCTGTTACCTGTGTCGGCTGGAGGCTATTGTGTGGGTGCCCACAGGGACAGTGAGTCTGGTGTGGGCCAAGCTACCTGAGTACAAATCTTAGCTCCAGCACTTCAGAGCCTCCCTGTTCTTGTTTCCTCAACTGGAAAAGCAACAACACTTTAGCTCTTCGTGTTGTTTTGATGATTAAAAAAGTTTGTTCTTCTCTGTCTGGCAGAGGTAGCCTGTTCAAAATAGGGAGAATTTGTGAATCCCGGGAGACTGGATTCTTGCCACTTCTGCCATGTCATCAAAGAGCAGAACATAAAATAGGGCCATGTGAAGGAAAGGAATGTGCAACTTAATGACAAGCACGCATTCCATAATTTAAGGAAATTAGTCTTATTACTTTCCAGCATAGCAACAAGATATAAATAGATACTAATGAGTAAAATTAGGTTAATTGCTGAAAAAAGGACAATTCATAATAAGGTTACATTACAGAAATGTTTGCACATGTATAAGTCATTTAATACACATGGGCTTTAATTGCTGCATTGGCATGGAAAATTGCTGGCTCTCCCACTACTAGCTGTGTGACTTCTGGAAACTCTCTTTATCTTTCTGAGCCTCAATTTCATTGGCTTTAAAATGAGACTAATAATTTCTTTCTTGTAATAAAGGACCAGATGAAATAATGTGTGAAAGGGTTTTGAAAGCTGGAAAGCACAATACTTTCCTTAGGTATTTAATAATTATTGTAACTAACAGTCATCCACAATAAAAATATATTCAAGAAAAACATAAAGACCTACTGTCTGAAATACCAACCTTAAGAAATGATCCAGGAGTTCCCATCATGGAGCAGTGGAAATGAATCCAACTAGGAACCATGAGGTTGCGGGTTTGATCCCTGGCCTTGTTCAGTGGGTTAAGGATCTGGTGTTGCTGTGAGCTGTGGTGTAGGTTGCAGTTGCGGCTCAGATCCCACGTTGCTGTGGCGTAGGATTAGATTAGACCCCTGGCCTAGGAACCTCCACATGCCATGGGTGCAGCCCTAAAAAGCAAAAAAAAAAAAAAAAAAAGAAATGATCCAGAAATATTAAACTCATGTCTTTCTTTACAATAGCATCTGTTAGTTGGAGACACTTACTTTGCTTTTTTAGACACTGCCTTTCTAAAATTAACATCATCTTCGGATCTCATGGCATCTTCTTTAGGGAATGAATAGCAATTGGTGAACTGTTTTGGACAGAAATCTGGAAGGTCTAAGCTCCTGGATTAAGGTCGTTCCCTTATAGAGTATATTTTCTGGGCAAACACGAAAACTGGATTAAGCCAAGCACTTCACTGTAGATAAGAAATTACACTTAGCTGAACTGTTTATAGTCTTACTACAGAAATGAATGCACTGTGTATACCCACGAGTTCTGCCATCTCAAACCCTGGCTGTTAGCTCTTTACTTCAAATTTACATAGCCACACGTCAGTCATTGCGGGTGAAAAGCAACTAATGTCAGACCCCTGCTGGCCTAGCCTGGCACTGCACGGGGAAACACAATCTCCAGTTCTTATTAATGGGGAAATTGGCCACAGGGGCAAGAGAACTGAGGTATTAAGGATTCAGTCTTGCCTCAATTTATACGTCAAAAGTGTGTCGAAATGAGAGCAAGAGGAAAGGTTAGACTTGACTTACAATGAAGGACAATGGTCCTTAAGAGGCAACCAGGGATCCTAATCTCCCTTCAGGGCAGTTTGGGGCCTGAATCTGCCAGTCCCCCCAGCTTGCTCTTCATTGCTCAGTCTCTAGTGTCTTGCTTTTCAATGTGCTTTCAAACTCACTGTTCACTGCATGCTCTAACCTCTAGAGGGGGCAGAGGTTTTCTCTCCAGTTTTTTCATTGTGCCTCTAAAAAGGCAAGGAAGAAGAACTCTGAATGGTCAAGGTCAAAATGGAGAGCTCAAGGATATACACAAGGGCATATATAAGGATCTATACTTGCCACTATAATAGCAGGTGGAGTCTGCAGGAA
Organism: Catagonus wagneri; assembly: GCA_004024745.2. Taxonomy (NCBI): domain Eukaryota; kingdom Metazoa; phylum Chordata; class Mammalia; order Artiodactyla; family Tayassuidae; genus Catagonus; species Catagonus wagneri. The sequence goes on from PVHT021183666.1 coordinate 13,998,298, forward strand.
CAGGAGTAAGAATTACAACTCTCCTCCTTCTTGTGGTCTGTGCTCTCTTCTTTCAAGAAACTGAAATAAAATGGGCCCTGCCCTGCAAGGAAAATGGTGGAAGCACAGAGTAGCCCCGGGACAGAGAGAAAAAAGCCAAACAAAACAAGAACCTCAGATGAAGAGGAGAGTGACAGCTCTTGTTCTGAGGAATAGGATCGTGATGAGTGCTCCTGGCTGGTAGAAATCACACACAGCAGGAATGAGGATTTTCCTTTGGAGGAGCTGAAGTTAGAAAGCAGCAAGGTGGCTGAAGTACCTGGCTCAAGTCCCAAGCTAGTGTTTCTGGCTACTGTGAACAGGTAAACCCCACTCAGTAGACTAAGGGTTGGGGCGGAGAGACACAAGGGAAAAGGAATGTCACTCCGCTTTCCCTATTTTAACGTGGTCCAGTACATGAATTTTTCTTCCTCTCATGGCAGAAAACTCAGAGGAGGGTTTCCAATAGCCAAAAGTCAGGCTCTTAACTCTTTTGGTCCACCTAGTGGCCCCTATGACTTGAAGGTCACAGGAAGAAGATGAGATTGTACCAGGAACTACGATATCTTTCAGCCAAGCCCCTTGATCCCTTCCTTTTCAGGGCTTGTATCTCTTCAGTTTGGCTTGAGTGAGGCAAATCCACTATTCCCAGTAAAATGAAATCATCATCTCATTAGCATCCCAGAGAATATTCTGTGATTGCAGGAAGGAAAGATGTGATTGCCAATCTAAACACAGAGGACTCAGTGATTTTCAAAAGCATCGTTGGCTGTACTGAGCAGGCAGTAAGAAACCCACCCTTGATTTTCTGTAGATTGTTCCTCTACATGGAAGAACTCTAAGTTACTTAGCTAGTCTCCTGTTGATGGATGCTTAGGTCATTACCACATTTTTGCTACTAAATACAATGCCACATGGACATTCTTAGGCAAAAAACTTTACACGTATGTCATATTTCTTTCAGTTAAATTTCTAGATATGATTAGATATAACCAAATTTCTTTTTAAAGCTTTAAAAAATACTTCATCAATCAATTTATATTAATCTTAATATTATTCATAACTATCTTATTTCCTGAGGGATTACTATGTACCAGATACTGTATTAAGCACTTTTTATGCATTATCTTATTGGTCTTCTCATCAGCTCAGAATGGTAGGTTCTATCATTATCACCATCTTAGAGATGCGGAAATAGACACACAGGGCATGTAACTTGTTTAAAATGACTTTAAAAATGCTAGACCCAAGCATTTTGATCCATTATTTCACGCAAAAGAGAACCTACCTACCTCCACTTTAGAAAGACGGAGCTTGGTAAACGGTGTGGTGAACCTGGCCACCACTATTGGGACTGAAATCTAATTGGAAGCATATTATTGGAAGTGTCACCATCTTGCGTTATCATTAGCAAATCTTTGAGTGTAGTGTTGGTACAAGGACCTTAAGCTTGAGGTCACAAGAGGATTTCATTTCAGCTGTGCCTATGAAACCTCTTTTTAAAATGCATAATTCAGTTGACCTATTAGTTGTCCCATTCTATCTCTGCCAAACAATTGGTTGAAGTGATTTCACCGCCACCGCCCCCCGCCCCCTACCGGCTGTCTTGCTATTCTGTTGCGTTAGCCCAAGAGTACCTGAAATGAGATGGTGGGTAAATCCAGTTCAAGGCCATGTGTGTTGTGCATTCCTAGAAACAGAAGCCCTCGATAGGTGTGCAACATCATGATGAGAACTGGGGAGCACTCAGGCGATAGCCTTTTCCAGGCACAGGTGTGTCGATGAGTTCCTCTGGGTGATGCACCTGTGTCCCTGGGAGAGAAAGGGTCAGAGGCGGCTAAGGAAAGGGCTGAGAAAGAGGAGGCAGAGGAAAGACAGCTGCTCCAGCAAGTGGAGAGTATTTATTCCTTACCATTTTTCAACGCTCTTGTTACATTCCAGTGGATCTAGTAATCTCCTAAGAAAATACCACCCTGTGTCTCTTTTTTACTTGGAAGGGCATGAACTCTGAGGGAGACAGCCTGTGACCACGTGGAATATCACACACACTTACTATATAAGGAACAGTCATCACTAAATCACCAGCCTGAGGATACACACACATAAGCACATAACACATGACATATGACTGGTCTGTTGGGGGTGAGGAGTGGTGTAAAAACTTCACTAAAACTGTAATGAGGTAAAAATTGTACTTTAAGAACTCCTTTCAGGGAGATAATTGTGTGGAGGTGGAAGAAAGACTCTGAAGAAGAAATACCCCCAAAGAGTAAGCTGGAATAACAGCAGATAGTCGCTAAATGGTCCTTTCTAAAAAGAGGGTCAGGACTTTTGTCTGTGTCAGTGTGGTGTGCGGGTGGGGCACAGTGTCCACTGCCTCACACCACACTCATCCTAGCCTCTAAATAAACCTTGACCTAATATTTTTAAACTTTTTTCTTTTTATGGCAGCACCTGTGGCATATAGAAGTTTCTGGGCTAGAGGTCAAATTGGAGCTGGAGCTGCTGGCCTACGTCACAGCCACAGCAATGCTGGATCCGAGCCATATCTGCAACCTACACTGCAGCTTATGGCAATGCTGGATCTTTAACCCAGAGGCTTGGAACCCTCATTCATACAGACACTATGTATGGAGCCCTCATTCATACAGACACTATGCTGGGTTCTTAACCTGCTGAGCCACAATGGGAACTCCTAATATTTAAAGAAGAGCAGTTTGGAGGGGTGCCAAGTCACTGTTCTTCCCGTTGTGTACACATTTCCCTCTGGCATTGTGCATGCATGTGAGCACCTGTGTGCATGGTGCACACACATAAACACATGCATACACTCTCACTGGCATCTCCCACCCCCATGCTGTTACCTGCCACACTGATACGCCCGTGAGTGCAAGTGAAGGTCCAAGGCTAAAATGCCAGGGCGGGGGGGGGGGGCATTTGAGAACGGTCCATTGTTAATGCTGTTAGAGGCCAGACACAAATGCCCCTTTTAATGGCCTAGTCCAGAAAATGAATGTATCCATTACACCAGAATAAAGAGGTGGGTCAATGCACAAGACTTACTGAGCACCTTCAAACTGGGAGACCAAGAGGGAGAGAGAGACCCTCAGAGTACCAGGGGAAGAGAGAACCAGATAGATAGACAGACAGACAGACAGACAGACAGACAGACAGACAGACAGACAGGACTAAAGAGAAAGAGGGAAAGCGGTGAGAGAAAACCACAGCTTGGTTCCAGATGCACTCTGACAAGGCTGCGTGCACTGTGCTTAATGCTAATATTTGTGAAGGCCTGAGCCTAAGAACTCCAGCCGACACAATGCTTCCTTTTTGTATCAAAGAAGGAATCTTGCGGTGTCTCTTAGAATGTTCTAATGTGAGTTCTTGGACCCATAAACACATTCTAGGAGACAGTGCCAAACCTGGACAAGAACTCAGGTTTCCCAATGGCCGTAGGACCTCAGGCAATTCATGTAATCCCTTTGGGCCTCAGTTTTTTTCACTAGTTAAATGGAGCCCATCACACTCATCCCTAAGTCAGTGTTTCCTAAAATTGCTAGCTGTAACACCAGAAAACCATGTTGTAGCCCCTTCCAAGTTCCACAATGCAACCGAACATATTAAAAGGTCCAAGAAGTTCTACGGGAAAGAAATCCACTCAACTTTGTTTAGCCCGCACCCCACTTCCCTGTTTGCTCTACTCCACTACATTCTGTCACGGCTTATGCACCTCTGGCGCCAGTGGGCCTGGGCTGCCACAACAAAGTACCAGACACCGGACAGCCCATCAACGAGGATTTATTTCTCCCAGTTCTGGAGGCTGGCAGTCTGATATCCTGGTCAGGTTTTGCTGAGAGCGCTCTTGTGGGCTGCAAACTGCTGCCTTCTCATTGTTTCCTCACAGGAGAGCTCCACGCTCATGACCTAACTGCTCCACAAAGGCCCTGCTTCCTCATACCATCACACTGGGGGTTAGGATTTTAATATGTGAACCTAGCGGGATTGGAATATTCAGTCCAAAGCATTTGGCAAGATGTCCCTCTCCATAAAGTCTACATGGGTCTCATTCTCCTGGCCAGCCCCAGTTCTCATGTTCTTTCTCTCTCTCTCTCTCACACACACACACACACACACTTGCACACGTGCGTGCATGCACACACATACATGTGACACACAGAGGAATAAGAGTTGGGATTCTCAGAGGAGGCATTTTCCCCTCCCTGTCACTTCTTGCTACACTAAGATCTAAGAGTTGGAAGAGGCTGAGACACCCTTCAATCTAGTTGACTCTTACTCCTCATTTTATGAGTATTTGGACAGGGAAGCTGACCTGCCTAACTGCACAGCTTAGTGGTGGCAGAGCTGAGGTGGCACTCCTAACTCTCCTCTTCTCCTGGGAAGGGCAGGTACATTTTGATGGTACTAGGTGGACACTCATTCTGGGGTAGATGTTGCTAAAAGTGTTTCCCCGTTTTCTGCATCAAGATGTAGTATTTGGAGTAACTCTGGATACAAATGCCAGCAAGATGTCAGTTAGCAAGTCCACAAATATTTTTGAACATCTATTTTGTGTCAGGCAATTTTATCAGCATTGGTAACACAGTAGTGAACAAGCAATACAAGTTTCAAAGAGGTACAGACAATAACCACATGAACAAATAAATACATATAATTCGAGATACTTATAATTAATATGGAAGTGTAACTGGATGGGTGTGGCAGAAAGGGCTAAGAAGTAGCCGTGGGGAGGATCAACAGCCCTAAGAGGACTCCATTTTGATGAGTGGTGGTCATCACAATATACAGTACTCATAAGCTACCACTCAGTAAGTTCCTCCTATGTGTCAGGCATGCTACTAAGCCCTGTAGATCCAGCTGCTTATTTAAGTCCTCAGAGTTAGTTAAGGACAGAGCCAGTACGAGAACCAAGTCTGTCTGCTACTAAAACCCAGTATCAGGAGACAGCTCATTCCATTTTCCAAGGATAAGAGAAGACAGCTTGCTCTACTTCCTGGAAATGCAACACTGGGGATAAGCAGTTCTCTCCTGTTAACAGTCTCTCCTGAACAATTTAGGCTACATTTCACTTTTCACTTCATCCCATCACTCTTAGGTCTGTCTACCCTTTGGAGACCTGCCTCTTCCCCAGCACCACACACAAAATCATTTACATCCTATTATCTGATGCCAGTTACGTTTATACCTCAGAAGGGAAAAAAAGTACGTTTCCATGAGTGGAGATTTTGTTTATCTCCTTCTGGTTCCCTCCTAGGAGGAAATGTCGGTATTTTTTTCTGAAATCAGACATTGTGCAAGGGTTTCGAGCCGAGTGGGTGAGGGGATGGATACACACCACGCCTTATTTATTTTCCCTTCTGTGGAAGGGTCTCAGCTGTTTTTCTTCCCAAATTGAATTCTCTTACTCTTGAAGAATGACCCAAGCAAAGAAATTTTCCAAACATCTGAAATCTGAGAATTTGTGCCTGGAATCCATGAGGCTCATGGTTTCCAGATGGAGAGACCGGAAGAGGCGAAGGAGCAGAGGAAGGAAGGTGGGAGGATAAAAGGCCAGGGGAAGCCTGAACTCTGGATCACTCTGCCTGCCCTGTGAACCAGGCCAGGCCTCTCATTTGTTCTGCAAGCCTGCCATTTGACAACGTGCCAGGCCTGAAGAAACACAGCGGTTGTGCACATCCTCCTGAGACCGTTCCACTGATTATTAGGAAGTAAGTCATCGTGAAATTGTCTCTTCTGAGGGCAGTGACTAACCTCAGCAGTGCAACATAAAATAAAGCCCATGGCTTGGCTATCAGGAGGGGCATAAACACTCCAGATGGATTTTCTCACCATCTTGGAAATGGCAAAAGACAGATACTTCTAGAAATCTTGGTTTCTTTACACCACTTAACCATATGCAACGGTGGACCCCGGGTGACCTGATATTTCTTCCACATGTCTGGTCCTCATGCCAGAGGTGGGGAAAGGGGCTTCAAAGGCAACCTAGTTTTGATGAAATTAACAGTCCAATACAGTGTGACCGCAAGTGGGCTAGATATGGTCTCAGAGGGAATGCCCTTTTTCGATCAGATGGGCCAGGATCTTCCAGGGAAAAATGGAATTTAGAGAAAACAGATCAGAGCCCACCTGTTAGCAAATGGGAAACTGGTTTAAATGCTAAGAAAACACTCACTTTTTATTATCAGTGGTTTCTTTACCATCATCTCCACCCACAATCACCCCACCGACACTCATCACCACCCCCACCCCTCACCAAGTCAAAGAGCAATCTTACTTGTCTATCATGATTCTTCCCACTTGGAAAACGCTAAATCTGATACTAGGATACAGCCATCCAACTGGGTCAAAAGGTCCCAGAAGCCTAAATGTGTGGAGAGAAACCAAATACAGAGAAGTTACTTCCAATTAACACCTGCAATCTCCAGATGTCTCACTACAAATGGTGAGGCAGCAAATGGCCACCTGCAAGCCAGAGCACCTCACCGGGACGCAATGTTTTCCAGAGCCAAGCAGAGCATTCAAGCTCTTTTGAGACCTGATCTCCTGGCCTGGGACATTGTCAATGTTCAACTACACTCTGGCTTGGGAGGGGAAAGCAGGCAGGGGAGAATGGATTCTGTAATGGCATGATTTCAACAGACCACTCATCTCACCCTGAGGTATGAACAGATACTGCCTGCTCCTCAGGCCAAGCAGTGCCCAGAACTTAGGAACTTCTTCAGAGTAAGATGTGAATCTGGGGTCTGAGCCAGGCATGATCTTCAGGTAAAGGTGGACAATTTCCCTCTCCCTCCCCACTCCTTTTCCTATTGCTGACTGTACTGTTCAGAGGTGAACTGTGATTTAATCCCTTCTGCTGTTATGGGTGCCACAAAGTATTGGTTGCAATGTCATTAAAAAGTATTTAAGTTAAAGAAGAAGACAAAAAGAAATTAGAAAAAAGAGAAAACCTGTAGCAACTGATGAAATTCATCATTACCACAAGCAAAAAGATGGATAGGCATGGAAGAATCTTTGCCTGTATACCAAATGGAATGCAGTTGATTAACTTAGATCATTTCTGCATAGAAGCAATGTGGTGTGTGCCTTTACAATCAGGCAGTGTCAAAAGCAGTGCATCTTGGGAGAAAGGATAGTTCCAGTCACATGCTTCTAAATTTCTTTATCTTAGGGTCATTGGATCAGGGCCAGGTTGCCACAAAATGCTCACTGATCCATGGGAAATGAATCATGTTTTCATTGCAGGGCTTAATATAAGCATTACCTCACTATTAGAAGCGCGCGACCCTGTGGTTGATGGCTCCAAAGTGGATTAAGGTCAAAAGTGGCCCTGGAGACCAAATTCCCTAGTGAGAGTTTGCCACACAGCTCCATGTGTCCTTTGCTTCTGAATTCTTTCTTCTCCTAGCAACAACTACTAAATACCAGCTTCCCAGGATGGCATTATGTCTGCGTAAGATTTATTCTTCTTGCAGCAAAGAACTGGAGAAACACAAGTGAGAATCTGTTATTCCAGGTTAAATTGTGTTACATTAAACTTGTAGTGAGGGTCCAGTTTCTTTTTATTATAACCCCAATTTGGTATAATGACTTTTGCTTGAAATAAATGGGCAGTCGACAGGGGCTTAGAGATAACAGGGATGCTTAAGTGATTTTTACAGTAGCCCTATTTGTTGTAACAGAATTTGACCTGTATTCTGGTTATTAGTTTTATTCATCACATTGGAAACTTGGCACTTCCATTGTTCATGCCATTATATGCAAAGCACTGTAGCATGAAAGTCACTTACTAGGTAAAAAAAAAAAAAAAAAGAAAAAAACTCTCTAAACACAAGAGGTTCCTGGAACAAAAAAAACCTCAGGTAGGAAGACGTTTTGTTTTGTTCAGCTAAATGTTCTGGATAGTCAAACGTTTATTTCTTTAGTCCTTAAGGGGAAATTTGTTTCATTTTTTTTCTTTTACGATTGGTGATATAAGTATTTCTAAAATGTTTGATATGAAAATCCTTGCTTTCTCCTGGGCATAATTTAATTTCTTTAGGTGTGATGCCCAGGGTCATCATTTTGAATATAATTGTATGATCCTATCATGTGAGGAAAAAAAAACTGAGATGTGTAAAGAGCTATTTTTGGCACTAAGTGCCTCCCTAAAACAGTGATTTTTGAGTTCTTTAGTCTATCTTAATTTTTTTTTTGTTGCTGTCAGCTCTTTTTCCACCTTGACCTAAGTTTCCTCTGGAAATGTTTCTTACCCTTAATCTGCTGCAGGCTTAGAAACCATATGCAAACTTTTATAATTATGTGTGAAGTAGGAATAAGTAAGTTCTGAGTAAGGCGCTTCATGGGTAGATAGATGTCCTTTTCTTATGTGTTTGCTTCATAGTATTTATTTCAACTGGTCAGCAGCCTTGTTTACTTACTTCTTAGCTCTCAGTCAGTTTTGTTTTTGTTTTTTTGGCTATACTCATGGCATGAAGAAGGTCCTGAGCCAGGGATTGAACCTTCACCACAGCAGCAACCTGAACCACAGCAATGATGACACAGCCTTATTAATCCACTAGGCCACCAGGGAACTCACTCCTCATTTTTGAACAGCTTCAGCAGAGGTTTCAGACTTTTCCAGTTCTGCCTTAATTACTAATTGTCAAACAATCTGTGTAGATTTCATGTTTAAGAAATAGGGATAGGTGAGGCTGACAGACAGCTGAGCCCTAGGTAAATGAGTTGCAACTGACTCCCTAAAATTGTGTGAAGGTTGTGGGCCATTTTTGTAACTCAAATGGTATGCTGTGGCCATGATGGCTCAACTCAGTAAACGAACTATAAAAGACAAGCTCCTTTTGCAGTCCCTTTCCAAGGATATGAAGCTGGCCTAATGTCGAGCTGTTGGAGATGCCTTCAAGATGTCTAATTAAATTACAGACTCAGTGCCAGAGTTGGTCGAACTTTGAGATTCTAAGACGATGGCAAAAGAAGCCATGGTTTTGCCTTTCCTGGTGATTTCATTATTTATGGCCTTGGAATAAAGGAAATAAAGCAATCTAATAGTCCTCTCCTTCCAAAAGTGCAGTTTCAGGTCAAAAGAGGATTTCACCGCTCTCCTTAGTCCTCCTTCTCTCACTGTACATTGTACTTTGCAAACTGTACAAAATGAGGCCTAAAAAAGGCAAATTCCTTTGTCCCAAGGCCATACCATATGTGTTTGTGGGGAGGGGGTGGTGGGTGATGTTATTCACCCGTACAAAGTAGAATCGGTAGAGCTGGGAGAGGAGAGATTGAGAGCAGGGGTGTAAAGTCTGCTAGACCTGGGTTTAAATCCTAGCTTCTCATTTATTAGGGTGTGACCCTGGGCATAGTATTTAACTCTGATTCCTGAGCAATAACACACACAATGCCTAATAAAATCAGTGCTGTTAACAAGTAAATAAGATAAAGTAAAAAGCAGCTAGGACAGTGCCTGGCCCAGAAAAGAGCTCACTAAATGGTAGCTTTTATTATAAAATTAATGATTCAGCCTGGACACTGCAATATTTAACGAGTACAGACACTCAGCCCAGCCAGTTATTGACTTCAAGCAGCCTTTCATTTTGTTTTTGTGACATCTTCTTCTCTTACTAAGACTGGCAGCCTGACTTCCTGCTCAGTGTACCTACCCCTGGTGCCCTGTTAAGGCCAGGAGCTCCTACAGACCAGCTGCAATTTCACACTTTTATGAGTATAAAGGAAATGGGGCCACCTGTAAGTTGGACCAAGCAAGGATCAACGAAACAAAATCAAGAGTTTTAGCTTCTAAAGGGAAAGACAATAAAATGAGAAAGGGCTAGGGCAATGGGATGTGGTATTGAGATACTGGCACCAGGAAGTAGAGAAGAGAACCTCCAGACACATTGTGGTTCCTTAAAACACTGAGCCTCCCAAGTACTACAGTGCTTGGCAATCCCATCCCACCAGGCAGAGGTGTCCGCAGCAACTGGGGAGGAGGGAAGTAGGACCTAATGATTTCTACAGGAGACAGAAAGTCTGCTGGCCTGGCTGTCTCAGCATGGCTCACTGGGTGACCTTGAGTGACTGACTTGCTCCAGCACCCTATCTTGAATAATTTCTCTAAAATTCACATAGTCCTCAACCGACTAAAGAAGTTTGATGGAGACGAACGTGTTAAAAAATCTTTAGAGCAGGGTTCATAAACTGTAGCTTCTCCAGACACTCTTGCTGGTGGGTTTTAAGGATGGATTTTTAAATATTGAATTTGAATGCCTTTAGGTAGGACTTGTACTTTCTAATTCATACAGTATCTACTATCTTGAATTTTCACATTTTGCCTCTGGGTTTCAATGCATCCTCTGCTCCTAATATTACAAACTGGACTAGAATTGCTTCATTTGTAACTTAATTTTCTATCTCTTAATCAATTATATCAAATGTGTACTTCCAAGGTTCCCCAAAGATGATTTTCCTGGCCTGTCATCTGCTCTCTGAAGATTTTTTTTTCTAGAAAAGATGGTAAAAATTAAAATTTGGCCACCCCCCTCATTAATCCAAATTGCAAAACTTTGGTATTTCATTGAAAACATCATTCAGGACCAAGCATTCTTTAAGTTATAATCTACTTTGCTTAGAAATTTTAACCTAGGCCTGGATCATTTCACTTTGAGGAGAAAACATCTCTTTAAATAATAATGACTTTAAGTCTGTCCTTTTGCCACTTTCCAGAAATCTCCTAAGCTATTCTGGACAAGTCAGGGACGAATGAGTGTTCCTCTCTCACAACCCAAACACCATCAGCTCCAGGACTGTCACAGTCAAGAATGCAGACCATCATGAATATTTACACCTAGCAGCGCCCTTTGTGCCCATCTCTGAGAGACAAATGGTATTTCCAGTAATAGTTTATTGATTTCCAAATGCACAGGGGCGCTGAGTCCAAACATCCTGGGATAGCGGTAAATCTCTCTTACAAAATAATTTACAGTATGAAAATGATATACTGAAACATTAACTCAAACGTGTAATTCTCTTGAAAGATTGAGTGTTCCCTTGTTTAATGTAAAGGGTGAAGGGGGAAGATGACTTGGGAGGGAACGTGACTGTGCGCACAGGATCACAGGCAGAGGACAGCGGATTCACTGGTTCTCTCTATCCACGCAGTGTGGCCTGCCACTGCGGAAAGACTAGTCAGGCTTAAGGCCCATTAAGTATAAACCTACTGTACCCTCAAGGTCATATCAAGCTCAGACGGGCTCTGTGGTATTTTTTTTTATACCAGTATACTCGCAAGTGTCTTAATTTTTATTTTTTTGCTCTGGCACTAGTTTCGCTGTTTCTGGAGTGTTCTCGGGTCCAAATGTTACTGTTTTACTAGGCAGGCCCCCAGGGGACAGGACTGTGCGGGCCTTATAGCTCTTGGAATGTGCTGGGCTGGGGCTTCAGAAACATTGTTGGCTAAGGCAATATGAATGAGATCTGATTTTATCAAAAAGCATGTACTGAACAGCCATTAGTATTGATGGAATTGGTGGAATTTCAGGTCCTGGCAAGAGAATATTATCTAGGAGGAGGAGTGGACTTCCACAGCCCCACCAATCCCACTAGTTGTGCACTATGCAGCTGTGCCCTCAGGCCTGACTGAAGTGCCCAGACTCTCAGGTCGCCAAAATGGCTGGGTATCCACATTTCCCGTGTCATCAGACACGGTGAAGGAGGGCTGGGGTGCAATTTCCTTCAGGGCCGTCACCTTGGCTCGCTCAAAATTTTAGGAGCCGACAACCTTTGCCAAAGAGTTGCTCTTCTTGTAAACATCTTGTAAGCAAGCACCTAAGCTCCAATTATCTGGTGATACTTGTAATCAGGGCTGGCAGAAACCACTGCAGTGGCAGGCAAGATAATGAGGGGCTGCTCTGAGCCTCCCTTAGTCGTTAAATTGCGTGTGCACGCATGCATGTGCACGGGCGTGTGTACACATACACACATCAGGAATCGGCACAAAAATCTATATTCACCGGAGTTTGAATTACCACATCCTTAGAGCACAGACAGGCTGGGTTTACTAAGATATGAAGATTTCCTTTTCCACAGCTGCAAATAAAGTTGGAGAGCAGAACCTGCTTCCCTTTGACCATTTCTGAGAAGATCCATACTCCTGAAAGCCTATGGCACCACAAAGGCAAGGTCTCCCCCACCTCCTGAGGGCATGCTCAAGTAAACACTGCGAACCTAATGTATCTGAAGAACAAGGTTACCTCGATGCCCCTTCTGAGCCCAAACTACAGCCATGACGTGTAACTGAGAGAAAGGGCAGACTGCAGTGGGGGACCCTGCAGGCTTCTCCGTCTGTTTTAAGCATGCAGAGAGTTAGGAAGAGCTGAGGACAGAACCTGGCTCCAACACTTCCTCGCTGTGTAACTCTAGGCAAGTGACTTGCTCTCGGAATGTGTAATATCACCTGAGAGACAAGGCCCTAGTACGGGGTCTGGCTCAGAGTTGGTCCTCAGCATTTTAGGTCGTTTCCCTTTCTGGGCTGTCAGAGCAGAGACTCCAAGCACTTCTTGGAATTGTCCTGGATTTAATGACATCAAATCAAAGGACAAACCCCCTTTTAGCCTCCAGATACCCACCCTTTGGAAGGCAGCCACGGATTGCTCTGAGGACCCATTCAATCTGAAGACATTAATTACCTGCCTCCTTTGATGACTTCTCCCCAGGGATTTCTACAAACCCTGTAGCCAGACAGGACACGATTTTGAGCACTCAAACTCTTACTGACCTGGCAGGAGGGAAGCCTCTGCATGCTGGGGCTTAAGGCCGAGCAGCATACTCCAGCTTTGGGGAAGCTGGTGCCACTGCAGGAAGCACCAGAGTTCTTACACTGATAAATGCTGCTGGCAGGATCTCAGAAGCCTGGGCAGAAGGTGCTGTACTGTGTTTAACGCTTCCCTGGTTAAAGTTTTATCAGGTGCTGAAGACAGTAGGAGCCCATAAAGCAAATCTGAAATCCTTTCTAAGTAAAAGCAAAAGTGCTTTCCTTGATGATTAGAGATATGATAATTTATTGAGATAGGCTGGCATGTATTTTTATATTTCCATTCATATCCACTGCATAAATGCCGGGTTTCCCAAATACTGATTTAAAGTAATAACATATGATAAGCTGTGGAGGAGCCAGTGATCTACCTGTCCACTGCAGTCCGCTGCTAAGATAAGGCTAATACTTGGAGATTAAACAGTAATTATTGGGAAAAGACAACACAAGCTTCCAAATCCTAAAGTCTTCTTACGCTTCTGATTTTTAAACTCTTTTAAAAGAATAGCCACTGGTCCTCCTTTAGGGGTAGTTTCACTGGATGTGACGGGGCCATAATTAGTGGTATATCCAATTCTCCAGTCTTTGCAGGCAGAAAGGTTAAAGCACCAAAAACATCTTAGCCATTCATTGGTTGCTGGTTTGAGTGAAAAACACTTTTTCTGAACAGCGTAAACTACGCTCAGCCCCAGGATCCTGACATATTTACTGAGCCAGGGTGATCCTAACCCAGAAGCATATATGCCTGATAGCTTCCTGGCCTCAAAAAAAATAATCATTTCATAGCATGCACAGGACTGAACAATGATATAAATAGGATTCCTATGGTAAGTATTGTTTATCCCTAAAACCATCCTGCACACACACATCAGCTGGCCCTAAAGCTCTGTGATAGGTACACAGGTCACAGGCAGGCAGGCAGAAAAAGAGGAGTGTCCCCCAGTGTAGGCTCCTTTTGTTCTGCCTCAGAGACACTAGAAGTCTAGGCCTTGAGTCAGCAGAAACCATAAGGCTGCTTGGATGTAGTTCCAACTGTACTTCTCAGAAGTGAAGACCAAAATACCACTACAGGCACAGGAGGGGGAACACATGCCCTACTTGCAAATACAAATTCTCTGTGAAGCCTCCCATTTTATCCTTACTGTTGAAATGTACGAACATGCTATTTCATAATATAATCATGCTTGTTTTATCTAAAAATAATGTTACTCCCCGAGTCCAAACCATTTGTTAAGTAAAACTGATGTTTCAGAAGATGAGTTTTTTAGTTTGCAGTTTTGCATTCACTAGTACATCACTGCTTCCTTGGGAATAAAAAACTTGGTTATAAGGAAATGTGATTTGGGAGTGTGGAAAGGCTGGAGTCCAGCCACAGGCTGTCTCTGCTCACGTCCCTAAGGGGAGAGAGCCAGGGCACAGGAGGTGACCCGGAGGTCTGTGGCTGAGAAGCACCAGGAGAGGTCCCGGCTGCAGTAACGGAAAGGTGTATCTGCTGGGAGTCAGTTCAATCAACACACCTTGGAGGCCAGGGATTCTCCCCACGCTGAGTTTAAGCTGAATTAGGTTAAGCTGGAGCAGGGTGCAGGAGCAAAACCTACACTGAAAATTCCCACTTGGTAGCACATATTTCAGTCTTTCATGCTGTGACAAGACCCATAAAACCTCAGAATCCACCCAAATAATTCAGGTTTCATCAGATCCTTTAGCGACCATTTTGGAAACTCAGGCAATTTGGGTTCAGAAATACTGATTTCGATGTCAACTTTTAATAAAATCTCTTTGGTCCCTTTTTTTAAAAAGTCATTTCCTTTCTACTTCTTCAATCTTTTTTTTTTTTTTTCATTTCCACAGCACTGAATTATGACTCCAAAGTCCTGGATAACCTCATGTACTAAAAATACCTCTATATATTTCTAACTTTTAACTCTTTCTCTGTTTTCAAGCCATCCATCTTATTTCATGAAACTACATTTTCACAGCTGCATATTGGAATTTTAGGGACTAACTACGTGGGTTGATTGGGTCCTACTTTTCCCTCACTTATTTCATGCCTCCATATGAATAAAGTGGGATTTATTAGCAGGCAGGGAAACAAATTAGGACTGCCCTTCAAGACTACGCCAGATCCTGCCTAATGAAGTGCCGCTGTCTGGGTATACAGTATAACGGGCTGGCTTTCCCGAGTCAGTTCAAAGCAGCCATGGAGGGATTTCCTGAAGGACTGTTTAACTGCTCCTAACCAATCAAAGGGGCACCACTCCTTGACCTCCCACAATAAGGGAATGAGAGGCACAGTCAGTGACAGTAAATCTGGTCATCTCTTGGAGAGCTATTTGCTTGCTGTGGATCTGGGGACGTATCTGGCGGAAGTACGTTTGTTGCTGGGCAGCTTTCACAGGAGTCAGAAGCCGTTACATACACGCTGTCACATACACACAAGGGGATGGGATGATGTTCCATGAGGGATGGCAGGCCTTCAGGTGTCCTCTTCTTCTTCACTGGCACCACTACAAAAGAAAGGAGAGTAGCTGAGTTAAGACATCACAAGAAGGGAGGCAGCCTAGTCTACTGACTGAGGCGCAGGCTTACCTGGATTCCAGTCCTAACCCTACACTGCTGGGCACTACAGGTCGTGGGTGAGTCACGTGGCTCCTCTACTTTCTGATTTCATTTGACTGCAGTGATAATGATGACAAGTAAACCTACTTTCTTAGTACATTGGAGGAATAAGTATGATAATACACATAAAACACACTGTGCCTGGTACGCAGTAAGCAAACAGTCTTTTAAAGGAGTAGAGGAGGGTTATAGTTATTTTTAAAACTTGACAAAATAAACTGTTAGCAAAAATCAGGAGTTTGACTTCCCCTAAGTCTTAAAGTCGTCTACAGTTACAGGAGAAAAACAAAGAGAAGCTATCATTCTGCACATCCAGTGGTATTTCTCACTTGTAACAGAGTCAAGGTTTCCATTCATGCCACGGTGAATTGCCGGGTTCAGATGTCACCTCTTCAGAGAAGGTACTCTAAGTCCAACTTCCTGGTTACTCTTTTTTTTTTTTTTTAAATGGCCATCCCTGCGGCATATGGAAGTTCTTGGGCTAGATGCTGAATCAGAGCTGCAGCTGCCAGCCTAACCACAGCCACACAGGACAGCCACTTCTGTGACCTACACTGCAGCCTGTGGCAACCTGGGATTCTTAAGCCACTGAGCAAGGCCACGGATTGAATCCACATCCTCATGGACACTATTATTGGGTTCTCAACCTGCTGAGCCACAATGGGAACTCCAACTTCCTGGTTATTTTCCATCTCCATTTTGCTTCTTTCATAGCCCTTATCATATCCTTTAAATCATCTCTTTGCTATGTACTCTCTCCTTTACCCCACACCAGGGCATAAAAGAGTAGCAATCCTGTCTGTTTTATTGACTACTATTTATCTAGCACTAGTACAGTGCTAAGCATACCGAAGTGTTCAATAAACAGTTGTTTTAAAAAGGGACTGAGAAATAAAAACAATAGGAAGGGAAGGAGGGAAAGGGTTGAAAGGAATGTCTTTGACTGCCTGACCAGGGCATCCTAGATGTCAGAGGTATTTCAGTGGCCAAAAAATGAGTTGTGAGTCTCAGGTACATCCAGAACCTCAACTGCTCAGGGTGAGAGCCTCCCTGGCTTGTCCTGGAAGAGAATATTGTTGATATAAGGACCAGGGCTAGAAAAAGATTTAGGACACTTAGAAGGGCAAAAGTAGCAAACTTGTCTAGGTTCTCCTCCACAACTTCTAGAGGCCACTGTACTTAATAATAAGAACCAAGGGGACCAAGTATGCTAGGGCACTGAACTAAGTGCTCCTGGCCCAATCTTTCTAATACTCTTCACAACAATCCTAGGATGTAGGGACTACTATTATTATTGCTGTTATCTTCACTTGGCAGATGAAGAAAGTGAAGCTCTGAGAGATGTAAAGTCCTTGGTCACATAGTAAGATCTGTGTTCTTAAAACCTAAGGATTAGTTTTGGCTAAAGTCTGAAAGAGTTAAGCTAGGATACTTGGAAGGGAGACAGTCTCCTTCCTCTGGTAGAGACAGAAGTTAGGGAAGAGGAAAGGTCTAATGTGCATCAGCTCCCAGCAATGACCTGGAAATGTTTTTACCCCACAAGGGATTATCTATGTCTATATAAACTCTGTGCTTTTTTGCATGCACTTGAGAAAGACTTTAAGGGAAAACATCCCAGGCAACAGACCTATAGTATTCGTGCTAAGGGTGAAAACATTTCAAGGCACGAAGCCTGAAATTAAGGTAAATGAACTCTAGAAGCCAAAAGAACCAACTCAGCAATCATCACAATTTAAACTCTGCCCTATTTCCATGCCCTTTTGCTGCCTGTTGTTCAATCACGGGATGAAGGGCTGGACAGTGGACCATCATTAAGGAACAATGCTCGGTGGCATCTGTCCCAAAGGAAACAAAGAGCCTTTTATGAAAGAATCTCACTAGAATCAAGGCACAGTTGGAACCGGCGTCATACTCTCCCCTTTGGTATTACATCCAGAGCAAGCTTAATGTTCTTCTGTCAACTTTTCTTCAAATATGAGAGGTCTAGTGTTAAGCATATGCCCTTTCCTTAAAATGTGGTTCGCTCTTTAGCATTCTTAACTTTAGATGCATAGTTTAAAGGGTTCATGAAAGTACTGAAATTGTATACAAAATTTTGTTTGTTTATTCCTTTGTCTGAGAGGAGCCATAAATTCCATCATATTCACAGAGGTCAACAACCCTCCAAAATGGAGTATAATAAAATTATAAATAAATTAAGCTCTTTTCAAGTTGCCAGTCCCTTACTATAAGACCTTCAGAGTTGACTTGGGGAAAAGATCAGAAGCCCTGACTGATTAAATCTTTTCTTGTTACCCTAAAAGAGATTTGTTCTTGGGCCTGAATGATACAGCTTGTCTCACAGTTTAAATGCAGGAGACTTTGGAATTCTGGCATATCATTCTCTGCTCTGTGTTTGGCATGATGCTAGGCACAACAGTGAAAAAGATGACATCACAGTAGCTGCCCTCCTGGACTTTACAGCCTAGTAGGTGGGAGAGGCTGAAGGTGGGGGGAAGGGACATTTTTGTTCAGCACTGAATGAAGCATATTCATTTTCATAATTAATAACCTGTTTTTCACAACAACGAAGAAGAAAAAAAAGTCATAACTGCATCTGTAACACAGATCTTTGTTCACCTTGTGTGTGGTCTCTCCTGAAGGGTCACACAGTATAATTAGTGTGAGATATCATCTGAATGTTCCTTCTTCACTCTGTGTATAATCTGGTCTGTGTTCGTAAGATTTTATCTTAAATAGCCTATAATTTTTACTTTCTCCAAGGTAAGTAACAGCCTCCCATTTCAGCCACTATTCAGCCTCTGAAACATCTACCGTTCACATTTAGATTTATAATTGGCCCTAAAAAAAAGACAAAAAGAAAGAAAAATTATTTCTGCGGGTGCAGCCCTAAAAAAAAAAAAGACAAATAGATTTATAATTGGAGTGATACTCAGTGGGTACTTAAATCTTGTGTCTGTCTTAATTACTGTTGTTTTGAAGATAATCTAGGGGTGTTAGATAGCCCATTCCACAGTAGGTAATTACCATGAGAGAAGTAGCAGTATGCACGGCTTAAGTCACCAAACTAAGCTAGGTTCAAATCCCTGCTCTGGCACGAATGAGCTGCAGGACCTTGGGTGAGTCGCTCAACCTCTCTGAGTCTCAGTTTCCTCACGGTAATAGTGTATACCTTGCATGGTTATTGTGAAAGTTTTATGTATTTTATGCAATGTAAATACTTTAAAATGTTGGCTTCTATCTTCAACCTGCTTCCTTCTTTTCCAGAATCAATATCTGCCTCCCATTAAATTCCCTTCAATGTCAATCTTCTGGCATCTGAAATGTTACATTCCACAGCAAGTACACTCCTATCCCAGATAGCCTTAAATTTCTGGAGTGCAACGGTGCTTTCTTTGCTTACTTAGATTTTTTAAAATGACAACTCCAGACCAAATGAGGCGCAAATATTGAATGGAAAGAAAGGCTGAGTGCGTGGCTCTGACCCTTCTATTTGACAGGTCTCTAGGAAAGTCAGTCCCTGACAAACATGGCTGAGGACAGATGTCGAGAGAAGCCAGTTAACCAGGCTCAGTCACAGGCTGATCCAATTTTAGAGAGCTGCTGTTATCTAAAAGCAGTGGTTTTAAAACTAGGGTACACATACCTTTCTTTCTATGGCACATAATGACTTTCCAGGAGGTATTTGGCCATTGTTAATTCTGAGGAAATTAATCTCCAGATCCTTATCTTCTATACAAACTCTGTCTTAAAACTGACCTTTCCCAGAACATGCCTGTGATCTGCAGGTTCTCTCTTCAGCCACTCTCACTTTTGCAATCACCTTAGTCCCACTTCAGAAAAGAAATACATACCCCTCGTCCTCCTGACTCCTATCATGGGGCAATTTTAGAATGCCGTGCTTCTAAGAAGAGTCCTATAAGAGCAGGGTAACAAATAGTGAAGGAAACAATCCCTTATTTCATCCAGGTAGCAAACTCTTGGCAAAGCTGTCTATCCACAGAACAAATAATTAATATTCAGAAGTGAGATGGCTGTCATGAAGTGTATATACTACTATGTTTATTTTAATTGAAAAAAATTAAATCAGATTTGTATCTGACAGAAAGTAAGACTGATATGGCTGGATGGTTTGACCACAAAAACCATCTTTGCCAATAAAATCAGACTTGGATCGGACAGAAAGTAAGACTGGTTAGACCGTAAAAACCATCTTTGCCAATGAAATTATATGGTGTATCTTACCTGTAAATTTAATAAGCTAAATCTGCAGTGCAAAGTTTTGATAAAAATGTATATAAAGCTCACACTACAGAGTCTGTTAGAAATAACATCCTTTTCAACTATCTAAGCTTGATATATAGTTTCAGGAGTTAACTTAAAATGGGCAAGAAGGCACATCATTTTTTCTAGATTGTTTTAGGGGCTTTAAAAACAAAAAGTTTAGCTAAAGGAACTGAGAGTTCCCAAATCATGACTGGGAGGGTGATGCGACAGGTAACACCCCGACGAGGGGCAGGGGTCCAGCTGACAGAACAGGACTAGGAAGCCCAGTCAGCAGGATGCAGTGTCCCCTGTGTCATCAGGCACACTGTCTCGTGAGCAGAAGTCCTGGGGTGTCTGTGAAACTGAAGGAGTGGTTAGAGGCATGCCACAAGCCCCAGCCATATTCAGCCTCTATGCACTTGCTGATAAAGTGATTAGGACCAAGCAGTGTTTCACTGCCCGACAAGTTTTCAGATGACCCATGTAGATAGGCAGCTCTGTTTTTCAGCTTCAGTCCAGAGAAATGGAGGCTTGTAAGAGAAAGTTAATAAATGAGGTGTGTAGGTATTCTGGTCTCTCAAGTTAAATAGCTTCTTTTCCTGAGAATATAATAAAACTTAATTTGATTTGGCATCACTCATACTGTTGAGTCCTTGGTTCTTTATTAATTATTGATGTAAAAGTATTATCCACTCAAAAGGAAGGAGAAATTAAGAGGTATGAACAAGGGAGGGAGATTAGATTCAGCTGAGATTCAAAAAGATAGCGGTAGCTTCTTCAAAAATGAAGCCCCATAGGTACTGCATAAGAAACTAATTGGAAGTCTCCATTCACCATCTGAGGCTGTAGCTGCTCAGTTCCAGAAAGTGTGTGATCAGCCCAGCTTGAGGCAGGGGTGGGCCAAATACCCAGATCCAGAAATACTCCTCCACTAGAAAAGAGCAGAACTGCCACTGTTGTCTCCCATGTCACCTGTCCTAATAGCCTGGGCTGAAAGTGAGGCGGTTAAGGAATAAGAACTTATAAATTTAGCTGCTACCTGTGGAACTAATATGAATTAGTTTTAAGAGACATAAGTATAAATTTAAAAGATTTATAAATAAAAAACAAAATGTCCTCAGTTTATCCAGAGTTAACTGAGAAAAACATGAGAGGACTTCAGAGTTCTAGTCCTGGTTCTACTGTGTGATTCTGGGAGCCCAGTTTTCTCAGCTGGGAAGTGAGGATGCCTCACGTTATAAATGAAATTTTCTGACTTACATATTTGCTGAGCTAATAAATTAGTGCTCATTTATATTTTCTCTCTTGCTTCCTGTGCACCTCTCTCTTTCCCCATTCCTCTCCAACTCAATCTGAAGCTGACCTCAACATTCCAAGTTCTTTTACCTCTTTTTCTGGCTGGGCCCAGATGCCAGGTTGATGAATAGCACTGCTTGATCAGTATCTAGTACAGACCCTAGCACTAGTATGGGCAGAAAGCCCATGATTTCTCAATTCATCGTGGCTCCTTTTTTTCTTTTTTTTGGCCATGCCCGCAGCATGAAGAGGTTCTAGGGCCAGGGATCGAACTTAAGCACCACAGCAGCCACCCAAGCCACAGCAATGACAATGCCAGATCCTTAATCCACTGTGCCACCCAGGAACTCCCCACTGTGGTTCTTAAAGTCTAAGATGGCCCCAACCTTGCTGCATCTGCCTTCGCAAGTCACAGGAAAGAGGGAAAAGGGCTCTTCTCTCTCTAGATCACATGACACTTTATCCCATGAACCTTCTCTTCTTCAATAATAACCAGTTTGCCAATACCCGACTTAATGATCCCTGCACGGTGCTAAGCAATTTATACACACAATCTCATTAAACCCAAACAGCAGCTTTAGGATAGGTATTATTATCTTCATCCTACAGATGAGAACACTGAGGCCAAGAGAAGCTACATGACTTGCTTGAGGAACACAGCATGTAAACTGTAGATCTAGATTATATAGACTCCAGAACCCTTAGATAGGAAACTGAACTCGTGTAAGAGGAGAGACATAAACCTGGTCTTCTGAGCTCTGGTTACCCAGACAACACATGATAGCCATTTCACATCTCTGAGGCTCAGCTTTTTACCTGAAAAATGGAGTAACAGTGTCTACCTCCAAAGGCTGTTGTAATGAGTTGGAAGGTACATGCAAGTTCTTCTTTAAGATAAAAATAATGGAAGATAAAGGTAGGATTACTGTAGAAGGATAAGGTAATAGACACCGGGTTTGTCTCTCCGCCCTCACAGCTGCCTATATCACTATAGACCTATGTAGGCAGCCCTGAGAGAGCCTTGGGGCTTCAGGGTGGCCGCAGGTCCACACCATGACCACTAAGTGCTAAGTTTGATCTCCATGCACCTTGCAGCCTGTTCACTGTTTTTACAGGTGGAGTGCAAGAGTTCACAGGGGCTGGGTGGGTGGTAGCCTGGTTCTACGGAGGATGGAAAGACATCAGCAGGCCTGTTCAGGCAGTGCCCTTTCATAGGGAGACACTTGAACAGAAGTAACAGGCAGGCTTGTTAGCTGCCAGTGTTCCATCTGCTCTCAGAACTCCTTTATAGGACTGAGTCTTCTGTTACTGCTGCTGCTGAATTTACAATGGAATCATTCCCAGTCCTTTTATTTTTAAATTCATAAAGTAACTTTTTCTTCTTTTGCTGATCTGTACTTTCTATAACAAACAAGTATTACTTCTATAAAAAGAAAAATACATAGTGTTGTCCCTGGTGAGAATCACCATTAACACATTGAAATATATTCATTTATATCCCTTCTATGCATACACAAATATATACATGCATATGAGGGGTAGAGATGAATATACTTCACAGGCTCTTTCATAATCCACTTTTTTTAACCCAACTATCAATCATGAATACTTTTCTTTACCAAGAAATATATTTCTGTAAGACTATGATCCATGACTAAGTTGTATGGATTTACCATACCTAATGCTGGACACTTAAATTATTTCTACCTTTTCACTATTACCTACTCCCCCGTGACACACATCCATGTTCATCCTTAATTATTTCCAATGAGGGAAAAATTACAAAGATAGTACAGAGGGTTCTAACATGTAGTTTCTCTATTATTACCATCTTACCTAGCATTATGCACTTGTTACAGTGAATCAGTATTGGCACACTAGTATTAATTCAAATCTGTGTTTTATTCAGATTGCCTTAGTTTCTTCCCTAATGTCCTCCTGTTCCAGATTTCGCCCATGATACTACATTACACTTAGTCATCAGGTCTCCTTAGGCTCTTCTTGGCTATGACAGTTTCTTAGATTTTCTTGCTTTTGATGACCTTCCTTGACAGTCTTGAGGAGCAATGGCCAGGTATTTTGTAGAGTATCTTTCATCTGGGATTTGTCAGATGCTTTTCTCATGATTAGGACGTGTTTACGGGCCTTGAGAAGGAAACACCTTAGAGGTAAGCATTGTTTTCATCACACTGCACCAAGGGCACATACTATGAATATGACCTGACCTTGATCACCTGGATGGGGTAGTATATGCTAAGGATTATCCACTGTAAAGTTACTTTTTTCCCCCTTTATGTACTGTACCCTTTGGAAAGAAGTCACGATGAGCAACCACACCTAAGGGAGGAGGAGTCATGCTCCCTCTGGTTGAAGGCAGAGTACCTACACAAACTGAAATAATTCTGAACATGAAATCTGTCTCTTCTCCTCCATTTATTTATTTATTTGATCATTCATTTATACCAGTATGGATTCATGCATATTTATTTCTATACTCGGGGTTGTAATCCAATACTATTTAATTTATTTCATTGCTCAAGTTGTTCAGCTTTGACCTTTGAAAGCTCTTTTAGTTCATTCTTAATGGCCCTTGACATACCCTTGTCAATGTAAGCTGTGTTTTGAGGTTCTTGGGGAGGACTTCCCTACTTTCTGGCACTACAAAATGCTCCAGGCTCATTTTGTACATTTCCTGCTCTAGTCCTAAAATCAGATATTTCTCCAATAAGCAAAGGATATTGTTTTTAAAAGTAGCTGATATATTACTGTTAAACTGCTCTCCAGAAATCTTGTCCTGATTTGCAATTGTTATTCATACAGATATGAGAATGCCCATTTTCCCCATACCCTTGTCAACGTGGGGCAGTTTCAAAGCATCTGTAGGGACGAGAGTGCCCGTGCATTTCTCCTCTGAAATAATTTCCATGTTATTACTTGGTTTCCGGTTGAATTTTAAGAAGAAAATACCATGGGGGCTGTACACTTTCCCCTGGCATTTTCATTGGCCTTCCCCCCACTGCTGCTGGATTTCACAGAACTGACGACCTCCTGTGGTAAGGGCTGAAAGGAATCTTCCCCAACCTTCTACTAGAGCCCAGGCAACTCTAGGAAGTGGAGGGTTATAAGCAGAAAATAGCCCAAGGGTTTTCCTTCTCTACTTCCTGCATCTTCGGGAAATCCACCCGACCCAGTTTCCTCATCTTTTCTTGGCAAGTGAATAATGGATAAACCTATCTCTCTCCAGCAGTTTTCTTCCACAGAAACCTTCAACATAAGATTTAATAAAATGTTAAACTTCAAATTTCCTGATGCTTCAGCTGCTGTATCTTACAAGTTACTAAAGGGGGAGAGGAGAAAGAATCAATAAATGACTACACTCTTGACACTAATCTCTAATCTCTATATGAGCAGTAGGCTTTTTTTTTTAAGTGCCCCATATTAGTTCTCAGCAGTTTTGAATCCCACAGGGACCTTAAATTGAGGTACAGAAGTTGCAGAAAGTTGGAAATTGGAAGCACAGCAACTCTCAGGACCTACTTCTCACATCACAGAGGGTTATGAATGTAGAGTTAAGAATTAGAAACACCTAGGCTTGAGTCACAGTTTTGCCATTTACTAGCTGTGGGATTTTGAGTTCAAAGTTCATACATGGAAATGGAGGCCTACCTAGTGCCTACCTGGAAAAGTTGTCGGGAGGATTAGGTGAGGGTTAATACTGAGAGAGTGCTGGACACATAAAGTGCTTGACATGGAACCCGGCACCTTGAAAGTGCTCAGTACACTTCGTAGTTACAGATGAAGAAATCAAGGCTAAAAAAGAGGCTAAAAGTCATACAGTGAGTTGATGGCAGTGAGATTAACTTAAAGTCAGAGTTTCTGATTCTTGAATTCACTTTCATACCAGCAAGCCCCATTTTCTCTAGGAATGCCATTTATTAGTAAAAGAGAGGCACTGATACTGCTGTCACATACGCACTGTAGGCATCATTCTGTCACTTGAATAGGTTCAAGATTGCTTCTCAATCTTATTCCCTTGGTGTCTGATACTAGGCAGTTGGCTAATAACAATAGACAACAGCTGTAATTTACCGAGTGCTTTGTATGTGCTAAACACTGTACTCAAACCCTTAAAAGCACCATCTCCCCACCCCATTAAGTCCACCAGCAAGCTCTGTCCATCCCACTGTACTTCCTGTCTGCCCATTCCTCTGCTCCACTGCCACCACCAGCTCTTACCTAAACTGCTGCAGTTGGCTTTTGACTAGTTTTCCTATTTCTATTCTTACTATACTGCTGTTTAGTTTTTCAAACTGCACTCAGAGTACTATTTTTTTTAAATGTGCAACAGATTATGTCACTGTTCCACTTAAAAATTCTTCAGTGGCTTCCCATAGCCTTAGGATAAAGCTCACGGCCCTTACAGATCCTTACATGCCTACCTCGCTAACCTATTTCATGCCACTTGCCAGCCATACTGGCTTTCTCTCTGCCCCTCAAATAATCAGAGCTTGTTCCTGCCCTAAGGCCTTTGCATTTGCTGTCAGGTCTCGAAAGCTCTCCCCATCACAATTTGGAATGATTTGCTCCTTAACACTTAGGTCTCAGCTCCAGTGTCACCTTCTCTGAGGCTCTCCCTGACCAAGCAACCTAGATCAGCCACCTCACTGCTGTGCTATTACATTAGACTGCTGTATTGTCTTCACAGCACTAATCGCTATCTAAAGCTGTTTTGAGAGGTAAGAGTCCTTAACTATTTTGTTCCCTGCTGTATCACTAGTACCTGATAATGTACCTGGTACCAGTGAAACCTCAACACAATTTTTTTGAATGAAGGAATGACTGAATAAGCAAAACAATCCCATAAAGAATTACTGTTTTAGAAACATTTCAAGTCTTTCTAGGCAAACTGTGGGCAACTTACTGGTCTTAGAGATATTGCACAGGAGTTTCACAGATAGCTTACTATACAGGTGAGCCCAGGCTCCATTTTTTCCTAACTCTCACCACAATCACCAGGCACATATAACCATCAGGGGGACCAGGTGCGGATTAAAACGCTGTATCAAAAATGATGATTACTCTTACAAATGACTAAACCTTACTGGTGAAGGATGTGTATGTCTGACAGACAACGAAGGCAAAGCAGAAGAAAGTTCATATCCAGACCTTGCCAAGCAAAAAACTTGGAGAACCAATTTACCTCCATGAGGAATTTTCTCATCTTCCTTACCAAACAGCTGCCTGTTTGGCAATGTCCAGCCCTCTGCAATCCAGCTGGGAGCTGTACTCAAGGCAGGCTTGGATTCCAAGACTTCAACCATTCGTCCCTCACTCTGAGGGTCTATGAAGGGAGAGAGCTGTCAGGACAAGCTGGACGTGACGGGGTGCTTAATCACTGCTCCTCTCCTTCCCTCAGACGAAGCGTCGGCTGGGGTGTGGGTCTGGGAGTGTGAGGGCTGGGCCAGTTTGTGGTGATAGTGACAGACAGTGGAAAAATGCACGACTAAGGATCAGACATGGCTTCAAACCTCATTTCAGCATTCGGCGGTACAACCTTGGGGGAGAGGCCTCTTTAAACTAAAGTTTCCACATCTGTAAAATAAGGATAATGATACCTGTAAGTACTTACTAAACGGATGCTATAATTATTTGTTAAGTTCTGGACTAATCCCCTCAACATTTTCACTCAGTTTTCCTAATAATAACCCTGTATAACAGCATCACCACTCCATTTTATAGATGAAAACAGTGAGAAGCAGAGAAATGCAGTGACAGACCCAGTGCCACAGCTGGCAGAGTTGGCCCTTGCTTTTCATCATGGACGGGGGATTCCAGGCTGAGTGAAGACAGCTAAGGCTGCATTTATCTAGTCAGGTTACTGGTGATGCCTCAGCACCAGCAGCATAAGTGGTGATCTCTGCTGATCGCTAAAGACTTTTCAAGGTCTCGACAAAATCAAGCTCTAAACCAAGCACTAGAAAATTGACCCCTGCTAAAGGGGATCCCAACAGTCTCTTTTAAAAAAAGCTACAGCCTGATTTTTTCCATTTTTTCAACTACAACCAGTCTGCGACTTTCCTATAGCAAACTGGCAACAAGTCAGCCACTTCCCTCAGACTCTCACGTTGGTTCTTGTGCGCTCCGGCAAACAGAGTCACGCAGAAGGACCTGCCGCCCAACCCACCGTACCCGTACCGTGGCCTTAGAACAGCCTCCCTGGGTCAGACACCACTTTCAACTGTAATTCCATCTGACCTGAGGTGGGAGGCGCCCAGGTCTCACTCTTTTACATAGGGTGCATAGAAAATATCTTTGAGGGCTTCAGCCGCTTTTCCTTCTGCCCCACTAGAGAATAAAACTGGTGCTAAGTCGAGATAATGCCCCCTTGACTGCCTTCAGGGAACCAGTGAAGAAGGCGGTCTGACAGATGCTGTTTGCCCTTGCAGCCTCCAGGGGTTCAGGAATCCGCGCGCCGTAGCATAGCTGTGTTATAAATGTTAGTCTTTGCCATGTGAACTCGTTAGAGGCCGAATCTGTTTCTCATTCACCGTTCACAACAAGTGCCTGGCACTCAGGACGCATCTGGTGGCCAGGACACAGTCTCTCTCTCATTCTGCCTTGGCCTAGGAGAAGGGACTTAGCTGTCAAAGTGAAAGGGGGGAAGGCTGACCTTCAAGACACAAATGAGGTCCAGAAGGAAGGCAGACTTTTCTCCTAGGAGCACCAGAATCTGTCTGCTGGGAGCATTCCTAAAGGAGGCACTGTTACTTGGTAGGATGGCCCACTTCAGAGTAGGACCAGAATTCCCACCCAAGCCCTTCTGAGCTGCATGATTTTGGCAAAGCTAATTAAACTCTCTAAGTCTTAGTCTCCTTACCTAAGAAATAGGGAGTTATTTATTTATTCATTCTCTCACAAGTGTTTATTGACCAGTCACAATATATTAGGTACTGTAATAGGTGCTGGCATGATAGCAGTGTACAAGTCCAACAAAGTCCAGTTTTCACGAAGCTAAATTTCTAGTAAAGAAGACAACTAGTAAGGAAGTAAACAAACGATTTCAGACAGTAGATAGTGTCATAAAGAAAACAGCAGGATGCTGAGATAGAGAATGATGGGTACATGTGTGTTGTGGGGTAACTCAGGAAGGGGAAAATATCAGGATATACCTCTTAAAGTTGGTGACTATTAAATGAGACAACAGACATAAAATATGTAGCATACATACTAACAAGTAATGAGCACTCAACCAAATTTGAACTGTTCTTAATTACTTCTTCCTGAGGTCAGTGGCTTCTCTTTCACCTCTCAGTGGCTAAGCTCCTACTACACGCCAGTGATGGGAATACAGAGAGGATCAGATAGGAGCTCACAGTCTGGCAAAGAATGCAGCCTGTGTGCTTTGAGAAAAGGAAGAAGTGGTAAATTCCACCTACAGAGCCAGAAAATACTATCACTTAATGTTAACAGATGGATTGGTATTTTCCAGGAAGACTACGGGGCCAGAAGAAGGGCATGCCAGGTGGAAGGAACAGCTTATAAAAACTCTTGAAGATGTGAAACAGCCTGGCATGTTCAGGGAGCTGTGAAAAATTCAGAATAGCTAGAGGTAAATTGTGAGAGGTACACTGAGAGAAAAGGAATCTCATCAGCGGCTCCTAATGCTTATCTTCATGGGTCATGCTTGAAGTGTCTCCTAAGAAGACAGAGTGGGGGATGTGGATGGGAAAGAAAAGGAGATGAGAAATGTGTCAGGGCTCCATATGGCGTCTATCACACTACAGACACTCCAAAATGTGAATAAGGGCTATGCTGAAAATATTCAGCATGAGTTCTCTGTGACACCCCCAGGGTAGCACAAACAGATGTTTCAAGGGGAAGAAAACCAAACACCCAGTGGTAACAGTATAAATCCTATACGGAAGGAAAGCAGGCATCAGGCTGCTCAGATGTGATTATGCCATCAGCACAAGTCTGAGACAGCCTGGAAGTGGAACACAAGTGTCGGAGTACAATGCTAGGGGTCTGGGGTGACTGGACCCTTGTTCCCAAGCAGAGCCAAGGACTCCTTATTTGCCAAAGCCAGACTCACTTGTCCAAGAGTCTAAAACCCATGCCCGGGACACTGAGAGGGTTCTGTAATAGGGAAACAGGACTACAAGGAGACTTCTTGCACCAAGTGAGGAGGAGATGTTTGTGAAAGGGAACCATACAGATAGAGGCCTGGTTCCCTTCCTGTTTATTACTCTGTCCTATTCGCACTTGCAATAAATGCTCTTACAAGAGTATTTCCAGGAAATGGAGAAAAAAATTAAGAAAGCGGTCCCCATCCCTAATATTCCAAAAGCATACGATACAGCCAACAGATCTGGACTAGGAATCTGGCCCTAGTGGGAGGACAGCTGCTGGATGCAGACAGCCACGGAGATGAACATCACATCCAATATACGCTGAGCCAGTCTTACCAGAGGCTCTCCCCAGATCGCAGCTCAGTGCTGTCAGAGGAGCAAGAGCACTAGTCTGGCCAGAGGAGAGGAAGACGACCCAGAACACATGAACAGACCAAAAAGGAGGGCTGAAGCAACGTGAGGAAAGAGGAATGGAACAGCACAGGCCTACATCCCTTTGCATGCCACCTCCCAATCTTAAGACTAAACAAAGCCCATCAAAGGGCTCTGCATCAAAGGGCTGCCCTAAGCACCAAAGGAAACAGCAGATACCCAACACGACATCCTGCAAAAAGAAGCCACAGCCTCTGTCACATTCAAAAGATCTCTCCATAATCCATTAAGCCTAAAGACCTTATCAAAGTTGTGCCTGTAGTCTAAGGCACTGCGCTTTTGGCTGAACCCCTAGAGTTAAAAATCAGTAGATATTATGAGAGGAGTAGGCCATGAGATCACCATAAACCACTTGAGCACAGATGGGTTTCTGGGTTGGCCAGTTGTCATCTAGGAAGCTGATGGGATGAGATGGATGGTTAAGTTTTGCTGGGAAAAAGAACAGATACTCTTTAAAGGGCTGGGACTAGGATATAAGTACAAGATGCTGAAGGAAGCAGATAGAGATTATTAAAGACATTCTGCCTCTATGTTTTCCTGAAGCCAGTTCTGCTGTGACACTCAAATGACATAACCTACCACTTCAGACCTGTTTCATCCATCTGCAGAAGAACATAAATCAGATGTTGTAAGATTTAGTTACGATACCTGGAAAGCGACTATTCTCCACAGGCCCACTTACGAGGCTCAGCCAGAGTAGACAATCCAAACAGCCCACCAGGCACCAGGCGGATGTTCCCCTCCTATTGAGTAAGGCCCAGTCACCCTCTAAGGTTGCGGAGTTGAGGGGCATCTGTCAGCAATCTAGATGGCTCCCTGCTGCCAGACTTTCAACCCTGGCTTTCAGACTGAGGAGCAGGAAGAGCCTAGAGAAACCAAGGCTTGAATCTAGTCTTTCCGCTTATTACCTGGTCTCCCTGGGCCAAACCTAACTCCACTGGACTTCAGTTTCTTCATCGGTCAGACAATGTCAATGGCTCACAAGTTCTTCACGAATATAAGAGCATCTGGCACATGGTAAATGCTCACTAAGCAACCGCACATGGCTCTGTTCCCTTCTCCCAACCTGGATCAGACGCTCTCTCAGGCTCCACATTTGGAGTCCCAATCAGAATTCAGTTTTATACAGGACAGTAAGTGTATCAGACAGCGCTTCAACGCTGGCGTGAGATGGTAACAAAAGCTGTGCAGACCTTCTGCTTTCCCCACCCACTCGCTACTTAAAACATGCCACAGTCTTCACTCAGCCCAGCACGGGGGGGTGGGAGGAGAGGAATGACAACAAAATAAACACTTCAGGTTAACCACTTTGGGGAAAAGACGAGAAAATTCCTTTAGGGGTTGTTTTAAAATTAAAAAGCATTGGCTGTGAGACAATAAAGACATCATCTCTAAAAACTGGTCTTAGGGCCCTCGGTTGAAATATATACAAAAAAGAAAAAAAGACACTAAAAAGATGATAATTCTGTTATAAGAGTTTAAGAAAAGCCTGTGGAACTACCTGTTTTATGTTCGGCTGGAAAGAAGAAGCTCTATTCCTTCTCAAACTACTTCTCTAGCCTCTCTGAAGTCTGATTTCTTTTTTATTTCCCCAGCTTTACTGAGACATCATTGACACATAATGTTGTGTAAGTTTAAGATATACGATGTGATAATTTGATACGCGTGTACACCATGCAGTGCTCGCCACAATAAGGTTAGTGCACACACCTTTACCTCACACAACTACCGTGTTGTTGCTGCTGCTGGGCTCTGACAGTGCTCAGAGCCTGGTGGGGCCAAGGACTCTGGTGCCCACTCAGAAGCCTCTCCTGCCCACTGAGGGGGATGGCAAGACCTGGCTTTTGGGTTAGACTGACTGGAGGGGCCTGGCAGCCAAGGCCAAAATCACTGGTCTTGGTAAAAGAAAATATGATCACACACTTAGCTCTTAAGCATTCTGAACAGCATGAATGGTCACAATGTGGCTCTAACGGGCACTCTTGATAGAGATCAAAGTGAGAACCTCAAATTACGCCCAACACAGGAATGGAAAAATTGTCTGCAGGAGGAGAGTAGAATGACTCCACGAATATGACATAACTCCACACCAGAGGCTTTATTTTCTCTCTCATTCCATCTCCCCACCCCACCCCGCCTGGTAAAGAACAGTAATAGCATTGAAATCCACAGATAATCCTTAAATCTCCGTGGCAGCTCCAGTTCTAAACTCCTCCTTCACACTGACGGTTTTAACAGCTGTTAACAAGTCATAACAAGGGCCTCTCTTGCTTCAGCCTGGAATATCGATATCCTTTCCCTGCTCAAATCATAATCAGCCTTCCAGTCGGCGTGTTCCATGAGGCTGCGCCAGCCCTGCAGGCCACAGAGACTACTCTTCACTCCCTCTCAGACCCTCAGTGTCTGGGTCCTGCCTGTAGGGCCCAGGGCCATTTAGCAGTTACACTGTTCACGGGGGAGTGGTAGAAACGGAGGACACTGAAGGCTGGTGACACCAGGTGAGCTAGAAGCAGCCTAATTAAGAGAATACACAAGAAAATTGCCATGGAGCCAGGGCTGGAGCCAGAGCCTGCCAGAGGGGTGAAGTGGCAGCGGAAGCAGTGAGCCATGTCCGTAAACAGGATCATTCATTATAAAATCCCAACTTCAAAAGGTCCAGGAAGGCTAAGAGTGCAAGGCGAGCAGGACTGAAGGGCCCCAGGATGGAGGCTGTGAACAGAAGGGGTCCTGGGAGTCGCTTCAGGCAGTCCTGGCTGTGCGGTTTGGGGCAAAGCACCTGAAAGGTTCAAGAGAGTCACACAAGACTGGGCACGAAGCACTTAATGTGAAATGCATTTCCTTGGCACTGATCACCAAGGCTATCTCTGTGGTCCTATTAACCTGCTCTGAGGCTTGCCTTCTCCTCCTCTGGACAGTGAGCAGCAGTTCAAAGGCATGTACTGTGACTCCTCACAGCTCTGACTAGCAGTTTGGGGTCTAAGATCTGTGAAACGAAGATAAGGGCTTCGCATTTTCCCTCCACTTGCTGTACCTCGATCACCTTCCCCTTGGTGAAGACAGTCATAATTAGGTTACAAAAAGTGGGAGGCAGTCTGGGCGCCTACCCAGTGGGGGTGGGGCAAGCCGTGGGATAACGACTGCTTGGGTCTAGTGTATGCAGGATGCTTGGAAGGGCGCTGCACTCCTCTCAGAGCGAGAACACAGACTCTGCAGACATGTACTTCTAGCTGCCCTGTGATCTTTATTTATGTTTTCATTTTGTTCTTGGTTGGTGTTGTTTAAGAATGTGGAAGTTGGAGTTCCTGTTGTGGCTCAGTGTGTAACGAACCCGACTAGTATCCATGAGGATGTGGGTTCGATTCCTGGCCTTGCTCAGGGGGTTAAGGATCCGGCGTTGCCGTCATCTGTGCTGTAGGTTGCAGATGCAGCTTGGATGCTGTGTTGTTGTGGCTGTGGCGGAGGATGGCAGCTGCAGCTCTGAATGGACTCCTAGCCTGGGAACTTCCATATGCTGCACATGCAGCCCTAAAAATCCAAAAAGGGGGGGGGGATTTACCCATCCCATAATCCTCTACTGATTATAGTCCCAGATACACTGGATAAAGGTGACAAAGGTGTGAAGGGAATCTTTGGAGCCACTCCTCCAGCTGCCTGCCCACTGCTCAGGGGCCTGTCGTCTTGCTCTGCTGGAGCAGAGCCCGGCTCCCTCCTCCAGTCCCCACTGCCTTCCCATAGGTCAGCCACAAGTTCACATCAAGCAACAAGCTGAGATTACAAATTGAGTGTCTGCTGGGAATATCTCTCCAGTGTCAAGCAGACATTAAAAGCACTTAAGGAAATCACAAAGGGAGGTGAGAGAACACTCCGGGGAGGTATAGGATAGGGAGGGC
Organism: Catagonus wagneri; assembly: GCA_004024745.2. Taxonomy (NCBI): domain Eukaryota; kingdom Metazoa; phylum Chordata; class Mammalia; order Artiodactyla; family Tayassuidae; genus Catagonus; species Catagonus wagneri. Next base: position 14,031,765 of record PVHT021183666.1, read on the forward strand.
AGAAGGGAAAGCAGCAGCCCGTCCCCTACCTTGAAGGGAAAAACAGGCCATTAAAGCAGAATTGGGTCTAAAAAATGGGCCTTCTTTTGGGAAACTGCAGAACATTGTATCTTTCAACCACTTTCCTGCTGGGGCCAAAACACTTCCGGGGGTGCCTGGGAAACCTTTTGCTAAAACAGAGTAAGATGACATTTCAAGCAACTATGTATTTTTTAAAAAATTATTCAATTAGCATGCATTATAACAGGTACCTATATAATCTTTCATCTAATTTGTACTACATCTCTATGAAGAAGACATTATGATTCCCCATTTGGCAGGTACGAAAACTGAGGTTCAGAGAGGTCAGTGGCTTGAGCATGTTTGAAGCTCAGGTTTGTCTGACTGCAAAGCCAATGTTCTTTCTACCGAAGAGAATGTTGGGCTGCGACTCCCTGCCAGGTATGCATCACTCTGACCTACCTGTTGTTATTCCTGGGGTCTACAGAGCACAGTGGCTTTTCCTGTCCACCTGATTAAAGGAAGAGGAAACCTATATATCTTAAGTGGGCAAACTGAGTCTCTGTGATGAAGTCCTTAAATCTTCTAGGTGGCAATAACTATCTAAAAAGGAAGGACTGAGTTCTGAGATAAGCAGATAATGTAACTGTGGGAAAGGTACTTTCCTCTCTGAGTTTAAGTACCCTCATCTGTAAAATGGGTCCGTTAAAACCTATGTAAGAGAGAGAGTAGTTGTGAACACTAAATAAGATACCTTATTAAAGTCCTTAATATACTATCTGGCACAAGGTAAATACTTTATAAGTAGCAGCTATCATTGTAATTTCTGTCAGATAAACAGTTTTGGAAAATACATAGTTTTAGCATCAACTTGTTCTCATTGCAGTACATGCTTCCTATGGTTAAATTTTTTTTAAAAAGCACTGAAAATGTGAGTTGAGAAAAGAAAGAATCATATTCTCTCTGGGGCTGGTCCTCTCCCTTTCTGTTCAATCATCTTAGAGCACAGCTATTTAGAGACTAGAAACTTATGCTATATATACATATGGCAAGAACCTTGAGCATTTTAGGAGGCGAAAGACGTGTAGGATGAATTAATGCAAATGGCTTTGCTTCTGGTTATACAGTCCCCTGAAGGCACATTTGCCAGAGGAACTCTCTTAAGATGGACAGCTTCTCCAGAGGCAGTTCAGGCTGGCTCCCCGTCTTGCCAGCCAGCTTAATTGAACAGGGAGTGGCAAACTAAAGGAGAACCAGGCTGATACTGTGTCCTCATTCTTGCTCTTCATTCTGACCCCCAAGGAGCACAAATACCCAGAGGTTCTCCATGGTTTTAACATACTGTGCTTTTTTTTGGGGGGGGGGGGGAGCTGCACCTGCAGGATATGGAAGTTCCCAGGCCAGGGATCAAATCTGAGTTGCAGTTGTGACCTACACCACAGCCATGGCAATGCCGGGTCCTTAACCATTGCTCCAGGCTGGAGATTGAACCTGCGCCACTGCAGAGACTATGTTGGATCCTAAACCCCCCGAGACACAGCAGAACCCCCAAGTCTCCTGTACTTTTGACTCAAAGCTGCTCCAGTGGTAAACTACATCTTTTACTGTCTATGGAAATCTGTAGCCATGGCTGTGGGACAAAGTTTCTATCTGCATTCCCATTTCTGCACTCCTTCAGTTGAAGCAAGACTAAACCCTGACCCAGGGCAAAAGTAAACTATGCTTCAGATCACTGCCTCTAAGGAAATAGTGAACAATTTTTCCCTTGCTATTTTACTGTTTTTCTTTTAGAGGATAGAGGAAGCCATAACTGTCGTTTGAATGTGCAAGAATGGAGAACATGGGACCCAGAGATTCAGTTCAGAGCTAGATTCATCTGTATTTTAACTAAACTCTCAAACAGTGTATTTGGTTCTACAGAACCTTCGGTAAAACAGTAGAATTTTTAGCATAGGTCAAGTGCTAGTAGCTTTTTGGCATGAAGGAAGCAAAGAACAATAACTTCTTTAAGGTTACTGCACTGGTTTTATCTTGGCTTATATTTTTAGGCAGATTTGGGAAAACTAGTTCTTTCAAGTCTGTCTTTTACATATTGACAGAAGAGTCAGATGATGCATTTTGTAGAAATCAAGGCTCCAGAGACTCAGATGGAAAAAATAAAGCACTATGAAACAGAAAAGGACAGACAGTGAAATTTTATAGTCTAGTTTTTTGCAGTTACTCTGAATTTTTGATATAGGAGTCTATATATAAATGAGATTGTTTAAGTTGTTGGTTCCTTAATTGCAAGTGCGTCTCCAGTGTCCTGCACATGTACCCTCCTCTTCTTACGATTTCTGATTTTGGTAGCATAATTGTGCAAGGATGATTTCGTATATTTATTGTATATGTGCCTTTACTGGTGAGCCCTGTCATTTGTGGTATTTTTGTTTCTGGTTGTGACCTTTTCTTTTCTGCCTAGAGAAGTTCCTTTAGTATTTGTTGTAAAGCTGGTTTAGTGTCGTTGAATTCTCTTAGCTTTTCCTTATCTGTAAAGCTTTTGATTTCTCCTTCAAATCTGAATGAGAGCCTTGCTGGGTAAAGTAATCTCGGTTGGAGGTTTTTTCCTTTCACCACATTAAGTATATCATGCCACTCTGTTCTGGCTTACAGAGTTTCTGCTGAAAACCTGCTGATAACCTTATTGGGGTTCCCTTGTATGTTATTTCTTTTACCTAGCTGTTTTCAATATTTTCTCTTTAATTTTGGTCATTTTGATTAATATGTGTCTTGGTGTGTTCCTCCTTGCGTTTATTTTATATGGTACTTGCTGTGCTTCCTGGATTTGAGTGAGTGGTTCCTTGCCCATGTTAGGGAAGTTTTAAGCTATTATCTCTTTGAATATTTTTTCTGTCCCTTTCTCTTTCTCTTTTCCCTCTGGCACCCCTATAATACAGATGTTGGTGCATTTAACTGTTATCCCAGAGTTCTCTGAGACTCTCCTCATTTCTTTTCAATCTTTTTTCTCTTTTCTACTCTGTATCAGTGATTTCCACTAGTCTGCCCTCCACCTCGCTTATTTGTTCTTCTGTTTCCTATATTCTGCTGTTGGCTGCTTCTAATGAATTTTTTATTTCTGTTATTGTATTTTGTATCTCAAGTTTTATATCTTGTATTTCTTGCTCAGTGTTTCCTGTAAATTTTCAATCTTTGCCTCCAGTTTATTTCCAATGTCTTACATCATCTTCAGCATCAACAGTCTAAAGTCTTTTTCCTGGAGGCTGATAATCTCCTGATCACTTGGTCATTTTTCTGGGTTTTTTTCTTTCTCCCTTATCTGAGTTATAGTTCTCTGTCTTTTCATTTTTATAGGTTTTTGGTGTGGTGACCCTTTTGCAGACAACAGAGTTGAAGTCTCTCTTGTGGCTTAAGTTGGTACAGGGGCTCGCTGTAGGCTTCCTGATGGGAGGGACTGGTGCCTGGCCACTGGCGCATGGGGCTGATTCCTATCCCTCTGTGGGTGGGGCTTTGTCTCTGGTGAGATTAGAGGAGGCTGTGTGCCTGGGGGGGTCTTTAGGCAGCCTGTTTACTGATGGGTAGGGCTGTGATCTCACCTGGATTATCGTTTGGCACGGGGCTTCTCAGAGCTGATGGGTGGGACCGGATTTTCTCAAAGTGGCCACCTCCAGAGAAACGCAGGCTGATGAATATTCCCAAGAGCTTTGCCTCCAATCCCCTTCCCCCACAACAAGCCACAGTCACCCCGTTTTCCCAGAAGATACTTCAAGAACTTCAGTCAGGTTTGACCCAGATTCCTATGGAGCCTTTGTTTTGCCCTGGGACCCAATGCACATGAAAACCTGTGTGCACCTTTAAAGAATGGGGTCTCCATTTTCCCCAGTCCAGTGGAGCTCCTGCGCACAAGCCCCACTGGCCTTCAATGCCAGATGCTCTGGGGGCTCTTTCTCCCAGTGCCAGATCCTCAGGCATGGGGACCTGATGTGGGGCTCAGAATTCTCACTCCTATAGGTGAGTCTCTGTGACACAGTACTTACCAATCTGTGGGGCTTTCCACTCGGGAGGTATGGGGTTGCTTATATTGTGTAATCGCCCCTCCTACCTCTTGATATGGCTTCTTGTCTTCTGGAGTAGGATATCTTTTTGAAAGTTTCCAGTCCCTTTGGTTGAAGGTTGCTCAGCATTTGGTTGTGATTTTGTTGTTTTTATGAGAGAAGCTGAGCTCTGGTCCTTCTATTCCGCCATCTTAATCCCCTTTCCCAGCTTCTTGAAAAGGGATGAAAAGCTGGGAGGGAACTGATAGCAAACATTTCAGGCATGGAGTTCCTCAGCAGTGGTGTCCGGTGTCAGCGCCATGCAGCCTTGCAGGACTGGCCTCCCTGGCAGTCCCATGGGGTCTCCTGTGCACACCTTTGTCCTGGGTTCCTGCAGAGCGACTTCAGTCTAGTTTCTGGTAGTAGATTTTCAGCAATAAAAAGCTGGTGAGATTTAAGATCACTTGGAGATGCAGAAAGAAATTCTGCTCTCCCTCATGCCAAATTTTAGAAAGACTCTTGCTTGCCCTTTTTTTGTTAAAGGCAGAAAAAAATATTTCCAGACCCTCTAATATGCTGCATAGTGTATATGCGTTTACAAACACATAAGCACACACACATACCTATACTCTTTCTAAATTCAGTTTGCAACATCTATTCCTTCTTTAATTTGCCTTGCAATCACTGAATCAGTAATTTTAAACTGAGTGATCAATTTTTATTAAGGGGTAACTCCTGCATATTTAAAAGACTTAGCTGGAATAGGCGTGGTATAAAAATGTAAGATTTTATGGAAATTTAGAATACTCTTACATTCTGCAAACCACCATATCATCTCCTTTTAATACACAGAACCTTTGAATGAGGATTCATAATACTGGGCCCCACGGGTTATCTTCCAGGTAGTCTTTAACTGCTGAGATCCCAAGCCTTGGAAAGGATATGTTTAGCATAGATATATCTAAAAACATGTCTCCCAAGACAGGCTAAATGTCTAGAGCCTTATCGCCTACATATTGTTTCAAACAAAGGGGAGGCCGTTTCTTGGACAGCTGAGTGCCCCAGTCCTTTTCCACAAAGGGACCACATTCTACCACAATCTGGCATTTCAGATTCTGTGCCTATTACCATCCCCCTCTATGTCACAGACAGACCCTCACCACAAAGATCAGGTCACGTAACTAATTCCAAACCGAGCACATGCTGCTCCCTGGTTGGCCTGTCTCAACACTGAAAACCTTGTGCCTGTGTGTGGCTCACTGATGGGGTGATCTACTGGTACCAAGCACATTAACGTTCCTGGCTGTGCACATGAAGAGAAGATGATCTCAGGGTACCCCCCAAACCTGGATCCCTCAATCAGCAAGGCTTTCTTTCCTGCCTTTCTAATGACATCTGACTACAATCTGTACCCATGAAGTAAGACCTTCCACTCCTAGGAAACCTGCTTGCACAGGTTTGCTGATGTGCATAGCACATTACTTCCAATGTGCCCTTCCAGGAAAGGGCCAGACTCCCACTTCAGGCACAAAGTCATTCTAATCCAAACATTTTCTCTGTTGCATGACTGCAAAAACATATGCACACACACAGGACGTTCCTCATTTTCTCTGGAGTAATGGAAGCCTGGGCAATACTTTAAGTATTCATTTTCCAACATAAATTAGAATAGGGCATGGAAAACACTAGTGACATCTGCACAGAAACAAAATGTATTCATTACAGCCGGTGCTATTACAATGAAAGGAAATGCATTCATAATGGTAGGACATTTGAAATAATGTGTTGCTGGTTTCTGTGTCCATAAAAGCAATAATGAAGAAACAGGAGTGGGTCAAATAAATTAAAAGGAGTAACAGGGGCATGTGATGAGGCGGCTTCAAGGGCCCTGGGCAATGTCAGTGAGATGGCACATTCGCTGGATCCACAAGGAGAAGGTTATGACAGTTTAAAGGTAGGAGAGTCAAGAAGGCATCAGGTTGACATTCTGGAGAACTAAGGTTTGAATCCTGGCTCTGCTATATTCAAGCTGTGCGATCCTGGGCCAGTTGTGTCAATATCCCCTTAGTTATGTCAGTACCTAGACTTCTCATCCACACAGTGAGAAGAGCTGCCTCACAGGACTGCACGAGGAAGAAAGGAGAGATTGTACGTGAAGTGCTCAGCTAGCATCTGGTATATAATAAGCATACAATCGAGACTGACTTTTCTTTTTCTTTTTGTCATCACTAAATAAACATACAGTTCTGTGATTTTAGGCATCATCCAACTCTCCAAATCTCAGTTTCTTCTTTTACAAAGTGGAGCTAGTAACACCTGCTTTTCTACTGCATGAGCTTATTATGAAGAGCAATGAAATAAAATGTTTGGCAGACTATTGATTGGCCGACTTAGTCATTCCCAACTTGCTCCCCTTGCTGTTTTCTACTCTGGAGTATGGAAGGGTTAAATATTTACATAACCAAGCCTTCACTGCGGTGCGGAGAAGTCCCTGATACAGAAGGGTAAGTCTTCTGGTTGTGAGTGGGGGCTGTCTGCTTGGAAAGTGTTTACTTTTCTCATTAATACAGACATGGCCCTCCTTCTGACCCCTTCTTCATGCTTGAACATGGGTATGACACCCAAAGCTGAAGCCCTTTTTCAATCATAAGGCAACCAGCACAAAGGAAAAGCCCAGGGAGTCTCAGAGGCACATGACAGTATTGACATCATTAGCCACTGAACTAGAGCCAGCAGTCACCTCCCTCCAAACTTATTATGTGCAACAAATAAACCTTTGTTTGCTAAAGCAACTGATAACCAGAGTTCTCTGTTACTCAAAGCTAAACACAATTCTGATATAATGTATTAAGTACTCTGGGGAATTAAAAGCTCTCTATATAAACACACGATCTTTCCTGTGCCAAGAATTTCATTCCCTCGGACCCGTCTGGCTAATTTATATGCATCCTTTAAACTTAGGTTCAGTAATATCTCCTCTAGGAAGCTTTCCAAGACCTACCTCTCACATTTCTCCCACCCTTTGGACTTCTCAAAGCACTCCAGAACCCCTCTATCGGTATGTGTTGTACTGCTTTGTAATGATCTATTTACTTGTCTCTTTGCTCCACCAGATGGTTAAAATGTCTCAATAGCAAGGACCCCTATCTCAGCCATTTAAAAAAATTTTGTAGCACTTGTCATAATACCTGGCATACAGTAGATAACCCATTAAGGATTTGCTGAAATACTGAATAAGCCAATGAAAGAATGACCTGAAAGGGCATGAAGTAAACGATAGCCTGTGTAGTCTTATTACGCATTCATATTTTTGAAAGACTGCAAATAGCTTTCTAATTCCTGTTATTATTTTCAGGATATCTAGGCTGGGAAAGCACAAGTCTAGGCAGTGCTTTATCATTTTGAGCTATTCCACTTGATTCATGTTTGAGCATGACATTCCCCTATTTATACCTCCTAAATTAATTTTTGTTGTGTGTTTATTTACTCCATACTTACCTACACAAAAATAATTTTACCTCCTTCTTTGTTGTTAGAATTTACCCTTGTGATAACCAAAGGCATCTTGGGAGTAATACTGTTTGGCACCAAAATAAATGCTCATACCACTCAACAGCTCCCTTCCTAGGTGTCTGAGTTCTGTCTTTGTAATTGGGGCTTCTTGAGGCTTCCTGCTGACTCTGCCATATCTGGGTCCTTACCATCCTTGAATGCACAGTGTGCAGGTCCTCAGGCTGAGCCTAAGATATATATATACATATACACACACACACACACACACACATATACATATGTATTTTTTTTTTGGCCAGGAAACAGATATAAACTCTCATGTCCTCTCTCTTCTTATAAAACCAGCTTGTCTCCATGATTTGTATAGACAACAGCCTTTCTGAGGAAAGATTATTAACTCTGTTGCTGAAATATCCAGAAAAAAAGTAATGTCAAATAATGTAATATTACTCAGATTGTAAATCAGAAATGTACTCTATTATTGGGCACATTACATCAAAAAAAGTCTAAGTGGTGAAGTGGTCTTCCTGTGACTGTCACCAGCAGCTGGCCTCAAGGCTGAACTCCCGTTCCCTTTGCCTATAGTGCTTACCAGGTCCATTTTTGCTTGGCTGGTTCCTTTGCTTAGTCAGGTATCAGCTCAAAAATGACCTCCTTAGCCCTTCTTTGAACACCTTATCTATAGCAGCATCTTCTCCTTAGCCCTCCTCTATCAAATCACTTTGTTTCATTTCCTTTCTACACTGTTATCTGAAACTATTTTCTTCATTTAGTAGTTTACCAGTTTTCTGTCTATCTCTTCCCACTGGAATTAAATTCCACCAGAGAAAGGATCTCATCTGTCTTGTTCATTCTGTATCCTCTGCAACAAGAGCTGTGCCTGGCATAATATAGGTGCTTAATAAACGTGCTGAAAAGGAATAAAAAAGTAGACAGTGTGTGTTCACTCGGTAAGTCCATTTTGCTGCCCTTTACTTGAGTTTTCCTTTGGGAGTGGGATGAGGATGGGGTTGATGGCCAATATGAAAGCTCAGAGGTGGTGATGTTGGCTTCAAGAGGCTATATGGAGTTACGGAAAGAGCCAGAGTTCCGGTTCTGCCTCTTAGCTAACTGGAACATGACCCTTCAATCGCTCTGAGCTTCAGTTTTGTCATCTGAATGGTAAACTATTTCATGGAATCAGTGTAACGATTAAATGAGACAGTGATGGCATAGAGTAAAGAAGTTAGCTCCCCTCTGCCTGTTCCCCAAGGCTGTAAAAAGAGGAAGTAGTCCAAGAGCCCTAGGAAAGTAGTCTGATGCTTTTTCCCATTCCAGCAGTCACCATAGCAGCTGAGATGATTCTTCACAAAGATAATACCCACCTGCTCTATCAAGGATCTAGCCCACAGGCCAATTTTGAAGTCCTGAGTATATTCTCAAAACAATGAGCATGACTCTACCTTGCAAGATTATTAGAAATGTATTCCTCTCTTCTCAACTTTACATCAACTTATGTGGAACTGGACTGATATTATTCCACAGAGGCAAGCTTATAAATCTGTTTTAAAGAGCTCTGGGTGCTGATTCTGCCACACCGTGTGCTTCCTATAGTCTCATCAAAAACAGAGCATTCAAAATCAGCAAAAATCTGTGGTCTCCAGAGATATTTTTGGTGACATGGTCTTTAACACCTATTTACCTGTTTGAACACATTCATTTCCTTATATTCAATTTATCCATCCTGGCAGTTACTAAATGGTAAGCACTGTGTCTAACCCCTTAGGAGCATCCCGTCATTCATTTCACCCTACAGGCCATGTGACTATCCCCATTTTACAGACAAGAGAGCTGAAACTGAGACGTTTACATAAATTGCTCACATGGACAATAAACAGTGGCTAGTACTTTAACCTAGTTCTTTATGACACCAACTCCATGCTATTATCACAATACTATGTATAGCACGTAGGTGCACTTGGTACTTATCAGAGTCCTAAATACTTTCATGAATTTAAAAGAAACAAGGCTAGACTATATGACGCTTCTCGGGGTATGAGCTCCATTTTACTCTTCCTTGCATTCTTAGCGCCTCAAACAATAATGAGAATGAATTAATGAGATACAAAGACACAGTAGAGCCAAACAGAGAAGTTTGCATGAAATATCTTTAAATAACAACATAAGAAGCCCAAGACATAAAACTGTACAGGGTACAAAAAGTGTGAGTGATTACAGCTAGGGGATGGGTTTAACCCTATAACCAAGAAAAAAAATGAGGGGACTGAATTAGCCATGGTATCATGGATTCAAATGTTTATGGGGTCTGGTAGGGAATATAAATGAACGCAGTAAATAAAGTGGGTCAGGTGGAGTCTGGTAAATTGGAAAGTGCACGCCCCATTTAAGGACTGGTCAATGTCATAGACAAACACAGATCAAGTATTGCTAGAAATTTTGAATTTTCAAAAGAAATTGAAAAAAATCTGCTTTTTGATGTTAAATCTTTCAATTTTTAAATGCTGGTCAGTAATTAATACATTGAAAAAAATACTTCATGAAGAAAACAAAGCATATACTTAGGCTAGATTTGGCTAGTGACCCCATCACTTTGCGGAGGTTCACAATCTTTTCATCGCCAAGGACCCCCACAGGCTTCAGAATTTGAAACTCTTTGTCTAACAAACAACAGTTTGAATATTTATTTTTCTTGTATACATTAAAAAAAACTGACAAATTAGGTTACCACAGAAGGAAAACGGCTAACACAACTCTGCCCTGATGCAGTTAAATGTAAGATTTCCCCCTACAATTTTTGAAACACCGAAAATAGCTCATAGACTTTTACTTCTAGCTTCATAGATCCCTTTTGGGATATGAAGAGCTCACTTAGAAATTACTGGACTAAACATGTAGACGCTAAGATCTGGTGGCACTGAGGCACAGTGGGTAAGTGAGGGATTTGGAGTCAGAGAGAAGTGGGCCGAATCCTAGGTCTTCAACTTCCTAGCAGCTTTTACTTGTTTGCAAAATGGGAATAATTTGAGATCCACTCTTTTCTCTTATCATCACCATCTAATAAAAAGAAACACCCCAGACAACAGCCCATGTAGTACTGTTATGATGATATAAATAGATCTGCTCACAAATGAACAAATGACACAAACAGGAGCCACAATGACACGCATGCTGATGGAGGGGCGGTGCACCTACTACCTTCCAGTACACCTTTCGTCCGAGGAACTCCACGTGATTGCTGACAGCCTGAAATCAGAGCGGGAGAATCAGACACTCGGTGTGTTTGTGAGTCTTGCCTAGAGCCGTGTCCTGCCTGAAGCGAGCAGATGTCAGCAGGTCTACTCCTTCGTATCTCAGGATAAAAGTCAACCAAAACACAGCGTCTTTGTTGCCACCTCTAACATAATTTATTAATAGCTGAACTCATCTGTACAGTGCTTTACTGTTAACAGAATCATTCAACATACATTTATCATGTGCTCCTTACAAGTACCTAGTGTGCTTGGGGAGGCACAAGGCAACCCCATTTTATGAATCAGAAAACAGGTTCTATGAAGTTAGAACTAGTTTATGGCCACCAAACTGGCAAGAGATGAAAGTAACACCAATGACTTCAAATTCATGGTTTTTCTCATATACCCTGACCTTATATAAGAGGCCACAGAAAATGAGAAACTGGGGTGCTGTTATGAGCCAATGCTGACTCAATCAGCACTGTTCTATTTATCTGTGAAACACTAGGTGTATAAGGAATGGAACCTGTTCTACGACAGACGCTAGATACGGACACTTATGGGCACTGTTGTCTAACTATAAAAAATTGTGTTAAGAAAAACTAAATTGTCATCTTAGATTACAGACTAGTTTGCCTCTCTAGGGTAGCATAGCAGAATATCATTCCATTTGGCTTACCTTTCCCACTTTACCCCCCTCCCCCGCTACCTGGGGAAAGAGAAGCCTACAAACCACAGGATGCTCCTCCTCCCGTTTCCGTTACAACTGACTAGACAGACATGACCACCTACCTCAAGGGCAACTAGTTAATAGACATGATTTTCTCTTGAGACTATGTGGAACTGTGCATCAGAAAACTGCTATTATAGCAGGGGCCAAAGTGGTGCCGGGTCAAGCTGAAATTACAAGGAGAGAAGAGAGACAAAGCAGACAGAAGGCTGCTCTGTGGGGTACAGAGTGAAGAAGGAAGGAGAAGGAGACAAAGAACGAACAGAAACTGAGAGAGCCATCTCTGTCCTAACCAGTTCCCACCCCTCTGTTCACCAGGCACAGAAACACTGCCTTTGATTGAGTCCTCGAAATGTACCATTACCTTTCCAGCCCCACACTGTGTTATCTGAAGGAGTCTGGGTAGACTTCTGCTCCTTATAAGCAAATAAGCTCTGATTAACACAATAAGAAACAGGAGCCATAGTTACAACAGAAAACAACTAAAGGGGTTGTCCTTAGGGAGATGGCTAAAAAGAAACCAAATCTCTTTCTTTTGGATTGCACAGAAAGAGGAGAGAAGGAGAGAATGAATGAATGAATGAATGAACGAATAAAACTTCAAAGTTGCAGTGGCCCTAAATTATGGTTGCCTCAAAATATGCCAAGTTCGTTTCTATTATTTCTATGCTCTTTTTAGAACCAGAGGATAAATGCTGGCAAAGCTCTCTTATTATAAAATAAAGCACAATGCTGACAAAAGACTTAAACGGTGATACAGTACATACTTTCCCCTTGTGAACCACAGTTCAAAATTCCCTTGTTACTAACAGAGCATTCCATTATAAGGTCCATTTTCCACCCTCCACCAATCAACTTACTGTTGTATAGTTCTCTTCAGGTCACTGGTTCAAATGGGTCAACTCTTCACTGATTCCCTAGGAAAAATGTCACTTTTTATTCTGCTTTTCATAGTACTTAACATATTTCTCTATATGGGTTCTCATACTGGTATGTTATAATTCTTCACTTAAGAATTTCATTTCTCAATTGGACTACAAGTACTTTGAGAGCAGGGCCCATGGCTCATTCTTTAATCCTATTGTACCTCACACGGTGTCTAACATATAAGCTGATGGAATAAATCAAGGCTATTAGTTTTGCCTCATGGGAGACAATAATTAAAATTTATAAATTTTTGTAACAAATCAACTGCAGTTTCAACTATGTACACAAGTAGTGCTTAACCATTTCAACTGATTGGCCTATAATTTCAGTTTTTAAAAAAGTATCAAAATCATGTCAGAGTTTAAATATCTGCTAGTTAAAAAGCTGTATTTCAAAACACTGCGCGGAGTTGGGGAGGAGGTTAAAAACCTCAAACTATTAAGTACAACTCTCATCTTTGGTGAACACAGACTGCACCATTAATTTTATACTGAAAGTTCAAAGTAATTATTTAACTAAAATGACCATATGAAAAAAGTACTGAACCCGGCATTTTGGCTGAAGTGGTTAAAATGCCAGGATAAAGAGGTGGACTGAGTCTCCTGGAATCACAATTTATGGGGAGAACAGACACTGGCTGATGGCAATTCAGTTTTGTAAACTACTTTGTACTTCTTATGATGCACAGTGAAAAAGTTTCCTCTTTAATAATCTTCCTACTGGCAAAGCTGAGTGAGGAAGATAAGAAGCCATTAACAAGTGTTACGAGATGCTGACAGGGTTCTGCTTAAGACCACGGTGCCCTTGTTCACTGTACCCTCCACTTTCAAACTAGGAGAACAGAACCTTAAGGAGCCAAACTATGATCAAGGTACTACTTTTGTTAATGGAGACCCAATTAGTAAAGTAGAGTGCTGAGATTTCTGAGACTACAGTAGGTACCTCCTGCCACCCTCTCCCACTAAAGTTATCTGAATCCCAGTCAAGGAGTGAATTTATTCATCTAGTCATGGATGCAGAAGCTGGAACAAAGACTTATCTGGGTCCAGGAGAGGCAATTCTTTCCTAATCTGCTTATTGCAACGAAGAGCATATGAGCAAGGAAGATCCATCCTGCCTGAATCAAGTGATCCAAGAAAGCAAAAGAGAGATACAGCCATGTTGTCTTTTCAAGGCAGTGACTGTTAACATATTAATCCTGCAAACAGAGAGGAGAGGCCAAATGACTGCTACACTCTTACCAAATAGACCAGTTACTCGTCTTCCCAAGAGAAGGGTCGAGTAAAGGATAAAACAGAGGCAGAAGCATGCCCTTGAGATAGAGGAAGAGTGGCAGGAGTTTCTAATTCAGTAGATATGTGATGGGTGGGTGAGGGAAGGATAAGGTTTCTCCCCAAACAGACTCCTAGGCTGACACTGTGAAGGTGTGAATACTCTCGAAGAAGTGCATAAAGATGCTAGGATACCAAAAGATGCTGGAGAAACATTATGCATAAGGCTACGTTATTCCCATGACCTCAAGGTTCTATGTGTCCCAAGAACCCTACTTTGGAGAGGAAAATTAATCTGTCTCCTTTTTGAACTCACAATAAAGCCAAGGAGAAAATGAAGGCCATGAGCAAAGGTAAAGAGGAAATGCACACAACTCAATGGGCTGAGACAAATGCAAAATGGAGTCATTTTAACATCTTTCTCTCCAAGTCAACCTTCCCTCCATTAGCATCACCAGTAGTCTGTGGTCTCCTAAGACAAAGACTCCAGGGTCTTAGAGCCATAGAGGGATAGAGCTAGAGGGAATCTCTGGGGCCATGACAAATAGGCCTTTCATTTTATAAATATTAAACTCAAGCCCAGAAAGCTTCAATGACTTGCCTGAGTTGCATAGCTAAGTGGTGGCAGAGGGAGGCCTGGAAGCCAGTGCTTTTTACTGAGCCCCATCTTTCTCTGTTGTTCCTCAAATACGGCCACTTGCTAGGTCCTCTCCAGACCCCACACCCATGCTTCCCCCACCCATTTTTTCCTCCCTCTTGCTAGTGTTCTAATCCAAGTCTAGAACTCCAAGATGAATCACTGCCACAATGTTCTAATCTTGGGGGCCTTCAGGACCCTTCCCCCATCTGAAATCATTTCTCACCTGCCTCAACAGTGACCCTCTGATCTACTAGTGTAGGTTGCACTGTCCTGCCCCTGGTCTTTTCCCTTTGCCAGCATGTCCCACAAGGGGCTGCTCTTTAGCTTGGCCTTAGAATGAAGGAGAAAGCAGCAGAGGTAAAGCTGATCTACAGGGAACATGCAGTATGTGAGAGAAGTCAATGTCTGCTGCTGTTGCCACTGAGATCTGAGGGGCATTTACATATTCTGTGCACTCAGAACAGTGCCTTACTCAAAGGCACTGGAAAGATTTTTTTTTTTACTGAATGATCTGACTAATCTTCACAATAATCTTATTTTAGAAACTATTATCTCCATTTTATAGATAAGAAAACCAAGGCCTAAGGAATTCAAATAGTAGGGCTAAGGTTATAGAGCTAGTAGGTGACATGGCTGGAAATTGACCAGAACCTTTTACCACAAAGCTCATATTCTTTAACCAGTACACCATACTGAATCTGAGAACTCTTAAAAATGCTAGAGTCTAAAACATACATTTAGTTTTAAATTATGTATTATCTCATGTTATCTGATCATTTCATATATTACAGTCATCCCTTGGTATCCTCAGGGAATTGATTCCAGGAGTCTGTTCAGATACCAAAATCCGTAATGTACAAGTCCCTTATATATAAACTGACATAGTACACATGTATAATCTTTTAACTATCCTCTGCCATTTCCCCTTGGTTGTAGGCAAAGATTTCATCCCAGAGACTTCTTAACTGACTGATGATGGTTAATTCAAAAAAGAGCTACCCTTCTTATTTCCAGTTCTCAGAGAGTCAGAAGTATGGCTTAAACACTCCTCCCCTTGACTCAAGAGCTCCAGCAGCAAAGGCTGAATTTTAAACAACTTTAAGGTCTGATGGAGACATAACTTTTGAAGGAGGGATCACTTCCTTCTTCTCAGACGCCAGCCCTATCCCTCAAAGGCAGGGAGGAAGAGAAATGCCTTCTAAAGAGTGTTCTAAGAGAAGAAAGAGGAAATGGACCTCAGTTGGAAAAGTAGGAGTCAGCACCGGAAGATCTGTTTATTTGGGGAACTATCTCAGGATGCTACATTTGAGTTCTCACCCTGCTTTTCCAGACGGCCTGCACTATTGCTGGTTCAGACAGGCTGCTGTTCTCCAACCTCAACATGCACAAGGCATACAAGTCTGCAGCTGAAAGGGGAATAGCCACTGACATGATAGCACCTCTGCAGCTCATCACTTGCCAAGGACAGGAAAGAGGGCTGCCCCAATCTCCCCAGAGTCCTGAGAGCACAGTCTACTCTCTCTTAAGCTCTCACTGCTGCATCCCTGCCCTTCTCAGAAGGCTCAAACACAGCAGACAGGGCCTGTGTGCAGCTTTAAATGAAAACAGTAGGAGTTCCTGTCATGGCGCAACGGTTAACGAACCTGACTAGGAACCACGAGGTTGCGGGTTCGATCCCTGGCCTTGCTCAGTGGGTTAAGGATCCGGAGTTGCCGTGGGCTGTGGTGTAGGTTGCAGACACGGCTCGGATCTGGCGTTGCTGTGGCTGTGGCATAGGCTGGCAGCTGTAGCTCCGATTCGACCCCTAGCCTGAGAACCTCCATATTCCACAGGTGTGGCCCTAAAAACCAAAAAAAAAAAAAAAAAAAGAAAGAAAGAAAGAAAAAGAAAACAGCCAAGAAAAAAGAAACTAGCCTTGCATAGATTAAAACACCTCTTCAGAGCATGTACATGGGAGAACTTTTTTTTTAAGTGTTTATTTACTAAATATCTACCTACCTATCTACCTATCCATCTCAGTGTAAGCCTGCAGTGGTGATTTGAGAAAGCAGTAGAGAGAGCTGGCTACGAACATAAGACTCTACAGCCAGATGGTTTTGGTTCACTTCTTTGCTCTCTACCATTTGTGAGCTATGTGACATGAGCAAATTATTTGATCTTTCTGTGCTTAATTCCTCATCTGGAAAATGGGGATGGTAACAACCTTTATCCCTATGGGGCTATTATAAGGATTAAATGAATCATGACATATAATACTCTTACAACGTGCCTGACATACAGTAAACCCTCAATCAGTGTTTGCTATTATGACCGTGATCCCTGTTATCTAAGGAATAGCTCTTGGTCATTTTCCAAGTCTGGAACACGGCAAAGTATTGCTCATATAGATAGTTAACAAATAGTATAACAGATCTGCTACTGAGATAAAGAAAAGTCAAGTTCAGATATTGCCACTCAGGAATGCACAGACTGTTGGTGGATAACAAAGGCAGTTTCACAAAAAACAGCTGGAGGTAAATGATCTGCACAAGGTGACACCTTGAGAATATATAATCAAGCGAATCTAAGGTTTTCCTACTACAAATCAGGGTTCTTTCCACAGTTTTGAAAATGGGTTTTGCATACCTATTTATTTATTAAAAATTTTGTGTCTATGATGTTCTAGGCACTGAATACATTGGTGAAAAAGACACAGCTTTTACTTTCCCATTTATTTTCCAGTGGTGAAGTAAGAAAATAAGAAATTAAAGACATAAGATATATTAATGTAGTGACAAGTATATACAGAAAACCAAAGCAGGTAAGTAAGCAATGAAGGTGGTATTTCAGGAGAGGTCTAGATAATGTGACAGAATGAACCATGTGAAGATCTGGGGATGAACATTCAGGCAGAAGGGAACCCAAGCACGAAGGCCCTTAAGTAGGAAGGACCGCCACCCCTGCTTGAAGGAGGGTAAGACCGCTGCGTGGCTGAAGTGAGCACTGAGGTGAGCAATAGGCGTGAGGATGAAGAGGTGATGGGACCCTCTCTGTGTGACTCTTACCCTCAGGTCATTCTGAAGCGATTTCCAGACATGACATAATTCATACCGGTACATTTTATAGAGAATAATTAATATGCTCTCCTTTGTAATCTAAAAGATCATTCTAGCATCTACGTGAAGAATGGAATGCGGAAGGGGTTCCAGTGAGAGGAACAATGAGTAGGAGTGGCAATAAGGGAACAACAGTAGAATTCTTGGAGATAAATTGTGTGACCTGGATTAGTATGGTGGAGAGGAGGGGGAGGGAGGAGAGAAGTCCCCGGATTTGATGTATAGTTGAGGGTAAACCTCTGACAAAATTTGCCTATTAATTAGATACAGAATGTGAAGAAAAGAGAGCTACTGAGTACGACTCTTAGGTTACTGGTCTGAGACATGATGATGCCCTTTACCGAGAAGAAGTCAAGGGGAGAAGTATGACAGAAAGGGCGAAGAAAACATAACAAGTTATGTTTTGAACCAAAGCAGCTATTAGAGCAAGAGCACAGGACATAGAACAAGAAGGCCTTACTTCAAGTCCTGGCTCTTGTCACTTCTAGCTCTAGCTGGGCAACCTTGGACAAGTCCTTTACTCACATTCAATTTCCTCATCTATGTAATACAGAGATACTCAGGTTTGTTCAAACAAGGAAATGAAATGTCTGTGTACACCCTGTAAGTTGTAAAGGTGCTCAACCAAGGGTAATTTTGTTTCCTTTGTTATTTCTGATAAATGTTTGTTGAAATGACTCACATATGAACTTCAGGTTATAAACACAATGATGTCTTAACAAATACCATTATGAAAAGACAACTTTATATCGTCCAGTTCTATTTTGTTTGTTTAATGCTTATACTTTTAAAGGGCGTAGAGCATAATTTACATTTCTTATTTGCATTTCTCACATACTATCATTCACATATGTTATCTCACTCGATCCTAAATAAAGAGTAGGTGCTATTGCCCCTAGATGACTAATGAGAAAATTGAGAATCAGAGAAATTCTACCAAATGCTTGACATTCTAGTCTCATTGCCTTGCTCTCTTGGCCTTTAAGTCAGAATACTGCAGTCCTGGTGAATAATCCCACTTGGCATCATAGCAGGGAAATTTTGACACATAGAATGCTGAGTATCTTCATGATCATTAGTTAAAAAAAAACAAACACAACTGTTCTTTAGATGCAGCACATAACAGTTTGCAAAATACATCTACATATGTATATGTGTGTGTGTGTGTGTGTATATATGTGCATATATATATACATATATACATATACATATACATATACACGCACACACATATATATATGTAATATATAATATTTTCTGGGTTCCTCCCAACCAGTGATAACCCATGATAACTATTAGGAGTAAGAGGCACTATCAGGCGACAAAAGGATATGCCTGCTTTATACATGGACTTAAAAAATAACACTGTTCTATACTACTTTGTATTTGGTAATGTTCCTCATCACTGTCCATTTCAGTCTTGCATTCAACAATATCTGAGGGTCTAGTCTGAACTAGGCCATGTGCTGGGTGCTTGGTATACACTGGAACTATAACATTTTTATTGTTAAAAAGTAAAAGGAATTATATTATTGAAAGAATAAAAAACTTGTTTATGATGAGTATCTTATTTTTGCATGGAATCATGGATAGCCAAGTTTCATTTTAGTGTCAATTAAAAAAATATCCCAGTGGCCCTCTCTAGGCTTTCTTTTCCCAGGAGTGTGTATCAGTTTCAATTATTTGTAATTTTAATAACTATCCATTTTTACTGGACATAAATTACATCAATAACAGCAGAGAAATGGTTCAGAAGTCCTAGCTTTTTGAAGTTCAACCTACTAGACTGCCTTACATTTTGTAGGCCCTCTTTCTGGATGGCAAATCACCAACATCAACATCCAGTGGACAATGAGCCACATTCCTGCATTTGAGGAACACCGTTTTTAAAGCATATTTATATGAAAGGGGTTAAAAGATCCTCATGGTCAACAAGTTTGGGAATGCTGGGTTAAACAAAGTAAATATTATCACAATGTTTAAACAAAGGTCTCAATATCACAGGACTGCTCCAAGCCTTTATTATAGGATGGTACTGGTGGAACTCCAAGAGGTGGGTAAATAAGCAGCATCTGCCAGACTTATTGGACCATGGAACCCTAATTTAAAAGACTAAGTCAACAACTCAGATAATCAGTGTTCAGTCTAATATACCTGGGAAGCCCTGCTTTGGAGGGTTTCCATTTATAACTCTGCACATGACATGCAACCTTTTAGTAGGGTGCTGATTCTTTAAGCTTGTGGACAGTTAAACAGACACAGAACAAATATATGGCCCTGAAAGGTACAGGAACAACCAATTACTATATAGTAAGCACCATGAAAATAGGGACTATTTTGGTCTTGATTTCTACATTAGTTTCAATCAACATCAAGTACTGCTTGGCACACAGCAGACATTTGACAAAATTTGTTCAATAAATGGATAAAGGAGTAAAACCTACAGAAATGAAAGGTTATGTCAATTTCAGAATGAGGGGCTGCATTGTTTTTCTGAATTCAATGATTTCTATTTCCACATCTAAACTCCTAGACAGTGCTTAATTTATTTTCTTAGAACAAAAGACTGAAAATTATTCCAACCGCTTTTTGCATCATGACCCTACACTAATCTAATAAGAGGAAGGTTACACTGCTCTTTGTAGATGAACAGCACATTAATGAGAACTCCTTGAAATAATCCCACTTCCATTATGCAGACAAAATTACATTTTCCAGTATAATTATTATGTCAGTCTAGTTCCCAAATTTTGATATTAATTGTTTCACTTGCAAAAGGCAACATCAACTTACTAGTTTGTCAAACCTCTGGAAAATCAAGGGGAATCTTATAGTTTTAAGTCATGATTATCAACCTATACTTCTATGGTATTCTATCTTTTGCACATTCTCCTACTTGCCACAGGATTGGGCAAATTTCATTTCCTGTAATAGGTTATAAGAAAAGAAGTAATAGGTTTCTTTAAAATGTTTTTAAATTACATACTGCTTATACTCCTCAATCCTTACTTGAAACTCTAGACTATAATTCTTTGAGGGCATGGACATTCAATGTTTCATTGAAAACTGTATTCCTAACACCAAAGACAATGCCTGGAACAGAGTAACTGCTCTGTAAATACTGCTGAATGAACACTATATTTCTCCTTTCATTAAGACTAGTTGTTTTTTTAAAATTTTTAAATTATTATTGATTTGCAGAGTTTCAAATTCTGCTGTATAACAAAGTGACCCAACCATACATATATACACATATACCTTCTTTCTCTCACATTATCCTTCATCATGTTCCATCACAAGGGGCTAGGTATAGTTCCCTGTACTGTATGGCAGGATCTCATCACTTATCTACTACGAATGCAATTGTTTGCATTAACTAACCCCAAACTCCCAGTCCATCCCGCTCCCTCCCCCTCCTCCTTGGCAACTACAAGTCTGTTCTCCAAGACCATGAGTTTCTTTTCTGTGAAAAGGTTCATTTGTGCCGTATATTAGATTCCAGATATGTGATATCACAGTATTTGTCTTTATCTTTCTGACTTACTTCACTTAGCATGAGTCTCTAGTTCCACTCATGTTGCTGCAAGTGGCATTATTTTGTTCTTTTTTATGGTTGAGTGGCATTCCATTGTATATATATATATATATACTACATCTTAATCCATTCATTTGCTGATGGCCATTCAGATTGTTTCCATGTCTTATCTATTGTGAATAGTGTTGCTATGAACATAGGGGTGCATGTATCTTTTTCAATGAAAGTTTTGTCCAGATTTATGCCCAGAGGGGGAATAAAATCTTTCTCTCTCCCCCTGCCAACTCTTTCTCTGTCTCTCTTACACACACATGTGCGCTTGTACTCTGGAATACAGGGAGGTCTTTCTATATACTATGGCATTTTTCCCATGAAAAGTACATAAGCCATGGAATTTTGGTGAAAATATACCACTAGAGGATTTTTGGACAGTTACTGTGCACTGTGTAGTATCACCACCTTATCCCAGGCTTAACCTGCCCTGAGCCACAGGACAAGTTAGGAAGAAATCATGACTCACACTTATTCCCTGATCAGAGCTTGGGACCCAGGGCTGATCTGTGAGCTGCGGGTCTGTATAGATATCAAAAGCAAGAGAGGGAGTTCCCACCATGGTGCAGTGGGTTAAAAATCTGTCTGCAGAGGTCTGGACCACCGAGGAGGTGTGGGTCTGATCCTTGGACTGGTGCAGTGATTTAAAGGATCTGGTGTTACCACAGCTGCGACAACAGGTCACGCCTGCAGCTCATACTCAGTCCCTGGCCTGGGAACCTCCATATGCTGTGGCCCCATAAAAATAAAAATTAAAAGAATAAAAATAAAATAAAAATAAAAGCATGATAGGACATTCTCCAACACTGCTTATTCAGTAATTTTTATTTTGCAACTACTTCTTCTACTGGAAAAAAATTATTTTTCTTCTTTTGTAAACTGTTCATATCTACTTAAGTCTGATTTTATTCTAGACTGGGACCACAACTTCCCCATAGAGTAATAGAGGTTTATTTTAGAAATACAAATCAATAGAATAATAGGATTCAGTACATTGACTAAGTAGCTCTGTGACCTTGGGCAAAGTATAGAATATCTCTGATATGAGAATAATAACAGCACCATCCTCCCAGGTTGCTATAAAGATTAAATGAGATAGATACTCCACATGGAATGCTTAGGTTACTTTCATTACTACAACCTCTGAGAGGTTGACAGACTAATATCATGACGATCAGGTACCAAAGCAAATTTATTATCTCTATAAATCTTCCCTTTATTTTCTTTCTAATAAGCCACTCACCCCAATTCTACTTACAGAGGTAGGAACTCACAAATGGGTATGCTTTGTGGGTCCTGTTTTCTCCCTGAGCATGAATTCGTCCTGCAGTTTAGACAGCATTTCTGGATTGCTTCTGGCTGGGTGATGTCATTTAGGGCACTCATTTTTCTGGTCTCCTGCATTTCTTTTCACAGTCTAAGTTAACATTCCTCTTTTTTCACTTTGTTCCTTAAAGAGTCTTGATTGGCTGGGGACTCGACCCTTCATTTTAGTTTATCAAAAATTCCTAACCAGAGGGGATGAGTGCTGAATTCTAGGGGCAAGCTGAGCTGGAGCATCTGTGCCTGGTCTTTTTATCTATGCAGCTTGCTGGTAATTGCTAAGTTTTCCCTCCTGAAACAATTACCCCCCCCCATTTCTCTCCCCACCTCCACCCCACCCTCCAATTAATTATCAGTTCTGGAATTAAACTGCTTGCCTCTCCTGCCGTTGTCATGACAACAGCTGGCCTGCACCTGCCACTGGGTGAACAGTGGCTCTTTCAGAAAAGGCAACGGCAGTTGCTGGCTTCACAAAAGCTAGGGAGTAAACTAATGTTTACCTGTCTGCGGAGAGAAGTTCCTGTTCATTCCACCTTAGGCATTTTCCTGGCAAGTTCCACCTCAACTTCCATCTCATACAAAGTCCTTACTGGCATTCAACAAAGAAAATGAAAAAAACTTTTCTGATAAAAATGCCTAATCCCTGTTGGCTTGTCACAATTCCATATATTAACTTTACTTATTCCGAGCCAAGATGCTGGAAGATATGACTCTTCCATCTCCTGAGAAAGGCAGTATAGTGTGGTGGTCGAAGGTACAGGATTTTAAGCCTATACAGACCTGAGTTCTAATCCTGGTTGAGTTACTTTCAAACTGTGTGACCACAGTTTAATCACTTAACCTCGTAATATCAATTTCCTCATCTGCAAAATGGGGATGAGAATAGCTACATTTCATACAGTTTTTTAAAAAGCTTTGAAATAATATATGTAGGTCTAGCTCCCGTTTAATGTTCAGCACATAAGCAGGTATCACTATCACAGTTGTTTGGCTACTGATCCTGAACAACCCTGAAGGTCAGGGCAAAGCTGGCAGCTTGGTCAGTTTTAATTGGTTCTTGTCTGAGTGGCAGTACCTGTGCAGGTGGGATAAAACAGCACACTGCCCTACAGCATCTAGACCAAGATGCATCTAGCAGCCAGGGCAGCTGAGAAATGCTTTTTGGCCTACCTTCTCTGTAATTCTGTCAGCTCCTTCCTCTCTGCAGTGTTGTTCTCATGCTCAATCTCACTTTCCTTTAAATAGAATTGATAGAACCAGACGGGAAGGAGACATGTACTCACCAAGGAAACAAAACACTTTTCTGTCTTACAACCACACCGCAATCTATGGGGAACAATTCGTAGTAGTGCTAAGGAGTGTGTGTGTGGGGTGTGTGTGTGTATGGGGAGATAAGGTACTTATGCAAGAAAGTGTTTTTCTTCCCTAAAAACTCTGCTTGTGGCTAAAGAAGTATTTTTATTTTGGGGAGGCCCACACCCATGTCATGTGGAAGTTCCTGAGCCCGGGATCGAACCTGTACTACCACAGCAGCGACCCAAGCCGCTACACTGACAATGCCAGATCCTTAACCTACTGAACCACGTGGGAACTCCAGGAAGTATTTCTTTTATGAACCTACTCATGGTTAGGTCCCAGGTCCAAACAAGTGAGGCACATGAACACCAGTCCTTGGCAAAGACCTCAATAAATATGGTACCCCGGTTTTATCTCTGCCTTTGGCCACCTTTATGTTCTGAAGCTATCTCCTTGCAGTTCTAATTTTAAAGAAACCTGCACTCAATGACTCTAAACTTCATATCACCTTGAAAAGAAAAAAACATAGAAAACAAAACAACACATCAGCTTCTGCTGCCAGCATCTGTTACAGACACCTGCTGTGGGTTTTTGGGTAAAGAGGTAAACACAGTTCAGTCTCATAAAGTTTACAGAAAAAAAAAAAAAGGGGGAAGATCCTTGGAAGTTATCAGAAAAATGGAAATCAGTGACCTCTTGTGCCTGCCTCCCACTGAGAAGAAGTGAGAAGATCCTAAAGACCAGCAGGTGTCTCCTAAAATGAAAAAGACAACACTGACAACATTTTGCTGTGGCTACCACAGGCAAGGGGGGCATTAACAAATGACACAAAATTTAGTTATTCTTACTACACATACTGAAGTTTTGTGGCTTCCTAAAATCTATAATGCTTAGTGCCAGTCCAAAATGGTTATAAAGATAAACAAGGAAGATGAGAACTAGGCTCCAACCAGACTCTTCAGCATCAGATCTAACTCAGGGACAAATGTGACATCAATTTCATTCTTTGACCAGCTTCTCAGAAATATCTACAGCCTAACATCTATTTAGAACATGTTGATACTTTAGTATTCCTTAACTCCATTAATTTAGAAGGAAATAGGTATCTACTTTCCAAACTTGATTTTAAGTTAGAGGAAGGTAGAAAGTGTCAAAACAGGGGTATAAGTAAGATTAAAATTAAATAAACAATTTCCTTTTACAATTACTTTGTCTCAGTTGCTTGTTTTTCCATCTAAAAGAAGAAACTGAAAAGGAGAATACTTTTAATGATTCATAAAATACCTGCTAAGCATAATGAGATGTGCTATTTGATGGGGGAACTAAGGCAAAGGGTAAGCAAACAATTTACACACTAACAACTCAAAAGATGTAATGATAGCAAGAGAACCATAAGATTCAAAAGTCTGTCAACTTATTGTCTAGATAGGACAATGCTGTAGTGAAGAGGTAAGTAACAGGAAATGGTACAAACTTTTTGGTACCTCAAATGACATACAAGACCCTGTACAAGGGAGACTCACCCCCCTTTTAGCATCATCCTTGCCACAGTCCAGTCAGGCAGTTACCATTCCTCGTATAACACATGCGTTTTCATTCCTCTGAGCCTTTAGAAATGCTGGTCTCTGCTTAAACGGACTTCCTACCCTGTCCACCTAGAAAGCATACCCCTACACCTATCCTCCAAGGTCTAGGACAAATGCTAACTTTTCTGACTCTCTATTCTGACTTAGTTGTACCCTCTTTTACATCCAACATATTTATAATGACTTTCTAGCTGAATGACCTCATTTGTGTATATATAACCCCTCTGCAACTTGGTTTTCTCATTCAGATGAGAAATGAAGGCAATGTATTAACCACTTATTAGGACTGTTGTGAGAAATGAATAATATATATAATGTTTAAAATACTTCCTGGCACACATTTGGCACTCAATAAATATTTCTCCATAATAATTTATAATAATAATTGTTATATTACACTTAAAGGTGAAATTAAACTTGTTTACGCAGTTCTGTCAAACTATACTTGGAGGTCTTTAAATGTAGGGACAAAGTCTTTTTCATCTTTATATTTCTGAGGCCTCACATGGGGCCTGCCAACTCAGTAGACAGCTGAAAATGTTTGAGAATAAATGAATGAAAAAACCCTTCTTCAATTTTTCCTGCTAAACAGATTAGGGAGCAGAACTCCTAGAGGTGCATGTTATCCTGTAAGCTCTGAGGTCAAAGACATACATAAGGTTAGTCTGCCAAGCATCATGACTACCTGCTGGATGGCAAACAAAAGCTGATTGGCATAAAACCACACCAGGCAAAGTGACATCCAGTGGGTTAAGTGGGTTAAGGATCCAGCGTTGCCGTGAGCTGTGGTGTAGGTTGCAGACGCGGCTCAGATCCCGTGTTGCTGTGGCCGTGGCGAAGGCCGGCAGCTGCAGCTCCTGTTAGACCCCTAGCCCGGGAACCTCCATATGCCGTGGTGCGGCTCCACATAAAGGCAAAAAGACAAAAAAAAAAAAAAAAATGGCAGGCAGATGTTTGTTAGAATACAGGTTGCTGCTAGCCAGCATTTCCAGTGTGAGGCAGAAGAAATCAGCTAGAAGTACCTTGGCTGAATTTTCCAGCTGTGAATGGCTTTCTGGCTATGTACCAATCTGAACAAAATAAAATAAAGTTGTGACTCTCACAAGCAAACATCTGAAAATCAATTACTTTAGCTAGAATGCTTGCTTTTATTATAGAGAAGCAAGACAATGCATAGCACGGATTCATCCTTCACCTGGATGAGTAGAGGATAAACAATCCACATCAGTGGGGGGAAAAACAAAGTCAGCTTAAGCTTCATAAGCGGGAAATTTGACAGCTCAGAGACTCTGTGCTAAAGGCCAACTTAGATGTTAGAATCTCACCTCTGTAATAAGCAGCCCTGATAGTTCTACTCTATGTCACAAGTATAAGAACCATTATTTTTGGTTTCTGGCTACGTCTTCTGAAATGAAGAAAATGTAAAAAACAAACCATAAATTTGTTTCAGAGAACAAAAGAAACCCTGTATCACTGACTTAATCCCCTCTTGTCTCTACAATCTAAGTCATGGGGAAGAGAAATGCCGTATCTAAGAACATACATATGTTTATTATTTTTGTGGGGGGGGGGAAGAGTACTTAGTATATAGTCCCTAGAAAATTTTTAAAGAAACAAAATTGAGAACTTTAGAAAAAACATCTACCAAATTACAGAATCTATAAGCAGATTATTTTCGTTCCATATTTGATATAAGACTGTATTCCTCCATCCCCGGTCCAGGAATTTCCACATGCTGTGAGTAAAGCCAAAAAAAAAAAAAAAAAAAAACACTGTATTCCTCTACACAACCATATCCCAAAAAATTAGATGGGGAGTGGGGAAAAGAAAGGCCAGAATTTACAGGGAAATAAAAACAGACTACAAAGGGACAAAGAGGTTAAATGACTTGCCCAAGGTCACAGAGTCGGTCCCAGGCAGACCAAGAATAGAAGGTAGGTCTGCTGACTCTTCTTGAGCTCCCACTCCTTCAGAACCCACTGCCTGTTTGATCACAGAATCAGCATGGTTCAGATTCACACTAATCTCAGCCGGAGCTTTTTGCCTGAATAAGAGCCAGTTCTGAAGATGAAAAATTCTACAGAAGTCCTAAGTATGGCTGTTCTTACTAAAAAGCAGTTTTCCTCTTAGTTAAAAAAAAAAAATTCCAGAAAATCTCAACAGAAAAATCAAAATTTAATATTGATATTACTCCTTTCTCCTCTGAGCATCAGAGTTTGAGGGTCCTTCCTTCTCTGACTTCCTCCCACTACACAACAGTTTTCAAGGCAGCAGATCCTATTGCCACCCCTTCTCCTTGAATATCTATCACTTCTCAGCAGGCTCCGGCAGGAGCAGAGAAGGAGCCAGTCTGTGAGGGAGCAAACACAAGATCTCCCATAATAGCACAGAGAAGACAGAAAATTGCTGCCAAAAGTGTAAATTGCTTTTTCTTTTTCTGGCTTAGAAAAAAAAAATCACTCTGGGCTTCAAAGACACTCTCTTAAAAGGTGACTCTACAGCGGTTAATACCCATGTTGTACACATTAGGGCTTTTGCTCCTCCACACCCTCTAAGGATCCTTGTCTCCTCTCTGACTGTACCATCGATTTAAAGAGTAACTACGGGATGGAGGGGCAATTGGCAGCTAATTCTGCAGGTCAAAGAAAAGCCTGGTTTCCTGCTCCCAGGGATTCTCTAAAAGCACCACTTTTGATGCCTGCTGACCCTCAGACAACACCCTGTAAAGATGAGAAAAAGAAATACCCCTCATAATGACAGAGGTTAAGGAGAGGAGAAGCAGCTTGCAGAAAACAAAGGTCACAGCATTTCAATGTCAAAAAAGTTAAGAACTTCCAGGTTAGAGGAAGAAGATCAACGTGATCCTCTGATGAAATGACTATGAATCCTTCTGCCTTTCATTCAGGGTCACAGAGAGAAGCGGGCTGGCCTCTTGCAGATGGTCCAAACGGTGGCTGAGGGCATGAGCTCCGAAGCCAGGCTAGATCCAAGTCCTAGCCCTGCTACTAGCAGGGTGATCTAGAACAATTTAATCTTTCTGAGTATTCATGTCCTTATTTTACAAGTGGGATAATAACTACATCATAAGCTTTACCAGAAGGTTAAACAAGAGTATATGAAAAAAAATGGTACATAACAAGGAATAGACATAGCCAAAGGCACAAATACTTGGCCACCTCATGTCAAACAACTTAGGAAGTCAAAATTACAAAGAAAAAAGAAGGCAGGGAGACTCTAGCTGGTGGGAATAGAGGAAAACCCAGATCTATTACAGACAATCATATTTAAAAAGGACAAGAATTTTCTTTTATTCCTACCACCATGGAAAGTAGATGGAATCCAAGTTCTCCCTGGACTTCTGTGTAGACAGTGGGGAAGTGGGTATGTGGAAAGAATAGTAACAAGCAGACACCAGTATGAAAATCCAAGCAGGCTTGGACCGGGGAGTCTTCAGATTCATTTACATTCCATCCCAGGTACGGGCAGACCCACACCTCCTTTTGTCTTGCTCACACATCAAACTCTCATTTAACCCTGTCAGCCTTTGGAACAAAACTCTGGTTTATTGAGTTGGTAAAGTGTATAACACAAGTGAGAGAAATTTCAGATCAAAGGCAGTCTGCCCTCAAGAGTTAATTGGAATAAACTGAGCCAAACAGTAGTTCAACACAAACTGAATGAAACTAGTAAGTATGAATTTAAAGGGTACAAGGAAAATTTGATTCATCTTTCCTCTTTCTGCCAAATTGGAACATGCTTTTTTTCAAGTGCTCTTCGTACCAAAAAGGGTTGTCTCAAATCCTAGTCCAACAGAATCCCCACTGACATCCACGGCAGCCTGGCTTGAGGGAGACAGCTCGACATCTTGGTCGCTAGTAAAGAAACTCTATGCTTCACCACTACCTTGCCAAAGTGCCAGGAAGGAATCTGCAGTTAAACTCGAAAGCCAGTACCACGCACTGGACAGTATCTCTGAAAGGAGTTCATCTCTTCATAAGGTCCCTGTATTCTTCTAATCATCATGACCCTGGCATGTGGCCATCAAGACAAGATGGATGTGTCCATCCTAATCAGGCTCTCCCAAGACAGAAACGCCACTGCTATTCTGTGGAGTCTGCACATTACATCTGCTAACGTGTTTTCTTTAGATAGGTTTTGTTTGAGCTGTCTTTCTAGGGTTCTTCTTGGTCTGGAGTTTAAGAGCTACAGCTAGTTTTGGGAATAGAAGAGATAATTTAAAGAGTTTGTCTAAACTAAAGCGCCGTAAAAAATGGTGAAAATTTGATCAATAACTAGAGAAGATATTGAAAAAGGCTCCCATGATCACCAGCCTAATCAAACTAGTCTCCCAGGCTCTAATGCTGACTTACCCTCAATTCACTTTCCATTTTACAGGCAGAGAAGACTTCCAAAATGCAAATATACGCAGGTTAATCCATGTTTAAAACTATTTAATTCCCTCCTTCTGCCTGCAGAAGAGAGCTCAGATACCATAAGAAGGCCTATACGGCCTAAATGATATAGATTCTGTCTTCTTTCCTCTACTCCTCTCTTGTCTGACACCTGTGTCTTGTCTGACACAAGTTGCTTCCCATCCTTAGAACAGCTCTATGCCTGCCTCTCATTCTTCAGACCTCCATGTATGTATAACCTTTTCTGGTAAGCCTCCCCTTATCCTCCAAGACTAACTTAGGAGTCCTGCCTAAAGCAATCTAAACTTCACTTAATCATAGCACTTCCTCCAAAGTATAAGTGCTTGGTTATATGCCTGTCTCTCGCACTAGACTTAGGATCCACAAGGGCAGGGATCATGTCTGTCTTGTTTTCATTACTTGCTCAGTGTCTAGCACAGTTAAGGTCATCAGAAAAGGAAGAAGGAATCAAGAGCGGAAAGAAGGAAAGAAATCGACCACAACACAAAGGGAGCCTATTCTTGAGAATGGCTAGAAGATGGAGTTTGAAAGGATACCCTGAAGGTTTAAAGCAGAGAGCCTGCAGCTTTGGCCACTGAGGACAAGGAACTAGCCCTAGGCTGAGAACTACAGTTCTCAAGGGAGGGAGGCAGCAGGAGATGCAGACGTGGGATAAGGTTTGGAACTAAGAAAGGGGCTCAGGATGTGGGGAGGGAGAAAGGAAAAAAGAAGGAACTGTATTTGTTGATTTGTGAATAAAACCAAAGAAAGGCCGAATCCTGGCTCCTACAGTAAGGTAAACCTGGACAACTCATTTGGCTTCTTTCAATGAGAAACTTGAATCAGATGAGTTTCAAATTGAGTTCTCAGGAACCCTAGGTTTCTGCAGCAGCCCCTCAGGTTTATTGCAAGGAAGAGGAAAAAATGTTTTATATACAGTGGAGTTCTACTCAAAGCCCATTTGAAAAAAAGGGTGTTTTTTGTTTGTTTTTACTAAAACTAAAGCTTGAAGAGCAGTGGCCTGAATGACCTGATACCTCCCAGTCTTAGCTGTCCTGGATCCTATGTGACAGAGGGCACCCACCTGGACATTGCATTTAACTTTGTACATATGCTCCTTGATTGTGTTCACGGGATGGCTATATATATTTCCTAGAGCCTGTTCTCACTGAGCAGAAAAACATCAAAGGTAAGTAAACCAGAGTCCAGGTTTACTGCAAGGCTGAGGCAGCAATAAAACGTATTTTCATATTTCATGTGGTGAATGAGAAGCACAAAGAAACATTTATTTTTTCTAAACAAAGTTTTGTATACCTATGACCTTAGATTCACTGCATAGGTGTCTTTAGTCAAACACAAAGACATTACAGATCAGAAATAAAGAATATTGGATCTAGGAGTTCTCATCATGGCTCAGCAGAAACGAATCTGACTAGCATCTGTGAGGATGCAGGTTCGGTCCCTGGCCTCGCTCAATGGGTTAAGGATCCGGCATTGCCGTGAGCTGTGGTGCAGGTCGCAGACGTGGCTTGGATCTGGCATTGCTATGGCTGTGGTGTAGGTCAGCGGCTACAGCTCCGATCCGGCCTCTAGCCTGGAAACCACCATATGCTGTGGATGTGGCCCTAAAAAGGCAGGAAAAAAAAAATATTGGTTTCAGAGTCCATTTTTAAAAAGCCATCCAATTCTAATCAAAAAAGAACAATGCAAACTTTTATCTAGTCAGTCCACCTGATACCTAATTACCATTCAAATATAGTGCCTACTCTTCTTAACAAGGTATTCTGAATGTGCTAAGGAATAAAGCAAAGTTACTGTCATTACATACTTTAAAGCCTGCCTTTATCTGAAGGTTACAGACAGGAAATGGCATAGATGAGGAGGGAGAGGGGAATCTTACAAAGTAAGATCTTCAAAGCCCTGGCTTAAGATGGAGATCCCTTTTCTGTGCTGTTCCTTGGCCGTCCATATTTCATGGAGCATTAAAAGGCCACAAATGTCACTCTACTTCAATTCTGAGAACAGACAAGCAACAATAATATGATCTTACCTGGGTCCTTCCTCGTCGCCCTGAAAGAAACAGAAAGAAACAGCATTAAAATTCAGGATCTGTAAAGACTGACTTATATTTCTTTCTTTTCCCTCTTCTCTCCCAACCTGACAGCAAAGCTTGTACATTTATTGTAACAGAGACAAATCAGTAGACATCTAAGGGCTAAAACAGGGCTAATATAATCCTATGTTCAAACTGCCCAGCAGAGATGAACTAACAATTTGCCCTTGCAAGCAGAGAAGTGAATGCATAGACCTAGGAGGCCTAAATAATAGCCTTGCCTTTTTATTTGTATGGCTGGCGGTATTTAGTTCTGAGCAAACTGAGAGCCCAAAATAGCAGCAGGTCTTAGGCAAAAGCTGACCAGCTCCAAAAGTATCAAGCTGTTTCCCTCAAAGACTAACCTCTTCTTTGGCCTAGCATTTTTCAGCTCCAAACATAACACAGAAACTCTAACACAGAGCACACTATGGTGCAAAAGGCTCTGAACTGGGACTCAGGAAAGGAATTCTAGTCCAAGCTCTGTTATTCATTAGCTATGTGCCCTTGGGCAAGCTAATTAATTTATCTGGACGTTGGTCTTCTCCTTTGTAAAAGTGCATTTCTAGCATTTGATAAGCCTCATCATTCTTTAGCCAAACAAGGGCTTTTCTTTCTCTCATTCTCTTTACAAAAACAATGTGCGAGGGTGATTTTTCCAGTTGTATTCTCTGAACCTAACTTTATCAGTGATCCCGGCAGATTTCCTTGAGCCTCTTTTTGTGACCAAACAAGATTTTTCAAATGACACTCAAACCTTTTTCAAGGGACTTCACTCATCCTTTTGGTGACAGAATATCTTTTAGATCCTCCTTTGAAGTCATTCAGGATTGGGCTCAATCAAGACTGTGTCTCTTAGTTGGGAGATAATTCCCCAGACAACTTACTTGATTGATAGATCAACTGATCAAATGATCAGGTATAAAGTAGAATGAGATCTGGATTCAGACACTGGGTTCAAATCTTGACTCTATTACTTGCTTGCTACATTACTCCGGACAATTATTTTGCCTCTCTTAACTTCAATTTTCAAATTTGTAAAACACGGGGTAAAAACTGTCCCTGTAACACAGGATGCATATGAGGATTAAGTGAAATACTGTATACAAATGTCAAGCACAGAACCTAAGATACAATGCACTTAATAAAGGTTATTATTAGTATCACTAGCAAGTCAGTATGATTCATTAAGAAGCTATTACATGCGGGTGCTGAGGGTGAAATATTTAAAAATCTGTAATGCTCTTAACTTCGAGGAGCTCCCATTCAGGAGCAGGGGAAACAAAAAATGAACTATCCCTAAACGTCATAGGGGCTCTACCAAAGACATGAAGAGAATGCTTTGAGAGTCAGAAGAGAAAGGACAAATACTGCCTCCTCTGGAGAAGGGGAAGAAGGCTTCACAGGGAAGGTGACATTTATACTGCCACTTGAGGGATAAGCAGGATTTTCCCAGATTAACAATGGAAAAGAAGTGGGACGAGCACCTGGACCACCAAGAGCAAGGGGCACAGCAGTTTTTTTTAAAAAAGCATGTTTAAAGAATTTTGAGTTCTATGAAACTACAGAAGAGGGATGTATACGTGTATGTCCTGGACAGGGGACTGCGGGGGTAGGCAGTGGGGTGGAGCTGAGAGTCTGGGACTGAAACAGGGGTAAGGGGATATGGCCAGGGCACAAGCCTGTAAAAGACAGCTGCACCCAAAAAGGTGAATTAGAACAGATTATACACTGGAGCGTAGATAAAAAGTGCATTTTTAGCAGACTGCTAAGAATTTGCAATATTGGTAAGAGTGCTAATCATCTGTACTCTAATGAGAGAGAAGTAGGGCACGTGGTGTAAGCAGGGTATGGGGATGGCAGGAACCTTCTCTGCACTTTATCTGACTGGCATGTGTTATGGGAACTATAATTCATAAAGAAAAATTCATATAACTTAAATTTGAGTTATAGAACTATCAATGATATAATTAAAGCTCAACACAATTTTTCAATTATCTTCGGATGTTAAAACAAAAGTACCTAGGAGAACCATGTAGGCAAGGTATCCAAACTTTCTTCCACGATTCAGAGTAGGTCCCCACTATCACATATCTTGGTACAATGGTTCAGAGACAGGCTTTCTGAGTTAGAGAACCATGGCTTCGAATTCCAGTTCTTCAACTCTGACAAGCTTTCGGCAATTAACATTCCCAAGGTTCAATTTCCTCATCTACACATGGAGATCCTGATTCTTACCTCGCCAAGTAAAGAATAAAATAAATGAGAGAATGTGTATAAAACTAGCTCTTCAGAAGTGTTCAACAAATGGTGGTCATTACTGTGCTCCCCTAAAATGTTAACTATTCTAGGGAGAGTGGGGAAGAACAGAGAAGACGGGGCACAGGACTCTGCTTTACATTTATCTATTTCTGCTACTTACAGGTTAAGTGGTTATTTTTGGAAACGATAATCACTCCCACAAAGCATGGGGAGGACCAGGGTGAGAATTTTACTTTTGAAGAAATTAATAAATGAATATAGAACAAAGACACATACATAATTATTAAGCAATTTTGAACATGTCAGCAGACATTCAGAGGATTGCTAATCCTTACTAATAAAAGCTGTGCCATGCTCTTCCCACTACCCAAAATGCACATCCCTGTTCCAAGAGGCTAGCTAATCCCATCCATCCATTAGGTCAAGGGTCACTCAGAGTTTTCCTCACTGACAGACTGGGGTAACCCTATTTTGTCCTCCACATCTGTATGGAGCACACTTCTGGGCTAGTTGTTACAGCAGAAAATTGAGAGTACCAGAACCCTACAGTGTCTCCCTCTTTGGATCTCGGCTCCCTGAGAATAGAAATTGTGTGGTGTTCATCTCTTTATTCTCTGCACTTAGCATAGCACAAGCCATAGTACCATAATTATTCAAGACAGGAAAGAAGCGAAGGCAAAATATAAGTAGGATTTAAGATTAATTTCTACTGCCATTACGAGTAAATTCTGGTTTCAGACAGTATTAGAACTGAAAGTCTTTAAATACCAGCTTCCCTTTAAATGACCTGTTAGATGAAGCAATGCTCCCAAATTCCTCTGTAAAACATTCTGAGTGCTCTTGTAGGTTACACTCTCTATCTAGTACCACCTCTCATTTCTACATCCACCAGTAAAAAAGTCTGTTCGTCAAGAATCAAACCAGTTTGCTCCTAAGCATGCTTATATCAGATGAACTTGTAATTATGACATGGCTTACTAAATTAAAAAAAATAATAAATGCAAGAGAGAAATGTTGTTTCATGAGTTGTTTCCATGAAAATCAAATTGAACACATCCAAAACATTCAATAAAGATGAGTTACTTAAAAGTTGCTGTCAGTCTTGATATAGGTGAGACACATGTAAAATATTAGGAAAAATAATGTATAAAAGTCTAGAATTCTATATTAAATTTTCTCCAAATGTTCTCCTCACTTATAAAGAGACTGATACTGAATCTTATAAATGGTGCAGTATGGGTGTGGTTTATACCAGAAATATGACAGTCTACTCCAAACAGCAAATCCATATTTTGAAAGGGAAGACCTTAACTTGGAATCAAAAAAATACACCGATATGTATTTCAAGTTTACAATAAATGTTTAGAGTATTCAAGTATCATTTACTTTTCTTTTTTTAGCCGCCCCCACAGTATACAGAAGTTCCCAGGCCAGGGATAAAATCCGAGCCAGGGCTGCAACCTATGCCACAGCTGCTGCAATGCTAGATCCTTAATCTACTGCTCCGGACTGGAGATGGAACCAGCACCTTCACAGAGATAAGCCAGATCACTAACCCGCCGCACCACACCACAGCGGGAACTCCCTCAAGTATCATTTTTAATGGTTTAGTCATGTGAACTGAAATTTTCTACGATTATCTCACCGTATCTCAGTATTTTGCTCCCAAAACTAGGCAAAAGATGGAAATGGTCACAACATGCAAACAAAAGTGAAGACTTTTTTTTTTTTTTTTTTTGCTTTTTAGGGCCGCAGATGTGGTATGTGGAAGTTCCCAAGCTAGGGGTCGAATCAGAGCTGCAGCTGCCGGCCTGTGCCACAGCCATAGCAATACGGGATCTGAGCTGAATCTGTGACCTACACCACAGAGCACAGCAAAGTTAAATCCTTAACCCATCGAGTGAGGCCAGGGATTGAACCTGCATCCTCATGAATACCAGATGGGTTCGTAACTGCTGAGCCACAATGAGAATGCCCCAAAATTTAAAATATCACATTAAGAAAAAAACGGCATGATGGAATGAAGGTATTAACTATATTGTGGTAATCATTCTGTACATCTTAAACTTACATATGTTATATGTTAATAATATCTCAATAAAGCTGGGGTTGGTGACAAAGACACACACACAAATTGAACACCCAAGGATAGTTATCCATTTAGTGTGCCGTGTTTACTTTCTATTGTGTAAGTTTTAAATATTCTATGATTAAGAAATAAATAACTTTAGTTAGCTGAAGAGGGAAAAGAGCATATCTTATTGAAGAGAAGAAAGACCATGGTACACAGAACTGGTAATGAAACTCTTCCTCTACACTATAGTCTATAAGATGACCCAGATGGACACATTAAAAACACATTTTTAAAAAGAAATGTCAACAGGAAACTTCTAATCTTTGGACTCCTTTAACCAGAGCTCTGTGATTCTTCTTGACCTAATCAAATTCATCTGTACTGAAGGTTTCTTAAAATAGACACACTGTGTTAGTGTGTTGGTTTTAGAATAATCCTCATGAATCAAAGGCAAATAGCACTTGGGGTGGGTGGGATAGCTAGGCATGTTGTTTTTAATCAGCTTTTCTGTGGTATGATTTATAATACCATAAAATTACCTGTCTTAAGTACATATAAATAAGTAAATTCAGAATTATGCAACTATTTGGATTTCCCGTGTGGCTCATAACAGAATTATGCATCTATTATTACAAACTTGCTTAAAAAATATATTTATATATACTCTCAGATATGAAATTATCTTTTTCCTTCTTAATTTATTTAAAAGCATATGACTTTAAACTAAAATTATAACTGTGTAATTATGTTTATAACATATGTAAATTATATATATATCTGACAACCACAACACAAAAGATATGGAAAGGCAGTCAGCTGGCCCATACAGTTTCAAGCTATCTGCATTTTATGTGAAGTGTTACAATATCAGTTTCAAAGACTGAAAATTTAAGGATATATATTATAATCCTTATAGAAACCACTAAAAATAATGCAAAGTAACAGAGCTAAAAGGCCAATGGATATATTAAAGTGGAATTCGAATACATGTTTCAAAAATCTAAAAGAAAGCAGGAAAAGACAATGAGGAATAAAGACAGAAGAACAGACAGGAAACAAATCATAAAATGGTAAATTTAACCATATTAATAAGAACATTAAGTATAATGGACATTACACTTCAATTAAAAGGCAGAGATTATCAAAACGGATAAAAGAATAAGGACCAGCTATATGCTGCCTATGAGAGACATAACAATACAGATAGACTGAAAGCAAATGGATGGAAAGAGATATACCATGAAAACAGTAAGCATAACAATAGATTGGCTCTATTCATATTCGATAAAACTGATATTAAGACAAAGCGTATTATCAGAGAATAGGGAATGGTCATAATGATTAAAGGGTTAGTTCATTAGGAAGATTTAACAATCATTAAGTACAGACATAAAAATCAGTAAAAACATAAATTATCTAAACATCTAATTGATATTGAATAGAATAATACACCTCAAACAACAGAATACACATTCTCTTTAGGTGCATATTCATTCACCAAGAAAGACCATGTGCTAGGCCATAAGACAAGTCTGAGTAAGTGTTAGAAGACCGAAATAATTCAAAATACTCTCTGATCACGGTGGAACTAAATTTAAAATGAATAACAATAAGATATGTAGGAAATTCCCTAATATTTAGAAACTAGAAAATTACTCCTAAAAAATTAACAAGTAAAAAGAAGAAATCACATCGTGCATGAAAAAAAAAATGTCAAACTGTATGTAATGAAAACACAATACAACCAAAGTTGTATGATTCAACTAAAGCAATGATTAGAGGGAAGTTAATGCTCTAAAATTTTTACATAAAAGATGAATGTAGTAAAATCCATGATCTATGAAGCTAGAAAAAAAGAACTGTAAAATCCAATAGAAAAAAGCAGATATAAACAAAATAGAAAACAAAGAGAAAAATTAGCAAATTCAAAAGTTAACTCTTTAAAAAGACTAATAAAATTGATAAAATACCAGTGAGACTGATAAAGGAAAAAGTGGAAATCACGAATTATCAATATCAGAAACAAAAAGATGGTTACCATTCTAGAGGCTACAGATAGTTTAAAAATAATTAGAAAATATTACAAATGACTTTGTACTGAAAACTAAAACAATTACATGAAAATGACAAATTCCTGAAAAATTACAACAGATACAAATTTTAACATTTTAAATCAATAGAAGATGAAAAAATCTGCAAAAAAAACAAAAACACAAAAAACCCACAAAAAACAAAAAAACACAAAAACAAAAACAAACAAACAAAAAAGGAGGAGTTCCCTTCGTGGCTCAGTGGTTAACGAATCCGACTAGGAACCATGAGGTTGCGGGTTCGATCCCTGACCTTGCTCAGTGGGTTGGGGATTCGGCATCGCCGTGAGCTGTGGTATAGGTTGCAGACGCGGCTCGGATCCCGCGTTGCTGTGGCTGTGGCGAAGGCCGGCAGCTACAGCTCCTGTTAGACCCCTAGACTGGGAACCTCCATATGCCGCGGGTGCGGATCTAGGTAAAGGCAAAAAGACAAAAAAAAAAAAAAAAAAAGGAAAAAGAAAAAATCTGAATATCTCTATAGTAAAGAAATTGAACTGGTTATCAAAAAATTTTCACATAAAGAAACTCCAGGACAGATGTTTTGCTGGTAAATTCCACCAAATATTAAAGGAAGAAATAACACCTTTCATAAACTCTTCCAGAAAACAGATGAGAAGGAAATACTGCTCAGTTTGTTTTCTGAGGCCAGCACAACCCTAACACCCTGACAATGACACTATAAAAAATATAAATTTACAAGTGAGTATCTTTCATTGAACACAGACATAAAAGTCTTTAACAAAATATTAATGAATTGAATGAACACAGATAATATATAATGACCAAGTGGGAGTTTATCTTGGGAATGCAAGGTTGATAAAATATTATAAAATTAACCAAGCTAACAAACCATCATAACAGAATAAAGGAGAAAACCCACATAACCGTTTAAATAGATATAGAAGAAACATCACACATACACCACATATATTCAAATTATTGTTCCCCACATCTAATGTGTCATTTCTCTCTGGCTTTCTTTGTCCTTAGTTTTTAGATGTTTGATTTTGATGTGCCTAGGGTGGGTTTCTTAGGTTTATATCACTTAGGTTCATTCAGCTTCTTAAATCTCTAAGTTTATATTATTCAACCAAATTTTAGAAGTTTGGGGCCATTTTTCCTTGAAATTTTTTTCGCCCTATATTCCTTTTCCTCCCATTACCAGACATGTGATATGAATGTTAATCTTTATTGTCCCACAGGTCCTGAGAGTCAAATTATTTTTCAATCTTTTTGTTGTTGCTGTTCAGTTTAGATACCTATTGATCTGTCTTCAAATTTATTGATTCTTTCTTTTGTCATCTCCACCAGTTCAACTGCTTTTTAATCCTTTCTTGGCTGTTCAGATTGGAGCAAATATTTTCAAATTCACTGATTATTTCCTCTGTCATTTCCAACTTGACACTGAACCAGTCCAACGAATTTTTTGTCAGTTAATGTATTTTTCAGTTCTAAAATTTCATGTGGTCCTTCTTTATATCTATTTCTTCTAAGATTTTTTTCCAGTGTTTGTTATTACTTATTACTTATCTTTATATGGTGGTTTTAAAATCCTTGTCTGAGAAGTCCAAAATCTGTGTCATTTTAGTGTTGGCATCTACTGACTTTCTTTTTCTTTAGAGTTGAGACTTCATTGGTTCCTGATATAAAGAGTAACTTTGACTATTTCCTGAACATTATAAGATCTGGTTCCCATTTAAACCTTCTATTCTAGCAGGTAGCCAACCTATTTAGGTTCAGAATGCATGTCATATATCACTTT
This sequence comes from Catagonus wagneri, assembly GCA_004024745.2. NCBI lineage: Eukaryota > Metazoa > Chordata > Mammalia > Artiodactyla > Tayassuidae > Catagonus > Catagonus wagneri. The sequence continues at coordinate 14,071,685 of PVHT021183666.1, forward strand.
TATGGCTTGTGGTTCAAGTATCAATGGAGCTTATAAAGCTTCTGTAGCACCCTTCTGGTCGCCTCTCTCAGATGATGGTGATCCAATCTATAGTCTCTGTCATGCTGGCTCAGGAGGAGGAGGGGCATCAACTCAACACTACAAAGTAAAAGGGGAGGGTATGACTCTACCCACTGATTCAGCTGTGAGGAAGGCATTGCCTAGTTAATTGCCTAATGGGAGGGAAGAGTTAAAGCTCCATCTACAGTCCCCACAGGGGAAGGGTGTTGACTTTAAGGCCTCTTCAAGCAGAGAGAATTCAAAGCCTCTGCAAAGACAAGAATTACCAGACCCTTAACATCACCCCACCAGTCTCTCTGTAATGCCCGCTCCCCTACCTTGAACAGCCTGGCCTACTCCTTCCTACCACCTGCTAGGAAAGATATGTGGCCCACTCTTCAACCTGCCCCTATAGGGGCCTTATACGCCCCCCAATCAACCAGCAAGTGTATCATAAGATCCCTCTTTCCCCAACCAAACAGCAGGTCAGCAGGTGCATCCTGAGACCTCGCCTCTCCTCTCCCTGGGCTATAACACAGACATGACCACATGCCCAGGGTCAGCTCTCCCTGATCATCAAGAAGTTGACGCTTCCCTTGCAGTATCTTTTATCTCAGTAAATTATTCTTTCTTTTCACCTTGCTATGCTGGAAAATTCTTTTTTTCCTATTCGCATGCAGAGGCCAGTACAAGGGGCACTATTTCCTTCCTATCACTGCAGGGGATGGGTAAAAGTCAGAGTTTCACCTTCAACCTGAGAGGGGCAAGGGCAATGGTAGAAGTTAGACTTTTACCTACAGGCTCCATGGAGAAAAAAACAAACAAACAAACAAAAATGACATCTTGTTACTATAGGCAAGGTATAAAATAGATATTCACCTCACTGGCTCCACTACTACGGTGCCAAATGGGGCTGGGGAGGGATGCAGCTTTGTTCATGGTACTCATCACCAAAATAGGCAGGTAAGGATAAAATGTTTCTCTACAGCTGAATCACCCCTTTCCTATCCTTTGGCCAGAGAGAGCAGGCTTTTCTTGGAGACTTTCTTTTTTCTGTGCACATTAATGATTCCAATTTGCAAGGCACCCAGGCCAGGATATACAGGAGACAAGAAACCACCACCACCTACACTGCCAGGAAACTCACTGCTGTATGGCTTCTCATATTCCAAGTACCCTGGTCAGTCTGCCATCTTTCCTCCATTTTTGAGAGTCCTCTGGTGGGTGACTCAGTATTTTGTCCAGAATTTTTGCTGTGATTAATGAAAGGAGTAAAATAATGTGTTTATTCCATCTTGTTCAGAATCAGAAGGTGCAATTTGTTTTCAAATGCACCAAAGCTAAGATGCACTGAGGAGTAGAAGGTTGGAAAGATGGCTATATATATATATATATAGAGAGAGAGAGAGAGAGAGAGAGAGAATGAATTAAGTATAGTAAAATGTTAATGGCAGAATCTTAGTATAGGTATATACCAATCTTAGTGAAGGTATATGGGTATAATCTGTAAAATCCTTTCAACTTTTGCAACTTTTCATAATAAAATGTGTGTGTGTGGGGGGGTCTTTTGATCAAATTAAAAATGCAGGTGATTTAAAAAAGATCTATACCATACAAAGAAAAGGAAATAATTCCTCTGCTGAGTGAAAGAGAGGTACTGGAAATTTGCTCTGATCAATAAGTTACCAGATTAGCTGGAACGAGAGGCTATTAGATGATAACAGCTCCATGTAAAAGCTCTAGCCAGCTGAATGCTACTTTTCATTTTTATTAGCTGATTTTGTCCACTGCCTGGTTCTTAGGCCTTGTCATCTTTGTATCCCTAGGAGTAATTTCATCAGAGTTAATAAGCATAGTGCAGCTGAGCTGCTGAAGTACTTAAAAAGACAGTTAGTACTGGAAGGGAATTTGTTTTCTTATTTTATTTACTTGAAAATAAAAGAGAGGAAGATCTCTCGCTCTCTCTAAATTAAATCTTTATTTTTATAAAAACAACCTAATCAACACAGAGAATAAATATGGAGGGTATCAAAATTTGAGGGGAATTGGGACATAGTTATACCAAAGATTCTTTGAGTTAACTCTGGTTGAACTTTTTGTTTATTAAGACACAAAGTGACCACCTCCACAGAATAAAAGGTCTTAGGAATTCAAAGCTGCCTAGGACACTGATTCTCCTCATTCTTCCCACAGACACAAATAGGACATTTGGCATAAAGCATATAGTAGGGGAAAAGTACAGGCATGAGAAAAGAATGGACTGAACCCTGGTTCTCTTTTCCACTAACTAGATGACACCAGGTCAGTGTGTGCAGTTCTTGACATCTCAATAGCCCAGCTGTAGAGTGGAGACAATGAATGCCGAAATAAGGATTAAATGAAATGGTGAATACAAAGTGCTCTCTTACCTATCTAGAAACTTACTCATGCACACACCATCTTAATTCTGGGGAGGATGAAATGAAAAGAACAAGAGCTACTCTAGTTCATTCACACACTGATGAAAATTAATCAAGAACCCTGGATGAGTGAAGCAGGTACCTGTCCAACAGTCTCTTATGTCTCCTGTTTTCTGGCTTCACAGCACCTACCTCCTAGTTCATAACTTGGCTATTCTGCTCACCGGTTTATTCTGTGGCTAGGCTCTACAGGGCCAAAGCAAAACTGTTAGTTAAGGTCTCAGCTCACAGAGTCAGCAGCTATCGTAGAAAGTTCACAGGACTCTCCTACGTTTTCTTCTAGGAGGGCCTACCCTAAACCTATCTGGCATAAGCTTGACCAGAATTTTTAGTACAATGGTATGAAACCTGATGAACAACACCCTCTCCCCGGTGGTTGAAATATTTTACATTGTTTAAAAACAGCAACAGTAGATTTTTGTTGTTGCTGTTTTTAGAAATAGATTCTAAATACCTGAATTCACTGTTTGGTAAAATGCCTAAGACCCTTTTATTCCTGTTACAAAGTAACAATGAATGTACTAACTAAAATCTGTACAGCATTCAACATTTATCTTTGATCTTTCATTCATACTTCTTATGTTCCTCACGATGCCCTAGCCCACATACCTCTCTCAATCCAACAGTAAGGCCCCAATTTATGCAGTAAGCTCCATATAAATAAAAACCAGCCTGAGGCACCTCTGCACTACTCATTGAATCGGTGCAGAATCTTTTATTCTGGCCTGCTTTATGCTCCACTTCCTGATTTATTCTCATTCAGCCCAGTTCTCTTCCCTATGATGACTTTATTTATTTATAGGCATTTTCACAACCTGGGATCTATCAATTGTCCTCTTCTTTGGCTCTGATTTCTGGCTTCCCTCATTAACTGTGAATACTATTTGCCTCATTGATTATACTCCTTTAGGTCATGGTAAACAATTGTTTTGCTGGGCCCAATTGCTGAGTACAGGCCCTAGCAGTCAATACTTCATTCTAGTTTAAACATTGGTGTAAACACTTAAACACTATCTAAGCTTTCAATCCATTCATGTTTAGGAACCAAAAGGGGAGAATTTCTCGAGTTAGTAAACACAGCAGTCAGTGCCCTATTTCTCCAGGTACTAATTATTGCAGGCATTTTCTTTACCTCTGCCTTTGGCTCAGCTGATTCATTAGAGGTATCAAGTTGTTCCTTGGCTTGGGCCATCTGAGTCATCAACCTATCCATATGGGATTGGATGTCTGCCAGGATCTCAGTCACATGAGCTGTGGCCATTGCTTCCTGGATGTCCACTAGATGAAGAGTCTTCTGCTCCTCATCAGCAATCACTTTTTGAACTTTCTTAAATTCCTGCTGTATAAACACCTTCATCTGGTCCCGGGTTACCTGCAGAATACAGACAAGAATAAGCTGGACATACAAAGAAATAGGAAGGTAGTGCTGTTACTGTAAGTGTTAAGAAGCCCCAGCCAAATACAAACCAACCATGGGTCCTATCTGATTCTGAAGTTTTGGGAATCTCCTCTGAACAATGTTCCTCTAAAATCTTTGATGAATTTCTTGCCAATCCTTTTGGTTTTTTTATTCTTTAGGAAATAATTATTTATCTTTCCTTTTTATTTCTTTTTTTATACCAGTAATACATTTATAAATTTATTTAAATATATTAACTTTATTTAAAATCTACTAAACTTTAAAAATTTAATATATGTGTGTACACAGAAAAAAAATGAAATTTCTCCTCTCTCTCCATCCCAATACCATTTTCCTCCTCAGAGCATATTTACTGTTAACAGTGTGATACATATACTTGCAGGGGAGGGGGAGTGTTCAGTGTTATTAGTTATATACATATACAGGCATACCTTACAGACACTGTGGATTCTGTTCCAGACACCACAGTAAAGTGAATATCATAATAAAGAGCATCACACAAGTTTTTTGGTTTCCCAGGATATATACAAGTTGTGTTAATACTATACTGTAGTCCATTAAGTATGCAATAGCATTATGTCTACAAAAAGGACATATTTTAATAATACTTAATTAAAAATACTTCATTGCTAAAAAATGCTAACCATCATCTGAGCCTTCAGCAAATAATAGTCTTTTTGCAATGGTGACATCAAAATCACTTATCACAGATCAACATAACAAACGTAATAATAATGAAAAAATTTGAAACACTGTGAAAATTACCAAAATGTGGGAGATCCTGTTGTGGCTCAGGGGGTTATGAACCCAACTAGCATCCATGGGGATGCGGTTTCAATCCCTGGCCTCGATCAGTGGGTTAAGGATCAGACGTTGCCACAAGCTGCAGTGTAGGTCGCAGATGTGGCTTGGATCCATTGTTGCTGTGGCTGTGGCACAAGAGGGCAGCTGCAGCTCTGTTTTGACCCCGAGCCAAGGAACTTCCATATGCCACAGGTGCAGTCCTAAAAAGCAAAAAAAAATAAATAAAAGTACTAACTGATACTGTCAATTGCTCTCCAAAAAAGATGCACTGATTACATTCCCACAACACTGTGTGAAAGTTAGCATTTTCTTACACTTTCATCAATATTGGATAATATTAAGGCTTTAAATTTGTATTCTCTGATGGGTGAAAATATATTATTTTATTTTGTAACAACTGTTCAGACTAAATAAAATATATGACTCTAGGCTGTATTTGGCTAGGACATAAAGCAAACAAAGTGAGAAGTTACCAAAATAACTTTTAAACTCTACGTTTTGCCAGTAACTATATTTATTAATGCTTTTTCATAACTATGTTTATTTTATGAATATTTTTATAATTCTTTTATTTTTTATTTTTAGAGTTGCACCTGTGACCTATGAAAGTTACTGGACTAGGAGCTAAATCAGAGCTGCAGCTGCAGGCCTACACCACAGCTACAGCAACACTGGATCTGAGCTTCTGCAACCTATGCCACAGTTTGCGGCAATGCTGGATCCTTAGCCCACCGAGCAGGGCCAGGAATCAAACATATCCTCACAGAGACAACATGAGGCCCTAAAACCACTGAGCCACAATAGGAACTCCCTATATCACGAGTATTTTTAAACAACTACACATATTGAGTAGCTGAAGTAAGAAACAGGGAAGAGAGAGAACAGCAGACAAAAGGAGAGAGGCCAACAGAGAATTTCAGAGCTAAAAGATAAAGTGTTTGTCATCTAAGTGAACCCCTTTCTTTTACAGATAAGGAAACAGATTCAGCTAAAACTTGTAGGAGACACAGAGTCCTCCAATCTTTTTGCTCCCAGTCTGGTGCTCTGTTCACTATAACAGAGGGGAAGTTTGTCAGAAGGGAAGTGAAACTGGGAAAACCTAAAAAGGAAACTGAGAAAGATTAAAGGAGAGGAGGAGATAAGGTCATTTTTTATTAGACTCAAAAACTGAAAGAGGTTTGACACTTAAAGCAGCTTTTGCAACACTGCTATAAAAACATTAGTGCAAAATAAGAGGACATATATCCGTTCACACATCAAGTGATTAAGTGATATAAGCCCTCAGGAATTCATATACTCTTTGCAGGTATATCTCTCCCTGGTGTTAGAGAAAAGGGGCGGGGGAGTGCTAAGTGTTATTAATATTCCTGCAATTCTTTATCAGATTGAGAACTGTGATTTGTGTCTATTTATATAATTACTTTTTATTTTTAGTGTGTATATTTCAAGGCTGTTATCCTTTATGGTGATCACTTATCAACGGATGTCTACCCTTAAAATAAATTCAGTCTTATACGACTTAGGAACTTCTCTTAGAGACTAAACCTAGGAAGTTTTAGTTTAGGGATGGATGCTTCTGAGTACCTAAGAAAATCTCTTCCAAGCAACTAAAAATGCAAAGCATAATAAAAACTGACTTGCAGCCTATTTTACTAGACATCACATACACATGTAATCTGAAGTTAGGAAGGTGACATCACAACTGGCAAAGGTGATGTCATACTTTCTAGCTAGCATGCATGTTTATTTGTTTTTTAATAAAACACTGCAGTAGGTGAATAAATCATGGTTCTTAAAAATTCAATTCTCTACTTTCTGTTGCTCTTCATAGGTTTTTCAACCTTTATTTTACAAAATTAATTTTTATAGAGATAAGGCCACAAGCACAAATTGAAAGTAGAATAATTTACTCTATAAAATCTTTATGCTTTCTTCTCATTCCCATTCTCTACTAAACAACAAACAGGTATTATCCAACCTAGTTCAAAATGGAAAGAACAGACTTTTGGGTCATGGCATTCATTTAAATTCACAGCCCAAAACAGGCTCCCTGGGGGACCAGGCAAGTGGTAGGCTGAGCACTCTGGAGAAAAGACTTCTACCAATGACAGGAATGAAGCAACTTTCAAAACTCCCCCTCAGGTTTCATTTCACCTCCATTCTACTATGAACTTCACCGTTCTCTAAGAGCAGCTGGTCCTTCACGGCAGCACCTGCTGGTTGGGAGCCACTGACATCACTTCTGAGTAGGTTTCTTAGAACTCTTCCACCACTATCCTACAGCTCCCCCAAGGTAAGAGCGATAGTCTCATACTCTTGACTGTACGACTGGTGTATTATGTCAAAGGAGAAAATTCTTCATAAGCAGAGAAGAAAGAAGGCTGGATGTATCACAGAACAATAAAACTGGTGATGTAAAAGTTTCCTTTTTTATAGAACCTACTAGTAATTGTCAAATCTTTTTAAAGCCACAGAACGTCCCTTGACCCAAAGTCTTAACGTAGAGCCCCAAAGTATACAGAGCCAAAAGTAAAACCACTCTGGTTAAAAGAAAAGTCTCCCCTTCCTCTTTGAAGTACTTCCTAGGCCACTGGTAGTGTTTCTCCAGAAAAATCTCACCCGAGGGACCTGGGTCCTCTGCACAAAAGAAGCCATTCAAAGAGCTGTTTCTCTTAGGTCAACTGATTGGCCCCCAAGCTGTTAAAACTTTAAAACCCTAGGTTACAAGCAAGTTGTATCTTTGCTACAGTTGCATTAAGATGAAAAGCTATTAAACAACAACAACAAAAAGCTATTAAACATAGCATTTTGCTGAAATTACTTAAAGCACAGCACTGTAATTTGAAAAAATAAGTGGCTTATTTGTGTGAATGGTCAGAACTAGTAACATCTAACTGTTCTTACCAGAGCTGAATCCAGCATACAGGTGGGGGGAAAAAGGCTCCAGAGAGATGCAGTAATAAAGTCCACTTTAGAAACCTACTTTTCTCTGGTCTAGTCCAATGTACTTTCTGCTATAACATATTGCCTCTAATGATCACTTCTTGCCTACTTCAGGTTTTTCAAATTTATTTCTTCTTAATTGAGATATTACTTCAGTTAACAGGTTGCTTCTGTTGCTATCCCCACTAGGATGTTATTCTCCCCAGGTGAATTTTGGGATAAAGGATGGATATCTGAAGAGTTGTCTCCTCCCCCGGTACTTTATATATGCTCTTACAGTTAATATTTCTAAGCTAGACTGGGCCCAAGAGGCATGCAGACTGGCACTTTACACATACATAATTGAACAAGTAAAATCTTGAACCGAGAGCCTATATTTAAAAACACAACCATTCACTGTGTTTGACAAGGGCTGGAAACCATTAACTCCTAGCTAGGTGGCCTGTAGGAAACCAAGGTTTTATTTACTTTTCTATTACAGGCAGATTATTAAAAAACAAACAAACATGCATGCTAGCTAGAAAGTATGACGGCTTAACTTAAGGAAGATCTGTTCCAGAAAAGTATTGCTGAGATGAACTGAGAAAGATGGGACAGGGTCAAGAGCAGGAAGCTACCCAGAAGAAAAGCATCCCAGTCTACACTGATTGAAGCTTTCAGAAATATTTGTACTATCAGTCAAATTTACTGCAAGTAACTCTAAAGCAGCCTATTCCAAAAATGACTAAAAAAAACTGTTAAATGCATGAAATATAGTAATGACGACTCTAAATACCTCCCCCAAAGGTCAGAAAGTCCGTTTTTACTCCCCCTTTCCTCTTATAAATGGCTACTATTATAAGAGTAAAATAAAAACAGGAAATGGACTTTTTTCAAAGTTGTAATCTAGCTTTGCTCCACAGCACAGCACTCTCTTACCCTGCCACTATCCATGGAAACCTCCAGGTAGGGAATCTCAAAGTTTAGCCTTCTGTATAGCCTGCAGAATTTATTATGACATTTTACTTCTCAAGAGCTCCTTTCAAACCTCTGCCAGGCTCCAGTGAGGGCAGGCAAGGGAAGGGCTTCACCAACAAGAAGGCCAGAGTCCTTTTTCAGTGGATGGCTGGATCTTGTATTTCCTATGTGCTTTGTGTATGAGTGGAAGAGTAACTATTTGTGGATAAAACAACCATCCACCCCAAGGCTTGGAAAATTATCCCAGAGCCTAGAAACACGCAGACCACAAACTACATTCTATTACCAACATTCTTAGTGATATCAAATATTTTCCTGATAACCTGGTTAGAAGCCTGCATTGCTCGGATTTTACAATAGTGTTGAGAAAGTTAGAGAAAGTTAGAGAAAAAGTTAAAATGAACATTTAATCTCTTCCATATGCCATTTTTCTCACCTTTATCAGAAGCCTCTAGGCAAAGGCAGTCATCACTTGTATCTTCTTTACCTCTTCTATTCATTCTGTTACTAGAGAACCATGGGATCTCAATCTCAGTTATCACTTAGTTACTTCAAGTATCCACTCAATGAAGTAACAGCTATTTACTGTTGCTGTTATTATTGATTCTATTATAAAAGACTATAAGAAATACACCAAAATGTTAGATAGTGGTTATCTCTGAGGGCTGCATTTCGAAGGGTTCCCCCACGGGCTCCTCAATCATCTCAGGGCTCCTCAAAAGAGCAGGGCTTAGTGTCTGGAAAAACTGAAAAAGGTCTAACTAGCTGATCCAATGAGTGACCTGAAGTGTAAAGTCATTCACTTTTGAGAAATACCAGGCTCATCAATGACAAATAGACATCACTACAATATAGCAAGATATCTGCTTCGAGCCCCGTACAACCACAGCAGCACCACCCTCATGATACCGCTCTTATCATGAAGCAGGAGATAGAGCTGGGACAAAGACTGGGTGAAATACAAGGCAAGCCTAACTTTAGCCTGGTTTCTCTCACTGGACATTCTCTGGCCTTGTAATCTGTGACAAAGATATGGCTTTATGAATAACGACAATGAAAATACTAAGAGCTACCATGTGCAGGTAGTGTTCCAGGCACCACCATATCTGTGTTTCTGATTTAATCCTCAAGTAGGCAATAATATTTTCATGTCAGGTTACAGGAAACTGAGGCTGACGGTGGTGAAGTCACTTGCCTACTGTTACGCAGCAGGTAAGCTAAGGAGCAAAGATTCACTTCAGATCAGCCTGTTCCAGGTCAGCACTCTGACAACCGCTCTACAAGGTCACTGTCTTTTGAAAAGGAAACTAAGCCTCTGAGAACCAGGATGAGAACACTGGAAAGCAACTTGGCACAAACGTCTTTTGAAAAGCAAATTAAGCCTCTGAGAACCAGGATGAGACCACTGGAAAGCAACTTGGCACAAAAAAGAGAACTCAGGATGGGAAGTCAGAGGCCCTGGTTGTTAGTGAGGTCTGTCTGTCTTTCAGAACCAACCAGCTGTGCAACTTTGGACAAGTCACTGAATCTCTCAGGGCCCCGGGCCCCTGAGCTATTAAAAATGAAAAGCCAGTCTTCCTTTTATCTCTAAAATGATAGAGCTGCACAAATTTTACACTCTCGAAACTAATTCACTAATCCAGATTTGCTCCTCATCACATTTGCTGATAAAACAAGAGGGTAGTATCAGGGAACTAGGACTCTGATCTAGAAGTTGTTAGGGTGACACAGTCAAAATAAATGGTCAAGAAGCAGCAGAATAACCCTCTTCTTTTGGCAAGGCTGCCCTATCAAGAGATTAACCTCTCTCCCACCTTTAACCGCCAAGCTTATTTAGAAAGTCATGTAAAGCCTGCCGCCCAGTCTCCTCCAGCACTAAAGAGTCTACCAGTCACCAACTGCACCTGCTCCCACTCCTGACCCATCTGTACCACTGAGCACTGTTCATCTCCTCAGTCTTTAATTTCTCTCCTCTCACGGTTTCTGTGACCCTGTTCTTCTCTGGCTTTCTTTTTATCGGCTTCATTCCTGCAATTTTACACACTCTCTAGACGACTGATTGAGAAACTCTGATGGTTTTTCAGTTTGGCACTTGGCACTACCGATATTTGGAGCTGATAATTCTGTGCTGTGGAGAGAAATGTTCTTCACACTGTAAAACACACAGCAGCATCCCTGGCCTCTATGTAGTGGATGATAGCAGCATCGCCCCTACCCCCAATTATGACAACCACAGGAGTCTCCAAACCTTGTTAAATGTCCTCTGGGGGCAAAATCGCTTTCTCTCTATATCCTCCTCCTCGGCAGTTCAACCCACCTTTGCAACTGAACTACCACCTCCATGGAGATGGCCTCTGAGCTTGGGTTCTCCCTCTAGGTCTCCAGTGTCACAATTCCTTTGGTTGGGTATCTCCACCTGGACACTCTTCTATTATTTAAACCATCAAGCCTCAAACGGAATCCTCCCCCTCCTCCTCATCATTGTCACTGCTACCATCATTTTGAGCACTTACCTATTAGGCACTATTTTAAGCACTTCACACGTGTAACTTCAATTAATCATCACAATGATACCATGGGGTGCAATTATTATTACTATATCAATTTTATAATGAAGAAATTGAGGTATAGTGAGAATAAGAAATCTGCCCAAATTCACACACACAGGGGTGGCAGAGCTAAAGTCTGAACCTACGTGGTTTGACTACATAATCTGCCGTCTAACCACATTATTCTTTCATATCCTCCCTTCAAACTTGCCCTGTCCCCTTTTCCACTTAAAGTTACCATGATCTAAGCAACCACCCAGGCTCTAAACTCTGGAGCCAAATTTTATCTTCTCCTCCAGATAACAGGTCTCTTGAATTAATACCTGGAGGAGAAATTATGATATCTTTGCTTAGGCTCTTTCACATCATGGTGGTCAGTACATTGTGAGTGTCAGAAACCATCCTATATCTGCCTCCCCACCAGAGTCTGGCTAAAGAAGTCTGCCCCTATATCTATGAAAATCCTTTTTGCATCCCCTTCCCAATAACCCCCACTGAATAACTACAGCCATGCTCTAGATCCAAAAACTCCATTTAAGGACCACCTGCCCCCCACTAAACCCTTAAAGCCAGCCCTACTCTCACTTGCACCACTAACTTAAAGAAACAAAACTCTAAGTCACGAGAACTTCTGAGCGATTTGAAGAAATTATTTAGGCTTCTGATCCCGCCGCTAACTTGTTCTAAGTCAGCTTTCTCTCCTTTCTCATCTCCACTTGGTCCTGAACCTTGGCTTTCTAATCTTACCTCAAACCCCACCTTTGGACCTTTCAGATACTATAACCATATGTGCCCTTCATGCTCTCCTTCTTAGTGTTCAGGCCTTACATTTGCCTTTTATAATCTTTGGCTTGGCTTGTATTTTTCACTCTCAGAATCACATTCTATTGGATAGGAACCCTATATTTCAGTCAGAATACTCCATCCTTCCTCTATTTCTGCCAGAGTGCTTCTTCCTGAGACTATAAATTTCAGTACTTGAGCTTAAGTCCTCTATTGTTCTTTACCAACTTCACGCGTATGACCCTGTAAGATGCTTCTTCTGAGTTTCCTCCCTTTCATGGGTTTTCCCTCCCCCACATAGAAACATAAATACATTTGTACATGGACATAAGCACGCAGGGAACATTAGGGGCTCAGGACCATGTTGCTAAATGGCTTTGTACTTGAAAGATCCTAAAAAACATCTGAATCTGCTAATCAGCTGTGAAGTGCAGAGCAACTGTGTGCCTCAGTCATCTGAGAGAGACACAGCCGCAGCAGACTGACAGGCAGCCCTAGCGTGAGAGCGGGAGCTCTAACCACCATGGCCGTGGCATCACTGCCAAGCATCCTCTCCTCCCAGAACTGCTTGTTCATGCTGCCAGCCACTAAGACTTTACTGCCAATGACAATCTGATGTGAGACCCAGTGTCATGGCACTGAACTGGATGCAGCAGAGAACAGTTCAACAGGGATTCTGGGCTTTGAATGGATACTACTGCTTGCTCTTAAGATGCTTCTCTCTGCCTGACCTCAGAGTGACAATAAAGAAAGCAATCATAAACTTCTGAGCAACACTTTCCCTGAGTGGGCAGAAAAAATTTCTGGGTGCCCACTGTAGAAAGTAGAAGAATGGATCCCCAGAGACACCCAGGACTATAAGAAACCAGAATACGAGCGAGAGCTTTACTCCGCTTTGTTTTCTAGCTTTCTTTCCACCTTAACCTGTATAGAAACTAGAAAGACAGCTTCTGCTTTGGGAGTTATCATGCAGGAAGTGGGAGGTAGAAACCAACACTGAAAGTTTCAGCAGTAACCAAACAAAAACACACTATTTGTAAGCCTCTTAGACTTGAATATACAAAGAAAGCCTATTTCATCTGCTGAAGATTAAAACAACATTCATCCCTCATTTCCACTTCAGTTCTCTACCTAAACACCTTTCCTGCAAAGCCACAGCCATCTATATACTATAGAAACCACAAAACCAAAACAAGTATATGCCACAAAGAACACTCAGGAAAGGAAACTGAGATACAGGACTCATGGTTTGCTACAGAGGGTCAGAATGGCTAAGCTCATGGAGTTGGTGGTAATAGAGGAAAGTTTCAGCACTGGCTCTGCTAACGCTATGCTCCTGAAGCTCAGAAAGGTGAAAGTTTTCTCATTTGTAAAAGAGGGGCAATAATACGGTCCTCATAGATATTTTTTGTGATGCTTATACCAAATAACACATGAAAAGAACTTAGTACCCTCTGGGAGCATAGACACATCAGCAGACTGTTCTGCTGGTCCAGATAACAGTACCTGAACATTTACAGTGGGTTTTTCCTACGGTACCCACTGAGTTCTCACAGATACAGAGCCTCTTATTGATAGAAAACCTATACTCTTGGGAGTGCAGATTCCAATTTGCCAAAGTAACACAAGAAGGACCTCTTCACACATCCTAGGCACTGAAGAAGATGGATGTCAATCGCAGGCTCCTTGCTTCAGTTTCAGTAAATGGCCACAGGCTGTCAAGGAGCAGTACCACCTTTTCTAGTTTGGTAAGACCAGATGTGATCCAGTTCTATGACATAGAAACAAAGCACAGAAAGCACAAGAACGACAGGTCAACACTGCTCCTCGGAGTCTGGAGGTACAGTCAGCTCCTCGGCCTTACAACTTGCCTCTATCTTAAGTGCTCTCTTTGGCAGACCGAAACCCTACTACTCCCCCTAGAGCGGTTAACAGTCTGCTTAACAACCACAGGGCTTGTTAAATAAGTATAGGTGCTAAAATACTTTCCAGGCCACCAAAAGCCATGATACCAATCATCCTCCATCACTTTTTATCTCCTCACAAGTTTCTGTTTCCAGGGTACTCATTAATAAAAACATGATATGATTAGTCCCATTTTACAGATAAAACTGAAGCCTCAGACAAATCAAGTGATGGAGGTAATAAGTATACCAGTATGTGGACTCTTCTGTCTCCGACGTCTGCGCTCTTTCACCATAAAAGTAATGGCATCCTCGATCTAACTCCTTTCCCTGCAAGTCTGAACAAACTCTATACTGGTATACTATTCCCCATCCATCTTCTGTGTCTTCTGTAAGTAAAAAGTCAATAACTTCCTACAACTACTATTAATTCCATAAAGCAATCAGAGAGAGGCAATTTATTGCCATCATGAGCTCTGTGGCCTTGGACAAGTCACTGAACCTCTTAGATGTGTGTTTCTTCATCTCTAAAATGCGGATTATCTAGTTGAGTTGGGAATTAAGGCAATAGCACAGAATGTGTTCCACCGGCTAAAGAAGCAAAACAAAAGCCTTTCAACACCGGGATAGTCATCAGCAGGATCACTGGGTGGAATGGAAGTTCTCTGCACAACCACAGAGAACTGACAAGATTTTGCCCTTTGGGTAAATGCAGTCAACCAGGGGAGAGGCCTGGTTTTCAAATTTTACATTCATATATACATACAAGCACCTACATACAGACCTGGTTGACTGAGGCTGCACTCTACAGCTTTAGCCTTATGATGCCAAAAAGAAAAACTCTGTATTTTTCCTTGAGCAAAGCAAGTTTTATTTCCTAACTGAATGAGAGGCTGAACTAAGAGAAAAAGGGGAGGGAGGGGGAAAGGAAAAAGGAGACCCTTAAATAAAAGTCTAGGTGGTTTTTATCACTATTATCACAGTAAGGTTTTATACCTAGATACCCAGGCTCCTAAATTAAATGTCAAATACAATCTTGCCCTGGAAACCTGAAGCGTGGCTGCAATGGGGGAGTGCTGACAGCTCCACTCCCTTCTTCACACTGGCCACGTAATAAGCCCTTTAAGCTTTGGCAGAGAGTATATTATCAAGGCTCCTGTCAGTGCACAGAGAAGCTGGAGCAGGGGAGAAGGACATCACAATGTGTTAATTTTATTAAGCCATTTAAAGCTCAATCTTTTTGATTTCTAACAACGCTCCAGCCCACCAGGCAGCTCAGAGACCATGTCCACCCAGCTTTAAAATGCCTAGAGTCCATTTGTATGGTACTTCAATTAGGAGCTCTCAGGCTCCAAAAGAAAGAGAATAGCCAAAGGGCAGAGCTGCAGGGTAAGGGGGTAGGGGAAGTAGGAAGGGAATCAGAATCTCAGAGGTGTTTACTTTAAAGTGGGGCTGTGTCTCCTAATGTGTCTCTTAAATGTGACACATAATTTCTTTTGTGGCTCTTAATTTATTTTTCTTTTAATTTGGTACCCAACAGTTTTGCTAACAAGAGCGTTTGCTCCATAACAATAAACGTAATTACTTCTATGCATTGATTTCTCATTTCTATTGGTAACATACGGACACACAGCTGCACACTCCTCGAGGCAGACATATTTGCTTCAATTTGAATGGGCAGCAGAGCTATGCTAAACCAACAGCAGACAAGGCAGCCATGTAAGACCAGCCAGGCAGGAACACCTAGGAGTCTCAAATATGGAGATATAACTCAATTTATTTGCATGTTATTATCACTCAAAGAGGTAGCAATGGTCCTTTAAAATCTGCACTCTCTAAGTGTCACTAATCCTGAGAAGTGTTAATTGATCAAAGTGCAGAATCCAGTTAGTTATAAACAAGTGACTTATTTTTCTCCACCAGTACTGGAAGGTCTCCTGAACTCTTGGAGAGGGGGTAAGGAGGGAACTGCCACATGAACCCATGCCCTTCTGCTGGAAACAGTGGTAGTTCTCAGGACCAGCAGAGAGCAGCAGCCATCACTTAACAGGATGTTATCCTAAGCATTTTAGATGGATTATCTCATTTAATCTTCCTAACAACCCTATGAAATACGTAACATTATCCTTTATTTTGCAGCTAGAAAAAAACAAACAAAAAAAAAAAAACTTGAGAAATGAAGAGGTTAACAGGCACAGGATCTGCCCAAGACTGCAAAGTTATCAACTCCGGAGGGCATCTGTCCCAGTGTAGCTAGCTCCCAGAGCTTTTGATACCTATAGAATACTGCCTCCTCCCAGGGACAGGTCAACATTAGATTTCTAACCCTCTTCCTGTCCAGCAGAGGAAAGGAGAGGAAAGAGACTATTCACTGCTGACAGTTTAAGTGAAGAGCCAAAAAAAAAAAAAACAAAGATTCAAACAATAATCTCTCTCAACAGCTTTACTGAGATATAATTCATGTATCATACTATTTACCCATTTAAAGAATACAGTTCAGTGGTTTTCACTATATTCGGAATTGTGTGATTATTGCCACACTCAATTTTAGAACATTTTCATCACCACAAAAGAAACTCCACACCCATTAGCAGCCACCGCCTCCCATTCCTCTTTCTCAGCCCCAAGCATATTTTTCTTTCTCTAAAAATTTGCCTATTCCGGACATACCATACAAAAGGAATTTTGCAATATTTGGTCTTTGTGAATGACTTCTTTCACTTAGCATAACGTTTCCGAGGGTAATCCTTGTTGTAGCATGTCTCAGTGCTTGATTTCTTTTTATTGCCAAGTATTACTCCATTGTATGGATATACCACATTTTATTTACCCACGCATCAGCTGGGTTGTTTCCACATTCACATTCTGGATAATATGAATAATGCTGCTATGAATGAACACTGTGTACAATTTTTGTGTGGATGTATATTTTCACTCCTCTTGGGTATAGACCTAAGAATGGAATTGCTGGATTACATGGCAACTCTATGCTTAAGCTCTTGAGGAACTGCATTACATACCCCTCTCCCCCAGAAATGTATGAGGGTTCTAATTTTTCCACATCCTTGTCAAGTAAAAAAAACTTCTTTTCACTGGGAAAACTACAGAGTTGTAGTCCTAAAAGCTGTCGACCTTCTCCAGCTCTGCTATAACTGCTTGAGAAAACTTGGGCAAGAACCTTTATTCCCCTCTTGCCTCAGTGTCCTCATCTATAAAGTGCAGGGATTGGCACAGATAGCCCCAGACTTCCCACTGCATTTAGTTTTCAGTCACATCATGTGAGACACCCGACCAGCAGGGAGGTAGATGATGTGAAACAGACAGCCTGGGGCTGACAATGCGTCTATATATCTGACTTTGCATTAATGCAGTTTCCACTGTGTCTGAATAACCTTAGACTGTGACTGTCATGCCTGCCTCAAAAAACAAATAAACCCAAAGAACCTGCTTATGCCATTAGGAAGAAGAGATGCCTTATTAGGTTAAGTTTCTATTTGGCAATATGGCAGATTGGCATTCAAAATTTTAGAATTCTAAGTTGTGGTGCAAAGACAGAAGTGGGTTCAAGATATAAAACGTATGCATTTACAAGGAATATGTTAGGTGAAAAAGGAGGAATACAAACTATGTACGGGGTATATACATATAAAGTTATATAGCTTTATATGTATATACTACACACACACACACACACACACACACACACATATACACATACATATATATACACGCACACAGAGAGAATAGTTATATACACAGTTGACTCAAAAAAAAAAACAGTGGGGTTAGGGGGCCAACCCTATGACCCTCTATGCAGTTGAAAATCTTTGTACAACTTAGCCCTCTGTATACAGATTCCTCCATATCCATGCTTCTGCATCCACAGAGTCAACCAACCGCAGAACGTGCAGTACTATAGTATTTACTATTGAAAAAAAATACTTATATTAAGTAGGCCCATGCAGTTCAAACCATGTTGTTCGAGGGTCACTTATATGTAGACTAATAGGACTCTTCTATGTGAAAGGCCAAGTACCATAATATTAACCAGTTTTTTTCACTGATGTGTCTCAGAGTATGGTGTATTAAGGCTGTGCATCAGGCTGCATATTAAAAAAGCAGAACTCAGAACTACCAAATGAGATATTCTGAGTGAGGCTCAAGAATCCAAATTAAAAAAAAAAAAAAAGTACTAAAAGTTTACAAATCACTGCAGGTAGCAGAAGACTAGCTGGCTTTTTTTGTTCTTTCTTTCTTCATACTTGTATTTTCCAAATTTTTCTACAAACAACATGTGTTACTTTTATAACTGGGAGACAGAAAAAGGGGAAATTATTTCGTTTTGTTTTAAGAAAGGCAGGGAGATGCTGAAAGAAGGCAGAGAGCGCATTTCTCCTCTTTTTGCTGCCCAGTGTCTACAGAGAATGAAAATGGGCGACATTGCTTCTGGGTGAACTTTGTGTCTCAGAGTCTAGCTCGGGCCTGAGAAAGCACAGGTATTTTTCCTACTCAGTGTCCTCCATCCATAAGGAGAATACTGAAGCACTTCCTTAGGTTCTTCATTTAGCCAAGGTTAAATGCTCTGGGGCTGTCATGGCTCCTTTGCCATCTCCCCACATTTTCTCCAGTCCTAGGACTCCAGGTTTGTGGGGAGCTGTGGCCACAGGATACAGTACATGAGGAAAAAGAAAAGTGTGAGGGAAAAAGAGTTAGTGAAGAGTCATACTGCTAGGGATGACAGGCTACGTGTATAAACATCAGCAGGTCATCCATGGGTTCAACAACAGTGTGGGGGTGAGTAACAAGAAGCAGGACAAATCTAAAGGGTCCTGGTCCCATACTTACGATTAGCTATTAGCAAGCTATTTAACCCCTCTAAGTCTTGGATTGCTTACCCATGGGCAAACAATAATGTTTCTTTTCATATGGTTATTGTAATAGATAAAGCATTTCTACTAGTGTGCCAGGTATGATACTAGTAGGGCTTGAGAATACAGAGATAAGCACAATTCATGCCTTCTAAGATTACTACTTACAACTTCTTTTTTACATAAAGTGAAGAAATAGGTCAATAATTCTAGTAACATTCCAATCAAAGAAACACTTTTGAATCAATCCACTTGGTAAGTGAGACACCTCAATTCCCTGCTTCAGTTGGTTGAGTAAACACTGCCCAGTCAATATTTCTATCTTGCAGCAGACCAACGACCAGCACAAGGCCTGGCTTGATCCTGATGAATAACTGGACACTAACACCAAGCTAGGTTTTGCTTCTGTCCATTACTATCTGTATATGGAAAATCTATCATTTTAATAATAGTCTGATTAGCACAGTAATGAATGACTGGTTTGTTCCACGTCAATCATATCAACTATTAAAAAGGACTGTAAGGTTCTCCTGCAGTTATAAAATGATTGGTAAATGCTTAAAAAATAGGAAAACAATCCTCAGTTCTATTTAACTAATTTCACGTTACTAGACAGTTCTTTGGTTTCACACTTCAGAAAGAATACCTTTAGAGATCAAAGAAAATAAGAAGGAAAAGAATCTGATTATGTTCTAGATAGTCTTAATATGATCAGATCCCACGTTTAATCCCACTTCAGTCAGACAGAATAATGTAAGTCAATTGGCTTGAGTTTAAGATTTTTTTTGAGAATAACTTATTAAATTAGCATGAATTCAAGATAAACAAATGTGGTTTTAATTGTTTATAGGAAACAGTGAACAGCACATTTTAGATGGAAAGAAAAGCAATCAATATATAATAGAGAAAATGGCTATTTTAGCTGCATAATGAGAGGTTAGTTTGACTGAGCTTAGCATGTTATGCTTTTGGTTCAATGCTTTCTGGGAGACTACGCAGCGGGGAGGAAGGGAAGGGAATCAATACGTTTTCTAAGTTTCAGTCTCCTCTGGGTACACTACAAAAGATACCTGCATAGTCACTACAAAGACAAGTTATAAAGAACTCAGATGCTTTAAATTTCCTAAAAATCCAGGTCCAGACATATACACACACATATACCCCATGATTAACTACATCTTTTAATTTCCTTAAAGACTAGCATAAAGGGAAGAAACCTAGAGACTAAAGTTCTGCTTTATCCAACAGATGTTTCTGAAAAGTTTGGCTGAAAAAAAAATGTTTGCAAACTTGATCATGTTAAACATATTGGGATTATTTAATAGACCACTTCCAATTAAACAAAATAAAAATTGCTATTAAAAATAATTTCTTTCCTCTATATACAAGTTCTAGGTCCCAGGGCTCACTACAGCAAGATGTACACACACAGCTTCGTCTGGATCTGTACCTTATTTACCAACCATCATTGGCTTTCACGCCTGTCTTCATACTCTTCCCCAGTGGCTGGGTTCCTCTGATGTTAGATCTCAGCCCACTCTTGGACCACACATGGGCCTTGATCACCTTCCTAATTCCTGACCAGGACTCCTTTCCCTTTTTATTGGCTTTGCTACTTCTCTGTTGGACATAACTATTTAAAGGAATCCTATCCCCTTGGGCAGCCCAAGCTGATGACACAGTTCACCTCTCTTCCCCTCTCTTATTGCTTTGCTACCTAAGATCAATGTATTTGTTTCCTACGCCTGGACTTTCACGTATTTCATTTTTTTCAAGGCTGAAATCATTTGAACTTATTTAGAAGGGCTCTTCTAGCTATCTGCTGAAAGGAATTAAAAAACACAAGAGGGCAGGAAAACAGCCAAGGCCAAGCACAGCTTCTGGTCCTCCCAGACCCACTGAATCAAAAACTGAGGGTGGCCCAGCATTCCATACTTTAACAAGTCCTCCAGGTGGTTGTCATGCAAACTAAAGTTTAAGAACTACTCATCTGAGAAAAGAGGGTGTCTGATCAACATTTTGGAAGAAATGAGGCATCTCATTAAGAAGTCTAGATTAATGACAAAGAAGAATGTTTAAGATATTCTATGTAATAAAATCAAGCAATGAAGTCCTGATGTATAACACTAGGAACTATATCCAATAACCTGTGATAGAACATGATAGAAGACAGTATGAGAAGAATGTGTGTGTGTGTGTGTGTGTGTGTGTGTATGACTGAGTCACTTTGTCACTTTGCTGTACAGCAGAAATTGACAGAACACTGTGAATCAATTATACTTTAACAAAAAAAATTAAAAACCATAGAGCTATAGTATATTTTTGTAAAATATCTTAGAAGTGTATTTACACATGAAAAAAATGTCTCTAGAAGGTTAAATACCAAACTGTTAATAATGGCTTGAGGGAAATTCATTTTGCTTTTCCTTTGTGGATATCTGTATTTTTAATCTATAAGTATATATTATTGAATAATTTAAAAAACAGTTAATCTAGGCATCTTCCAGTCTTCTCTGGCAAAACTGAGAGTTAAAATTAACTCAGTCCCCAGCAGACCCCAGTGTCTGGACTAATCAAGTTTTGTGAGGCTTTAGGGAATTCTAGAGGAAGTGAGGCAGAGATAGTGTTCAGCGCTCCATGGCTCAATCAGTGCTTCTATGTAAAGCTGCTGTGCCAGGAAATGACAGGTTATAAAGTCTGAGAGAATCTGCCCTTCTGCCAACTTAAAAAAGGGATAGTGGGGTTCAGAGGGAAAACAGAACAGACTAAAAAATTATGGGTTCTTTTGGAAGACATCAACTTATTTCTAGGAAAATTTTCCCTCCTGCAGAAATTATGTATCTAATTATTCCATTTTTCATCCCCTCTTTGTGATCTGGCAGTCATCCTGTAACTCTGTTGATCCTTCTTCAAGCTGGCTCCAGGTAACACTAGCATACACATACGGCAGATTAGAAAGGGGCTTGAAAATAAAAGAGACTGGTGGGAAATTATCCAGGGTGAGACAAAGAGAAGATAAAGAAAGGTGAATGTGTATAAACGTATCAAAGATCAACTGAGGTCCTAACAAATATCCTTTAGCTTATGATGCATCATGGGAAAATCCTGAGGTTTCCATGGGTTGTTCTTATGGGACCACTCAACTCTTTCACCTCTGGCAAGTTTCCCAGCAGAAGCACTATATGCATTCATAAAGGATCCCAAAGTACTTTATCTGTATTATCACCACGCACAGAAGCCACTCAGTGAAACTTGTATACATCCTCTCCCTCTTCACTGCCTAGAAACACATGGGTATGGCAGAAAGGGGAAATACAGTTGTCTCCTTCAGGATAGCTATTGTCCCAGAACAGAGAAAGTCGGTTAAAAAAGCTTTCCATTATCTTTAATAATTAATTGGTTCATCTTCACTTAAAGGAAAAGTACTTTGGTATAAGCAGTTTGGGGGGGTTCCTTTCTACTTTGAGCTAAGAAAATTGACAAAGGTTACCCCATTTTTTTCCTATAATGATACTTTCTACCTCTGGAATCCTAACTACACCAGAAGACAGGTATCACCAATGACCCAGTACTTTCAATGCTGTATGAAGAGGAAATTACTTTGTAGATTGGTGACTACAGCCACCTTCTGAAGAGCCTGACACTGTCTGTAGCTCTGCCTCACGCAGTGTTTCAGATTAGAAAACGGTGGCACAATGTTGTTACATGGTAGAAGGGAGATGAATCACAGTGCTTACAATATAATATAAAAGAGCACAGGCACTGGAATCAGATTTTGAATCTCAGCTCTAAATTATACTCTGAGGCAAATGGCCCTCTCTGAGCCTCAGTGTTCTTATCAAAAAAATGGGAATAAAAGCTAATTTACAAGGCTATTGCAATGATCACAAGTATATAAGGAGAGGGAACGAAGAGGTGGTGATTTAAAAAGTCTATCTACAAAACAGAAACAGACTCTCAGACATGGAGAACAGACCTGTGGTTGCCAAGGAGGAAAGGAAGGGGATGGAGTGGGATGGAGTGGAAATTTGGGGTTAATAGATGTAAACTATTACGTTTAGATGATAGACAATTAGGTCCTACTGTATAGCACAGGGAACCACATACAAACTCCTGGGACAGACCATGATGGAAAATACAAAAAAAGAGAATATATATATATATATAGATATATATATATATATATATATATATATATACACACACACACACACACACACACACACACACTCAGACTCAAAGTGGCTGAGTCACTTTGCTGTACAGCAAAAATTGGCACAACACTATAAATCGTCGATACTTTAATAAAAAATAAAATAAAATTACACCAAAGAAAAGAGTTGGTGCTTCATAGGTACAGTTTCAGTTTAAGATGATAGAAAAAGTTCAGGAGATAGATCGTGGTGATGCTGCACAACAATGGCCACTGAATAATATACTTAAATGGTTAAAATGGTAAATTTCATTATGTATATTTTACCACAATTTTTTAAAAATATATATAAGGCTTCTAGCACAGTGCCTGGCTCTTAGTAGGTGCTGAAGAAATGCTAGTCTTATTGCCCTTATAAATATTTTTAAATTAAAAAAGACAATACAAAAAGCCAAACAAAATCATGCTCCTTTCCCTACTTATATAGAAGCTTTGACTCACAGGCAGAGCCAGCTGGCACCAATACCAGGTAGTGCCACAGCAAGTGTCTGGGCAGGAGGAGGGAGGCTGTGTTAGTCATAATCCCTCTGGCATGTTCAGTTCCCAGTCCACCCCCAACCCTGGTATGATGTCTCCCAGAATAACAATCCAACAGCCCCCAACATCTTGCAAAGAAAACCGGGAAGCTTAAACCATTTCCCAGACCAGATTCCAGGTCACGAGGACAAAAGCATTCACAGTAGCAGCTGGCTCCTGTTAAGTAGGGGAATGACAAGTAGGGGAGTGACAAGATGCTAGTACTGAACACCAGTTGGATAGGTCTGAGCTTGTTCCAGTCCTCAGCAGTAAGCTGATGGTATCACTGATGCCTCCGGCTGGATTTAATGGACACAGAGGCCAGCAGTCTCAAAGGCCTGGTAAAGAAAGATTAAAAATGCTCTTGTCTGCAGTTCAGAGAAAACATTTAATGATTATGTGTTGTAAGTCATAAAATACAGAAGGGGAGAAATAGATGACTTATCTCTAGGCATATCAGAACACTGCTTTTGATGGGCAGGCTTAATTAGATCTTGATGCAATGTTCAGATAAATGGTCATTAACATCCCTTGAATTTAGCTCAAGGAGAATGAAGTGATTGGCCACCAATATCCAATTAATTCTAAAATAATACTTACTTTAGGGTCTGAGCTCTTGAACTTCAACCTTTCCACCAACTCTATCATAGCTGCCTTCAGTCCTCCTGAGTCTTTGCTCTAGAAGAAAGAAGAGTCAGGGGTCATTAGACAGCATTTTGTTGCTCTCTCAACACAAATAGCATTTCATGGGACAATGAAAGAGAAAGTAATTTTTTCTTCTTATCAGCCAGGAGAACTAAATGACTAAGGAAAGCTGTGTTATCCCTCTTCCTCTTTTCTATGGATAAAGAGGGTTGGGACATAAATTGCCCAGTGGCCCCAGAGAACAATTGGAATGAAAATTAAATGCAATTTCACTACACTGACTCATGGTTTCCTCTCAGGGCTCAACTGCACAAGTATTCACCGAGGGCTGAGGTTTTGAAAAAGAGCCTTCCATCTGGAATGTCTATTTTATGACCTAGTGATTTTTATTTTAAACTTTTACATACCAAATACAGAAATATGCAATCTTAAATACTCTTATAAAAATAAAAACAAAGAAAATGCCCTAAGATTTAACTGGAAATGGTATTTCAGTGTTCTGGCTGAGTACAGGCTTTTGAGTCAGCCATTATAAGGTTTCAAACATGGGGTATGCATTAACTTAGTTGATTAACCTCAGGCAAATTACTGACTTTCTCAAAACCTTCTCCCTCTTTGATAAAATGCGGATATAAACAAGATTATTTTAAGCTTAACTGAAATGATGTTTGTAAAGGCATTAGCACAGTATATGGCACATAGTAAGCGCTCAATAAATGTCACCTATTATTGTTATTATTGCATTGGAATGGCTTAGAGTAGCACAGTCCAACAGAAATACAATGTAAGTCACAAATGCAAGGCACATACATAATTTTATGTTTTCGAGTTGTCACAAAAATAAGGTGAAATTAATTTTACTTAATTCAGTATATCTATAATATTATCAAGGCAACATGTACTTTTAACATGAGGTATTTTATGTATTTTTTTCCTACTAGGGCTTTGAAATCCACTGTGTATTTCACACTATAGCTCAATTCAATGTGTACTTGCCACATTTCAAGTGCTGCAAAGCAGTCTAGGGCTAGTGACTACTGTACTGGTCAGCAGAGATTTAAAGCATATACTAAAACCACAGTGCATGGCTCAAGTGTCAAATCTACCACTAGATTTGTGTGACTTAAGACAAGTCATTTAGCCTCTGTGTGCATCAATTTCTTTGTCTGTAATATGAAGCTAATACTAGTGCTTATTTCATAGGGGTGTAACAAGATAAAAATGACTTCATATATGTTTGGAATAGGGCCTGGTACATGGTAAAGACAATAGACATGTGAGACATTTTTATTATTCTTGTCTGTCTCACTCATCATATTTTAAATTCCTTAAGAGTAATAACTTCATCTTTAGTCTCTGTATTTGTGCCCAGCATCAAGAAGGTGTTTGAAAAAGTGTGCTGAACAAATGGATGAATGAAGGGGCAATCTGAAGATATGAATGTCCTAATCATCACACATGGGTTTAGCACAATCTGAAATCACATGAATTAGTTTGTTTTCTTATCTCAATTCCTTGGGGGTAGGATAAGATCATCACCCTATTTTACCCGTGATGGATGAAAAACGAAGTAGGAAGAAGTAAAATGATTGTCATTTTTATGGGGGGAGGGACACTAAAGAAGTACTATATAAACAAACACTACGAATATCTCTTCCTCAAAATTGGCCTCAGAATCAGTAATATTTTCCAAATATTTTTGGCAAATTCCAATTCTTCCAAGATAGGATGTGTTTTTAATAAGATTCTGTCATATAGATTAAAATAGACTAAAGCTTAAATATTTTTTCCCATCTAACCTCCTCTCTCCCCCAAGTCTATCAAGTAGAAGTCTGATGGAACATGACTAAGACCAATATCTGCTTTAGATGTGCTCTCCAAGCACAGCTTAGTTGATATTCCCATTCTAACTGTGGTCCTAAATTTTAATAATTCCTATTTTTTAAATGATAGTTTACAACTCTCCAAATTTCCTCACCAATTTAAATCTTTAACCTCCGGTCTCACAGCAGACATTTGGGAAAAGGAATCTAGAGGTCACGTATCAGGGAGTGTGTGAGACCCGAAGTACCTAAAAAAGGGTTAAGTTGCCAGACACAATCCTGCTTTTATGAGATGATCAGACAATAAAGCCTGTCTGGTGATATCATTCCTCTAACCTGCTTCTCATTGGCTGAACAGGCAGGTCACTTGTCCCAGGAAAGCTCTCTTCCCCCACATCCCAGCTGCCAGCGCCCATTTTAAGCTCTTCAGCAAGAGCCCTGATATATGATGACTTTCCCCCTGGCTCTAGAGAACAGAAAGGAATGCACCAAACTGTGTCTTAAAACAGTCAAAAGAGAACAGGACGACGGAGGGATCCCTAAGAAGCAGACAGCCTGATTGCAGGCAGATGTGTCTTGTGTGGAGAGATAAGGGAACCTCAGCCTTCTTTCATAAAAATATAACGTGTCAGCAGAATCCTTCCTCCTTTTCACAAAGCATAAGCAGCACTGCCTACCCAGGGGAGTGACAGAGGAGAGGCACAGAGACTCTCCCTGCAGGAAGTTCACCCATACTATCTCCCAGCCCACTCTCTATGAGAATTATTCTCAAAGATCAGTTGGTGTCTATATTGAGCCAGCCTCTAAATGGGTGGTAAAGAAAACCTTCCCCACCCCCACCAATAATAAGCAGTTGGTCAGAAGGGAGAGGCTCCTCCGGGTAGACCCGCCTCTGACACCTACAGGACTGGGGCAAGAGTACAAATGAAGGACTCTGCGCCCAAATCCACTTCCTTTCTTTTCTCACAACCCAGCCCCTTCCTGCACTTCAAGGGGCCTTGTACACCGGTGTTCACGCTAGTACACCCAAGCCTTCTGACATTCCTCTCAAACAGTTGCCCTTGGCCACACCTGGGACCTAGAAATGCACATAGCAGAGGTGGGGTCTAATGGTTTGATCCATCTTTGGGTGGATGGATTCAGAAAGAGCCTTTGAAGCCCCTGGAAGGAGGGTCAGGACATTTCATCAGGCAATTTTGGGCCCTGGGTACCTGAAGAATGGTCTAAAAGGGGGCAGGCACATCCAAAGGAAAAGCCTCTAAAGCATAGGGCAGGGGCACAGAGCTGTCCAGGTCTACGGTGATATTTGAGTATGAATGTCCCCAAACCACAGGGTAGTATTACGTTTTTAGCTAATTATGTGCTTGCGGAGGGCAGGAGCCAGAATAGGAGCTTGCACTCTCACACTTCCCTGCTGTGGTGGAACAGAACAGTGCCTCCGAAACCTATGTTCTAATTGAGAAGCTAGAAGAATTCTAACCTTGCAGACACTTGGTTCCATTAATGACTAGATTCTGCTCTATCAGTCCTTGGGACATGCACTGTGAGTGAAGAAGTGAGATTCTCCTGACACTGCTCCTCCTCACCTCCGTCCCACACAGTGCTTTCCAAGAACACAGGAGTTCAGTGTGAGCACATTGTTTATGTACCTCTTTCTGCCCCCTCAAGAAATGCAGATTGAAACAACAAAAGTGCTATGTTGTGACATCCACCCCTCAAACTCTGGTCACTCTGTGGAAATGTGGGCTGCTTCATAAAAGTCAGCACCTAAGGATGAATCATAAATAATAAAGCCAAAGAAAGGACACAATACCTACATTTGAATGTATTCTTAACTCTCCAAAGTACTTTCATTGCATTTCACGATAAACCTAAAAAGCAGTGTATTCTCACTTCACAGCTGAGAAAATGGCTGGTGGAAATCAAAGGAGAAATCACAGCACTCGTATACTCTTCCACTAGCATGACATGGTAACACTGTAAATAAAAGGTAGTGTATTCTCTCTGTACAGTGGAGAAAATGGTTCTGCTGAAGTCAAACAATGTCCCCCAAATCACAGAGCTAGTCAGTAGCAAAACCAAGATCAAAATGACTGAAATGAAAAAGATTTACAACATATACAAAAGAAAAGGCTGGTATCAATAATACAGAAGAAAATACATAAAGGATCCCTATAAATAAGAAAAGGCCAAATAAGCACAGAAGAAATCCCAACAAAGGATATGAGCATAATGGAAATATGAACTGACTAATAAACATATGAAAAGATAAAGATACTCAAACTTATAATTATGATATAATTTCTTACATTAAAAATATTTTGATCTGATAATCCCAATTGATGAGAGATTCTGGGGAAATTGGGGATTTTCATAAGCTGCTGATATGAGAAAGCTACTTCAAAAGCACATGCCTAGCAAGTCCATTTTTTGTTTTCTCCCCCTGAGAAATACTAACATGTGTCACAGAGGCATGCACAAAAATATTTATTGCAGCACTGTTTGTAATACTGGAGAAATTCCAAGCATCCACTAATAATGGGTGGCTAAATAAACTACGGAATTAACAAATGGAATATGATGTAGAAAATTTTTAAAATGAAGTAGACCTATCTGTGTGTAGCTGGGTAAGGCAAGATCCAACACTGAATTTTTTTCTTAACTTGCAAAATAACACATACAATAAATACCACTTATGAAAAAACTATTATTTTCTATGGTTGATATGTATGTATGTAAAAGACTAGAAAAGCAATGACTAGAGAGATTAGCAGTGGGGAGAACAGCAGGAAGAGTCTTAGACTTAAAAATTTACTTCTATTGTCTAATTAAGATTTAATATACAGAAAGGAAGGGAGGGAAGAAGGGAAGACAGCCATATGGCTTCTGCTTCAAGTCTCTCCAAGAGTTTGCTTAAATATGAAAACGGTGCACTATTTCCTTTGCACGCAAACTTGTGAGTCAACAGGTATAAGAGAAGGTTTTTTGTTTTTCTTTTTTAATCTAAGTGTTCATATATCGATTTCAGGGAGGGAGTCTGAAACCCCCAAAACTATATGCAAAATTTAGAATCAACATGCACTTTTCCATGAAAAAGGGACTTGAGTGTTCCTCAGAACCCCTCAAAAGTTTAACTTTCCTGGTGTAAAGAGCATTGCATAAATAGAAAGGAGACCTAGGCTCCATTCCTAGTTCCCAGTTCCATTTTTTCTAATTGCAGTATGAGCTTGGGAAAGTCATTTCACATCTGAGTTTCTGTTTCTCAATCTGTAAGTGAGGAAAATGGGTCAAATCAGAACATACAAATTCACAGCTGCAGCCTACATAACTTTTTTTTTGGTTTTTAGAGTGTTGTCCTACACAGCATATTAGGAATTTTTAATTAATTGCCAACATTTAAAAATCATGAGATAAGACATACTAAAGATTTCTAGCTTCTTCTTTAAAACTGAAAGGTATGATTGCACTAAGCTCCCTTTCCCACACAGCAGCAACTGGCTGAAGCTGAGTAGCAGCTTTAAGCAAGGCAAGCCCTTTGCAGTGTGCCAGTTACCCTGGCTGCCTTCTCTCATTTACATTATCTTTTTAGTCCCTGCAGACATTGGAAACTACTACCCCTGAAAGCAATTCTCTAAAAGTTTTCTACCTCTAAGGGTTCTTGCATTTGAACACCAAGAAAGTTCAAATGTCTTTCTTCAAAGAGGTTCAGAACACTTCATAAACATGTTCATCCATTCACTTCAAAACACAGAAATAATGCAGTTCATTCTAATAGAAACGTCCTTTGAATGGGCAAGGGGCAGAAACAAAGGTAGGTACAAGTGGCATCAGAATAGGAAGTATTTCTTGACAACCGGCCTCTATACTTTCATAGGAGTCAGTCTAGTCTAATACCAATAACCAGCTGGGCATCAAAGGAAAAGTCATGTGTTAGTAGAAATATAAGTGTCAATCACCTAAGTATCCTAAACTGGCACCTAAATGTTGAATTCTATATGACAAAGCATCAGAAGAAGCTGAGTTCAGAAAGAATACTGACTGCCTATTTTGCCTTTTTTTATCCCGCTGGCCTTGTGTAGGTACCATGCTTAAAAATAAATCACATAGGAGTCCCCATCACAGCACAGCAGAAACAAATCCGACTAGGAACCATGAGGTTGTGGGTTCAATCGCTGGCCTTGCTCAGTAGGATAAGGATCCGGTGTTGCCATGAGCTGCAGTGCAGATTATAGACACGGCTCAGATCTGATGTTGCTGTGGTGTAGGCCAGCAGCTGTAGCTCCGATTCGACTCCTAGCCTGGGAACCTCCACATGTCATGGGTGAGGCTCTAAAAAGAAAAAAAAAAATCACACCAACGTTCTACATTTTCATGAAAAGGTTTTCTTTGGGAATAACAGTGGAGAAGGACTGGAAGATAGAACATGTAAGAAGCCCTCCCACAGACTCCAATCAGAAAGCAAAGCCCTGACAAAAATAAATGAAACTGCATTTTAGTATCACCACACAGTGTCCACAAATTCTTCACCATCTTCTTCATATGACTTGATTTACTAACTCCAAATCCATCCTACGTTAGGCAATCACCTTCCTACAGTAGCTCAGATCCAAAACTATTTTTGTATCTAAGAAAACCTATCACCATATCTTTTCAGACTAACTCCAATACACAGGCCAAGTCCCAGTACTCTTCACCACCGCCGCGTAGCGACACTGCTCCCGCTCACTGACCTTACGGTCTATTCTCCATACAGAAGCCAGAATGAAAAATTAAGAACATGAATCAGATCACTCATTCTCCTGCTTAAATAGTCTATGGCTACTCAGAATGAAATCCAAAATCTTCATCACAGCCTACTTGGAAATGTGACCTCATCTACTACTCCCCACTCAGCACCCTTACTTGTTATACTCTAGCCGTCTTTTATCTCCCGGTAAGCCTGTCCCATCTCAGAGTCTCTACACTTTCATATGCTATGGGTGCAGCCAAAAAAAGGCGGGGGGGGGGGGATAGGAAAAAAGGCTCCATGAGGCCAGGGACTTAGAATTGTTCACTGTTAGATTCTCTATAGCCCCAAATACTCCACCCGATGGAATGAACAGATCGAAGGAAAACAACGCCATGCCATTAACAATATATAAAAAATATCTTAACATTCATATGCCTCAAGTGTGGCTGTAAAAAAGCAATACATATATATAGAGAGAGAGAGAGAGAGAGAGATCGATCAATCTATTGATCTTAAATACTGTACCTCAAAGAATTGTGGTGAGGGAGTTCCCGTCGTGACGCAGTGGTTAATGAATCCGACTAGGAACCATGAGGTTGCGGGTTCGATCCCTGCCCTTGCTCAGTGGGTTAACAATCCAGCGTTGCCGTGAGCTGTGGTATAGGTCACAGACACGGCTCGGATCCTGCGTTGCGGTGGCTGCGGCGAAGGCTGGCAGCTACAGCTCCTGTTAGACCCCTAGCCTGGGAACCTCCACATGCTGCAAGTACGGCGCTAAAATGACAAAAAACAAAAAACAAAAAACAAAAAAAAAAGAATTGTGGTGAAAATTAACTGAGATAATATGAAGGAAGTTTATACTACAGGAACTAGCATATACTAAGTACTCAATAAATTTTAGTTATCATTGTTATTGTTACTATTAAGTGAATAACAGTATATTAAGTAATTGACTAGTAAGTATCAAGTACTGAGCTAGAGAAGTGCTGAATGGAAAAAAATGAACAAAAACAACCTGTTACTAATTGAAATACTCTGTAAAATATCTAGGAAGAAAAAATATCCAGATATGGAAAGAACGGTTTTAATAGTCTGATTAGAATATTCAGAAAGTATTTAGCTAAGAAATACCTTCACAGAGATAATAAACATCAGGAGAACGTGTCAGTACAACTTGGAAAGATTAAATTTAAGTGGGGATAATTGAGAGTAGAGGCTGAATGGGATGGCGGAATGAAAATGTACTTTGGGGTTCGACCTGAATTCAAATCCTAGTCCTTCCACTTATTAACTAGGTGGCCTTCAGCTCAACCTCTTTGAATATCAGTTTCCTCGTCTACAAAATGAGAATCAGAATAACATGGCTTATTGTGGGAGTTATATTGAAATCAACTGAAATAATGAGTGAAAAACACTTGACCCAAAGCCACTTAAAAACTATTATTATTATTCCAGTCTCTGGAAAGAGCCTCAAAACTCAACAGCAGACAAAAGTTTCTAGATTTGCTTAGTTTTGTAACATCAGCCAAAGGCTAGCATTTCCATTCTTCACTCACATGAAGTCAGAGTCTACCACTCAACACAGGTTATACTCTGTCAGTGTTCACAAAGACCCAAATTACAGAGACGAGAACAGCAGGGGTAATCTCTCTCCCCCATCACATACTAGAAAGAAAATGGAGGCTCTTTTCTAACCAGAAAGTAACGGGTGTATTGCCCCTGCCTTCCCTCAGTGTCTATAAAAATTTCCCACAGTTCAGAATGTAAAACAGAATTTAAAGAGGACAACCAGCAAGACCTGTGAGCCTAAAATTAGACATACCAGCTGTGTTTTGGTTAGCTAGTGCATAAGGCACCAGCAGGACACTGAAATATACAGGCGCCTCTTCTCTGAGGAAAGGTTTTGCACCAGCCTATCTACCCACCAGAATAGAGCAGGCAGAAGGAGCAGAAGGAGAGGGGGCTGAATAGTTTTCACCCAAAAAACTTGGTGTCCGAACCTCTACTTCTGCCAGACTAACTGATCTAGAATTGAACTCAGAATAGAAACTTTGATGGCTCTATAATGGTAGTAACAGAAAGAGTCACTAATTGCTGAGGGATTATTATATTCCAGGCACTGTGCTAAGCTCTTTACATGTATCATCTTGTTTGTTCCTCACTATAA
This sequence comes from Catagonus wagneri, assembly GCA_004024745.2. Classification (NCBI taxonomy): domain Eukaryota; kingdom Metazoa; phylum Chordata; class Mammalia; order Artiodactyla; family Tayassuidae; genus Catagonus; species Catagonus wagneri. The sequence continues at coordinate 14,104,504 of PVHT021183666.1, forward strand.
CCCAAAAAGGAGAAATAATTATTATGCCCATTTTACAGACTAGGAAAACAAGACTCAAGAGAGACCAAGTGAATTATCCAACATGACACAGCTAATAAGTAGCAGAGTCAGGACTCAAGCCCACAGACTGCAAAGCCAATTAAGGCAAGACTGTTCAGTCTTCCATATTCATGCTCCCATTTTCCTTAATAACACACTCCAGCTTTTAGCTAGACACATCATGGCCCAAAGAACCAGATAAGGCCATGGGACTGAACTCTGACCAATGAAACATAAGCAGCAATGTGTCCAACTTCTAGAGGGTTCCTTAAAATAGGTGGGTGTTACCCATTCTTCACTTCCCTATGTCTGCTATCCTCGAATTCAAATGTACTGGATGGACTTCTAGCACTCATCTTGTTCCATGACAAAAACTATACCCTAAAGATGGCAGAGCAGAGGCAGAAAGAGCCTAGATTCCTAATAACTTCATGGTTCATCCATACCAGCTTTAGACTGACCACACCCAGACTTCTATACAAGAGGGGTACAATAATAAAACATCCATCTTGTCTGAGCTGCTGTTATTTTGGATTTTTCCAAATTATTTCATTTGGAAAAATCACTATGCAATACTATCTCTTTCAGTTCTCATTGATGCCCTGGGGCTACGTGAGGTTATTATACTTCATATCATACATTTACCAAATATTTCACATTGGAGTTCCCGTCGTGGCGCAGTGGTTAACGAATCCGACTAGGAACCATGAGGTTGCGGGTTCGATCCCTGCCCTTGCTCAGTGGGTTAACGATCCGGCGTTGCCGTGAGCTGTGGTGTAGGTTGCA
>PVHT021183666.1:14106328-14135436 GCA_004024745.2 Catagonus wagneri
CCCTGCCCTTGCTCAGTGGGTTAACGATCCGGCGTTGCCGTGAGCTGTGGTGTAGGTTGCAAACGCGGCTCGGATCCCGCGTTGCTGTGGCTGCGGCGCAGGCCAGTGGCCACAGCTCCGATTAGACCCCTAGCCTGGGAACCTCCACATGCCGCGGGTGCGGCCATAAAATGACAAAAGGCAAAAAAAAAAAAAAAAACAAATATTTCACATTGATCTACTTTCCAACAGGCTAGGTGCTGGGAACACAAAGATGAATAACATACAGTCCTAACCCTAGAAAAAGAGTTTATAATCCAAGAGGGACAGATATATGATAAGAAATAATATTGATACAGTATACCATATTTAATGCTATAATAAATGTGCATGCACTATTGCTATGAGAACACAAGGGGAGCTGCCTAGTTATACCTACCTGGTGAAATCCTATCAGTTTTTGTTTGTCTTTTTTTTGCCTTATCTAGGGCCACACCAGCAGCATGTGGAGGTTCCCAGGGGAGAGGTCTAACAGGAGCTGTAGCTGCTGGCCTACGCCACAGCCACAGCAATGCGGGATCCAGGCCGCGTCTGTAACCTACACCACAGCTCACGGCAACGCCGGATCCTTAACCCACTGAGCAAGGCCAGGGATCGAACCCGCAACCTCATGGTTCCTAGTCAGATTCGTTAACCACTGAGCCACGATGGGAACTCATTTTTACCATTTGAAAATGACATCAATATTGATTTTTTTAATCCCCTGATGCCACACACATATACATAGGATTCTCATCTCTACCCCACATAACAGGACTGAAGTTTTTGTTTCACTTCTTCGTCTATACTCTGTCCCTTCTGAGAGGTCCATGAGCATCTGTGCTCCTTTCTGCCACACAGCAAGTTTAGCCCCTGGCTCTGGATATAAAACCACACAACAGGAACAGAAGCATGTAACTGAGCTAGTTATTCCAGTCTGAACTGCAACTTCAAGCAGAAGACACACTGAGCAGTGACAGAGACAGATCTCTGGCCTCTCAGTCTTGGGTCAGATACAAGAGAAGAGAAAAAAAGTGGACATGCTGGGCAACCTCCATGTCGTGGGCTGTGGCTGAGAAATGGTGGTACCACAGACACATTATTATCCCCAGAGGGGCTTAGGAATAATACGCCTACTGTAATCAGCAACCTGACCCTGAAAAGCAATCATCTAATAGTATAATATGCCTATTAACCCATTCTATTTTGACTGAAAGTTCACAGAAGAGAAAAAGAGGGCACTGGAGTCTTGGGAGAGAGAGAGGAGAAAGTTTGGACCTTTCAGCTATTAAGACCCCTTGTCTAAGCTCTACCACTTTCAACTGCATGACCCTCAGCAAGTTATCTGATCTCTCTATGCCTCACTTACCTTCTTTTGTAAAATAGAGATAATAATAAACTGCACCTCTAGGATTATTATGAGGATCAAACGAGTTAACACATATATTAAAGCGCTTAGAACAGTGCCTGGCACATAGTATTAGGTAAGTGCTTGTTAGTACTATTAGTTGACCCTTAAATGGGTTTGAACTTGGCAGATCCACGTACAGGTGGATTTAGTCAATAGTAAATACTACAGTACTGTGTAATTCAGGGTTGGTTGAATCCACAGACACTGAGAAACTGTGGCTACAGAGGGCCTCACTAAAAATCATACATGGATTTTCAACTGCGGAGAGGGTCAGCGTTCCTAATCCCTGAGTTGTTCTAAAGTCAACTGTAATTATTTCTCAAGAATCAGGCTGCACTCAAAAGTTGACCAGTGAGTAAAGGAGGGGCAAGGAGACATTTTCTAAACTAGTGCTTGAGACATTACATGACTCTTCCTCATGGGCACCATATAAAAGAATCAAAGAGAGAACATGCCAGAGGACTTTCTGTTCCGTCTCTAAGATCCCCTGTCCCCTAGACATCAACAGTAATAAGTTGTCTTGATAGTATGTACCCTAAATTCTGTCGTCTTCCTACTGAAAACCAGTAACTCCAGTCTAATCATGAGACGAACATAAGACAAATCACGATAGGAAGACTTTCTACAAAAATACCTGACCATCCCTAAAGGTTTACATTTAAGGCTGGAGTGAGGCGAATCACAGGGCTTTCTAGCCTCCCCGTTCACAGGTGATTCTAAAATGTGGCAAAAAGGTGAGAGGCACACTGTTTACTTTGTTAACCTATTTCCTACCTCTCTTTCACTCCACTCTACTCCATAATGATCTTCCTGCTGTCCCTACAACACCCTAAATTCACCTCTACCTTAGAGTCTTTGTATTCACCATTCTTTCTGCTTGAACCATTCTTCTCCCAGATTTTTTCTTGATTCTTAGATTGTAAAGTGTAATTTCAATAATTAAGATTGTGAGGAAAGTCCACACTCTTAAGAGAACACAACTGGGTGGCTTCCCCCTCCACTCAGCCCCGTAGAAGCCCTCTAGGTGCTCTTTAATGACATTATACCACCAAGAACGTTGAATCCCCTGAAAAACTGAGCTACTGTGAGAGAGAGTCCCCATAAGTTCATACTTCCTAGAGTAGTATTTTCACCTGTGTTAACAGCACATTACAACTGTAAGAACTACACGGCTACTTTCCAGAGCCATCTAATGCCTTCACGAAGAGTTGTATAAACTAATAATCATCTTTGCTATGAATCACTGGACTTTACACAAAAAGCACTGAATGGAAACACAGTAGGAGGGTTTCCCAAATCTTTACACCATCTCATAATTCAGGTCTCTGCAGTAATATCATATCCTCAGAGACGCCTCCCATGACCACCTGATCGAAAAGTAACTCCCTCCTGCCACACGACTCACTCTTTGATTACTGTGACTTACTGTTTTCACAGTACATACTATCATCCAAAATTACTCTGCCTTAGCTCTCTCCTCAGCTCGCGCGTAAACTCCACGGAAGACAGGGCTCTGTCTTCTTCACTGCCACTTCCCGGACTTATTATAGGTTAAGAAAGTATATTTTGAAGGGTAGACCCAGATGGAGAATCCCAGAACTGCAGGCCTTACTTTAACTTTCCATGCAAATATTCGAAGCAGCTTCAGTTGACACCAAGCCATTCTCTTTACCTTAGTCTCAGCTTTTGTCTTATTCTATACCAACTATTAGACACTGACGTGATCACTGTGCAGCCAGCACTTCATGGCTTTATAAGCAGGTAGCTGAAATCATTTCAGCAAGAATAATAAAAATATAAATAGGGACATTACACAGACATTCAACCTTCTGCCACACTACAAGAGCTGCTGCTTCTGAGCAGACTACAGAGCCAGACCCCCTGATCATTATGTGATACAGCAGTGGCATACCTCCACCTCCAACCCCTCTGGAGTCGCAGCTGTTCTGAGTACATGCCTACATCCTTTCAGTCACCCTTCTTTCAGTGCCTCCTCACTGGCTCCCCTCTACACCTGTTCCCACTGTTATTCAACCAAATATTCTTCTCTCCAAATACTCATCTTAAAGGCAAACTCTAGGGAAAAGGGAGAGCTTCAAAAGCTTTGGATCTGCCCATAACAAAGTCACGTTAAGAGCTCCACAGATGCTTATAAACACGTGCTGAACTCTGCCAACCACTTCTCCCTTTGCCATTTTATAAGACTCTACCTCTTCTTCAGGTGGTCTTGGAGTGAACCAGACAAGTGCTTTTCAAACCACAGGACATGACATATTAGTGTGCAATGAAAATCACTTTATTGGGAGAATCCAGAAATTTTTCTGAGCAAGAGAATAAAAATAGAACACACCATACGCAGTAAGCTAAACAGTGTTCTCTGTGTGTGTGTGTGTGTGTGTGTGTTGTGTGTGTGTGTTTAACAAACCACAACATAAACTCTATTTCCCCTACTGTAGAGTACGTTCAAAATATATATTTTTTTTCTTTTTAGGGCCACTCCTCAGGCATATGGAAGTTCCCAGGCTAGGGGTCAAATCGGAGCTGCAGCTGCTGGCCTATGTCACAGTAACATGGGATCCAAGCCACATCTGTGACCTAAGCCACAGCCTGTGTTAACGCCAGATCCTAAGCCCCCTGAGTGTGACCAGGGATCGAATGCGCATCCTCACGGATACTAGTTGGGTTCTTAACCCACCGAGCCACAACAGGAACTCCCAAAATAATTTTTTAAACTATCGGTCTAGAGTTCTAAATATATTAAATTGCACTTATATTGTTTTAACAAAAATCATTCATTAAATGTAGCAATGAATGCAAATTCCCTTGGCAGCGTAAGAATTTTCATATGGGAGTTCCCATCGTGGCTTAGTGGTTAACGAATCCGACTAAGAACCATGAGGTTGCGGGTTCAATCCCTGGCCTTGCTCAGTGGGTTAAGGATCCGGCGTTGCCGTGAGCTGTGGTGTAGGTTGCAGACGTGGCTCGGATCCCGCGTTGCTGTGTCTGTGGCGTAGGCCGGCGGCTACAGCTCCTGTTAGACCTCTAGCCTGGGAACCTCCATATGCCGCGGGTGCAGCTCTAGATAAAGGCAAAAAGACCAAAAAAAAAAAAATCATATGAAAATATCCATGAATCAGATCAAGCTCCTTTGTCAGACCCAATGACCCATTTTCAGAACCAGAAATTATGGTCACAGTAAGAGAAAGCGGCATATCTGAGATGAGAGGCCATGATATGGGCTATGTAACTACATTTCAAAGATAAAGCTGGAACACAGATTCAATTCAAATTTGGATCCACAGAATCCTTTGGCAACCAAGTCCTCTGGAGCCAAACTGGAAATCAGCACAGGAGGGAAGGCTGGACTTTAAAAGTCACTTCAGTGGTTGAAGGTTAGGCTTATCCCTTCAAGGTGTTCACCTCAGTCCTTCTGGAATAGCTTTCAGCTTGCCTCTGCCCTGGTCCCTTCTTGCCCTGATCCCTTTGGTCACCGTGGTTTTCTCCCATTCTGGCCTAAAGTTTGCTCAGCTCTAAGTATCAGCAGCCCTTGGTGACACTGTGGCCTTCTACCACCAATATCAGTCACTCACAGCCCAGTTTGGCATCAAAATCAAAACATACATTGTTCAAATTCCTCTCAACTTGAAACCTGAATGTTTAACTAGACTCGTATTAATAATAAAAACAGCCAACATTTAAAGAGCACTTAAAATGTGTAGGCATGGTTAAAGTGTGTTATCACCAACTAAATTATTTTATTCTCACAAAACACTATTTTATTTCCTAACTTTATGCCCATTTTAGAAATAAAGAAACAAGGCCAAACTGTTAATTAACAAGGTCAAAAAGCAAGTGGCAAAACTAGAATACTTACTGTCCCTCCTCTCTAATCCCACACCGTGTTTTATTTTTTCCTTATAACACTTATTATATGTTTATTTGCTTATCTGTTCTTCTCTACTTCCTTCCAATACAATGTACACTCCAGCAGTAGTACTCTCCTGTACGCTTTTTCTATTTTGTTCACTGCTATATTCCCAATGCTTAGAAGCCATTTGACCTTGGCCAATACTCAGTGAACACTTGCTGAATGAATGAATGCAATATTACAAAGACTGTCTTCTCTCATCACCATGCCGAGCCATTTTTAATATTTCAAGAGACCTACTCTCTTGTCAGTAACAAATGTACTTTGCCCTCAAAATAGATGAAACCAAAGCTGAACCGAAACTAATTAAAGCTACAACCAAGCTCTGACCAAATTCAAATTTTTTAACAGAATATCTAGTACTGAATTAAAAAATTACATGCAATGAGAATCATTAAACGTGGCACATGATCAAGAATCAGACCCCCAGAGATAAAGCAAATGGATCTTAAAAAAAAAAAAATAGGCATTCTAGGGTTGAAAAACACAAAAATCCTAACTTAAGAATTTAATAAATGACACCCATTGGAGTATGTGCAGCTATAATAAATAAATAAATAAATAGGCAGATCTATAGAGTGATTTCCAAGACATACTGCTAAGTCAGAAAAGCAAAACATAAAAGAGAAGCTATATCACTCCCAAGCCCACAATTCCAGATGAACCATGAGAAGAACATCAGACAAACCTAAACCGAAAGACTGTCTGCAAAATACCTGACGAGCACTCTTCAAAACTATCACAATCACCAAAATCAAGAAAATGTACACGGCCAGAGGACCACAGTACAGAAGTTACTAGAGGAAAAACTGGTGAAATTCTAATAAGGTTTATAGTTCAGTAACTGTTCCAATGTCAATATAGGATAGTTCAGGAAGCAGCCCTTGATCTGAGTAAATTTACTGATCACAAGAAACTGGGCTGTGCATCTGATGCTCTAAGTGGGAAATTTAAAGGAGATCCTTTCCATAGAGACTTGGGGCCCTTCTACCCCTGCCAAAAAGGGAAAATCTTAAAGACAAACTAAAGTAAACCTATCATTAACTCACCCTCTAAAGAGAACTGTGAGAAGTGATGCCTTGCAACAGAGCAAAACAGGGTGGGGTAAAGGAGCAGGGGCACAGGGGGAAGAAAGAAAAATCTCTAAGAGGCTATAAACTTGGGCAGGCACCTCTTGATAATTTGGTCCAAGGAGTCTCAATTAATTTAGTTTAAGGGGGTTCTAAACAAGTTGTACTCTTAGGCTTCAGCAAAAGCAAACTCAAATCCTCTTTTGAAGAATACAGCTCTGTGTCAAGGTTTGAGAAATCCCCTCAAATAATCTTTTAAAGGCAACAAGAAGCTACTCAAACATAACAAGCACAAAAGGAAATAAGGAAACATGAAAAAACACCACCAAAAACAATAGCTGGCAGAGAGAAATCCACAAAGTATTCACATACTGGAATTATCAGTGACAGATTATAAATCAGCATGCTTACTATTCTTAAAGGAATAAAAAGGATAGCTACAGTATGAAAAAAGACAAAAGGGTATGATTCACAAATTTATACCAGTAATTTGAAAATTCAGACAAAATGAACAAACTTCTAGGAAAATGTAACTTATTGAAATTGACTTAAGGAAAAACAGGCAATCTGGACAGACTTAAAACCACCAAATAAATTGTATCCATAGTCAAAAATATCATACAAAACAATAAATCCACCACCCCCCCCTTTTTGGTCCAGACAGCTTTCATGGCCACTGCTACCAATCATTCTAGGGACAAATATTCTAATCTTATACGATCACTTCCAGTGCACTAAAAGAGAAAAAATATGTGAGAAACAATATACCCTGACTCATACTATAAAGCCAACGTAACCTTGATAGCAAAATCTCATGAGGGCAATAGAAGAAAGGAAATTTACAAGCTAACTTATCCCATAAATATAAATGAAAAAATCCTACATAAATTATTAATAAACTAAATTCAAATACATAAGGCTATTTCATCATGACCAACTTGAGTTTACCACAGAAATGCCGCTTTGTTTTAACTGTAAAATATAACAATGATGATACAAAGAGATGGAAATAAGACTGTATATATGTACAATGTGTATGTGAAAAAAGAAACACTTAAAGGATAAGCAAAAAAACTAATAAAAGTGATTATCGAAGGTGAAAGAGGCTTTTGAGAGGTGAACATACTACTAATTTTTAAATTTAATAAGTATATCAATTAATGTAATTCATCACATTAATACTGTAAAATGACATAAACACCCATAGATGCAGGAAAAGCACTCGATAAAATTCAGTATCCATGCAATATTAAGAAAAACTCTCAACAAATTAAGATTAGAAGTGAACTTTCTTAACCTGATGAAATATATTTGTGGGGGAAAAAAAAACCTACTAACTGTGAAAGGTTATAAATTATCCCTCAATTACCATCAAGGTGCAAATACCCATTTTCACTTCTATTCAACATTATATTGGAGGTCCTATCCAAAGCATTAAGACAAGAAAACTAATAATAATAACAAGCATAAGGAATGAAAAGAAACAAAAACTGTTCCTCTTGCAGATAGTATGATCATGTATGTAGAATAAATCTACAGATTTATTATTAGAATATGTAACAGAATCTGGCAGATACCTTAACACAAAAACAAATATATGTTACTCATATTCCTACACAATTAGAAAACAAAAAAATAAAACATTTTTATAATACTATAAAATTAAAAGTATTCAGGGATAAATTTCACAATGATGTACAAGATCTTTCAGAAGAAAATTATAAAACTTTATTGTAAGGCAAAACAATAAATGGATCAGACGACTTCATTAATGGTATTAATTCTCCATTACTGGTTTATAATTTCAATACAAAGCAAAGTCTTGCCAGCTCCTTTTCTTTTCTTTTTATGGCTGCACCTGTGGCATAAGGAAGTTTCCAAGCTAGGCGCTGAATCAGAGCTGCAGCTGAGGCCTACACCACTGCCAGGGGAACACCTGATCTGAACTGCATCTGCCACCTACATTGCAGATTGTGGCAATGCCGTATCTTTAACCCACTGAGCAAGGCCAGGGATCAAACCTACATCCTCACAGAGACAATATTAAGTCCTTAACCCACAGAGCCACAATGGGAACTCCCAGGCTGCTGCCGTTTTTTTTTTTTTAGGGCCACACCTGTGCATATGGAGGTTCCCAGGCTAGGGGTCGAATTGAAGCTTCAGCTGCTGGCCTACACCACAGCCACAGCAATGCAGGATCCGAGCCGCATCTGCGACCTACACCACAGCTCATGGCAACGCTAGATCCTTAACCCACTTAGCGAGGCCAGGGATCAAACCCACAACCTCATGGTTCCTAGTCGGATTTGTTTCCACTGTGCCACTGTGGAAACTCGCCAGCTTCCTTTTTTAGTAGAACTTCGTATGATTCTAAGAAATACAAAAGTCCGAGACTAGCTGAGACACTATTCTAGAAGAACAAAGTGGACAGACTTGCTCTACCAGATATTCAGATATGTTACAAACCTATGGCAACTGAGAAAACATGTTGTTCATACAGGGATAAACGAACAGGTCAATGGTACACAATAGAAGAGCCAAGAAATCCACCAGGCACAAATGGGCACTTGATGTATGACAGGTGGCAAAGCAGATCAGTGGAGAAAGGACAGGCTTTTCAATAAATGCTGCTTGATCACATAGCTATCTGTTAGGGGATAAAAATGAAATTAAGCCCCTACCTTCCTACCCCAAAATCAATACTAAACAGAACAAGATACAAAAAGTACTAACAATAAAGGAAATTATGGGTAAATTCTACTACCTTAAAATGAAGAACTTCTCTGTTCAATGCAGTTTTTTAAAGAAAAAGAAACAGAGAAGATATTTGTAACCCATGTAAACAAGGTCATATATATATATATAAATTCCTATAAATGAGGAAAAGATAAACAACCTAATTAAAAAATGAGCAAAAGACCTGAATTTTCTTCCTTACAAAAGAAGAAATACAAAAGATAAAGTCATCAGCCAGCAGAAGAATGCAAATTTAAACCACAAGAAGATACATATTACATAAACATAAGATTGACAAAAATAAAAAATTCTGTAATAGCAAGTGTTGGTGAAGTTACTGAGCAACAGGAACTCTCATACACTCTTCATGGCGACACAAACTGGTACAACCACTTTAAAAAACAGTTGGCAACACCTAGTATTACTGTAGATATGCATAGTACATGACCCAACGATCACACTCCTAGATTTATATACCACTTATGTGTATGCAGATGTGCAACATAAGACATGAACACGAATGTTTATACCAACATTGTTAATAACCAGAAGCTCCATTATCTGGAAATCAAATGTCATCAGTCCCAGAACAGGTAACTTGTAGCAATATTCATAAAATGGAATTCTATACAAGAGTGAAAATGAACCAACCAGAGCCACCCACTAGATGAAATTCACACAATGTTGGGAAAAAAAATGAAGCAAAATCTGAAAGAATGCATGATAACAATGCAATGGGTTAAGAATCCAATACCACAGAGTTCCCGTCGTGGCTCAGCAGTTAACGAATTCGACTAGGAACCATGAGGTTGCAGGTTTGATCCCTGGCCTTGCTCAGTGGGTTGGGGATCCAGCGTTGCCATGAGCTGGGGTGTAGGTTGCAGACACGGCTTGGATCCTGCGTTGCTGTGGCTGTGGTGTAAGCCAGCAGCTACAGCTCCGATTAAACCCCTAGCCTGAGAATCTCCATATGCTGCAAGTGCGGCCCTAGAAACGGCATAAAGACAAAAAAGAAAAAAAAATCCAATACCACAGTGGGTTAAGAATCCAATATCAATTGGTTCAAGTTCAGTAAGTTTAGAAATGTATACATATGTGGTAAAAATATAAAGATAAGCAAGGAAATTACCCCCACAAAAGTCAGGATAAAGGTTACCTATGGGGAAGGGAGATGGTTATAATAGGAAAGTTACCTTTTTAAAAAGGCACAGGGCTTCAATATTGTTAAAATTCTATTTCTATTTCTTAATCTAGGTGATTACATCAGTATTTGCTTTATAATTGTTTGTCAGACTACGCATGTGTATTATACATTAAAAAGGGGGAAATCTTAAAACTGGGGATTTTCGTTTTCAAAGTATTTGTTATCCCAGGCCAGCAACTGCAAGGTTGCTCAGGAAAACAAACGATGTCATAATGACATTAACCAATGAACTGATCAGGCCACACAAACTTTCCTCCCTAGTTAATTCCAGCAGTATCTCTCACTGATTATAAATATTCACAAGATAAATAAAAGGCCAATCATTTGCAAATTCATTCATGAAACAAATACTTATTAGCATTTGTAATATTTCCAAACACTGTTCTAGGGGACGGGCAAGGTTCAAGACAGAGAAAAGTCCTGCCCTTTTGCAAAAGATAAAGGGCACAGGAACCCCCAGTCACTCCCACTCCCACCCCAGTTTTGCCTCAACCCTCTCATCCTCCTTTCCAAACAAGTACCAAACATGAAGAAGCTAAAAGGAATTCAGGGTATACATGAAGTTATTATTAAAGCCATAACCCTAGAGTTCTCACTATGGCTCAGTGGGTTAAGAATCCAACCGCAGCAGCTCAGGTCCCTGGGGAGTCTCGGTTGGAGCCCCAGCCCTGCTGCAGTGGGTTAAAGGATCCCATCTTGCCGCAGCTGCCACAGGTCACAGCTACCGCTCGGATTCAATCCCTAGCCCAGGAACTTCCATATGCTGCAGGTGCAGCCGTAAAAAACAAACCCGAAAACACTCCACAAAACAAACGAACAAACAAACAAAAAAAAAAAAACCAAAATCCCATAACCTTAGGAAGTCTTTACACTACAGGGGAATTATCTGCTTGACTTCATCTGACTAAACCATGGTGTGTCCTGTTTTCAAGTAGGGAAAAAAACTGCGGTACCAAGAGCCGTAAGTCAAGGCACTTAGTCTCAACAATCGAGACACTGTGGGAACTGGTTTAAGTGGAGTCAAAACCCCAAGGAATGTTTTACTTGGGATCCGAAGACTTGCCATTTTCTGGGAGCTGGATACTAGATTTTGTGTATACATTGACTTTTCTCGAGTCAAGAGTCTAGAACGTTCATCTGATTCTCAAAGCAGATGGTGTGAAAGTTGAACGCGGCCACAGGAAGGCCACCTGAGTTGAAACCCAGATGTCCTGACCTCTAGGCCTATACCCTGAATGCCCAATACTTACTCTTAGTTCTTCGAAGGCTTCATCCAGAGTGGAAAGTTGGTGGCCCTGGTGAGCCCCAATGACTGGGCACAGGACACAGATGAGTTGCTTATCTTCCTGGCAATAGGTACTCAAATCGAGCCCATGGTCCAGACACTTCCTCTTGGCCACTCGCTCTGCTTCCATTTCTATTTCCGGATCAAATTCGCTTTCTGCCTCAGTTTCTCCCTCTGCCTCCGATTCTCCTTCTTCTTGGTTGTCTTCCTCTGCTTCACTCTCTTGCTCATCCTCCATTTCCTCCTCACTGTCTTCCTCGCTCTCATCCTCACTCTCTCCCTCCGTCTCGCTCTCTTCTTCGGACTCACTGTCTTCCTCGGACTCGCTCCCTTCCCCCGCCTCGCTTTCTAGGGCCTTTTCTTTCTCCTTCTCCACCTGGGCCTCGACGTCTTCCTCCCCTGCGCCATCCCCTTGGGGTCGCGAGGTCCAGGGCTGGTGGGCACCGTGGACGTACTCGGCCAGGTGGTGCCGGGGGAACTTCTGTCCGTGCGCCTCCGCGTGACGGTGGCAGTAGCAGAAGCCGCATTCTCGGCACACTTCCTCGGCCCCGGGAGCCTCGTCGGGCTCGCACTCGTCACACGTGCCGTCGTGCGGCAGCTCCTCGAAGGCCGCGCCCCCTCCGGAGGCCATGTGGGGGCTGTGCGGCGGCCCGGGGCTCAGGCCTTCCGAGCTGGCCGCCTGGTCTCGGCGCGGTCTCCTCGCGTCTTCCTCCCCGCCCGGGGCCCGTCAAGGGCAGTGGCCGCGCCGCGTCCCGCAGCCCCGCTGCCACCTACTCCCACAGCCCCCGCCCGGCCCGGGAGCATACGGCCCCCCTTCCCGCCGGCTCCACCGCTCGGCACCGTCTGAGCTTCCTGCAGCGGCACGGGTACTTCCGGCGCGGCCGCCCCGCGCCCCCGTCGGCCCCCGCGCCGTGCCGCCCGCTCGGCCTCCCCGCCGCCCTGGCGAGACCGCGGCACGGCTGGCCCCGCACCGCCCCGGTTCCACTTTCCCTCTCAGCGTCAGGCGGCCCCCTTTTACTTCCTGAGTCATTTAAAGTGGCAATGGCCCTTTTCCGCCTTGCCCGCGGGGGCTCAGTATCCCCGGAAGGAGGGGGAGGATGAATGAGGTCTCCCGCTTGCTCGCGCTTACTCTGGCGGCAGGAATCGGGCCCCGCACCCTCAGCTCCCTCCCAGGAAGTGTCAACCTGACCTCTCAAAGCCACTGGGCCGGTGTACAGGTGCATTTCAATCTCTCTCCTTCCAATTTGTTGCTGCCCGTCCCAGTCCCCGCTGCGGCCTTTCTGCAAGGTGCGTGGACCGAGGGTTGTTTACCAGACAGAACCTGCCCCCTTGGCATTTCCAGAAGGCCCAAGGAAGGGTTAAGTTTGTTCTCCTAGGCTCAGGGTATCAGAGTCAGGGTGAGCAAACACATTTTCGATCTAACACAATACTATGATTTGTCTGTTTGCGAAGTGTGTTTGCTTTCCTCCTCCCCTAAGGGCTCAGAACATCCAGGGTGGTAACCTCTGTGCCTTTTTCCTTTTTCTTTTTGGAGAGAGAGAGCTTGCTTTAGGTTGAAGCTGGTGAGGTGAAGTAGGTGAGGCAGGGCAGTGTTTGTCGAGTGAGAGTTCCATCGTGCAGTCATTACCCTTTCTGAAGGAGACTGTCTTGATTCAGATTGAGTTCCAAAAGCAGGCTGTTATTTATGAACCAATACTAAAGTGCCAAGAATTGGGCTAGATCTTTTTATGGCTCTTTATAAGCCAGGTTTGGAAGAGCTACTGCTGGAGGACCCCTACATCCTGGTGCTACGACTTATTGGGTTGTGACCCTGGAGAAGTTAATTAATCATTCTGTTTTCCATTTTAAAGTGTGTGTGTGTAAAGTGGAAATCATAATAATACCTACTTCGTGGGGCTAGTTTGTGGATGAAATGTAAAGATGCCTGCCTGGCAGAGTAGTCACTATGTTTTAACTGTTATTATTGGCCCACATTAGACTTAGTGCACAGTAATGACCCTTTGGAGGAGGTTTTACACATTTTTAGCACATTGAACGTTTGGGCTGGCTGCTGGTAGTGTAAGCAACCCCCGCCCCCTCACCTTTTACTCCATATCTATGTCTCTCCATTCATAGAAGAGCTTTTGATTTGTATTTGGGAGAGGAAATGGACGTTTTGATCTAGTCAGGAGAAAGGCTGGGGGTGTAGTTGAAGGAAGGGGGATAGGATAGTGTCTGTTTTTCATCAATTCCCTTAGATACTTTTGAGCTAGGATTTCCAAATGGTCTTCCCCAAAACGCCAGGGGGGTAGGTGGGGTTAAAAAATCATTTAAAATAATGTTTAATATTTTCACATGTAATGTGTGCTTAATTTCCGGGGAGCTTTTCAGACATCTTATTTTGAGAAAAAAAACCTTTCGTTTTATTATCTCAGAACAATGCTATAAAATGTGGGGGGAAATTCCAAAGATTCACTTGGTTCCTAATTCCATATACATTTCTATTTTTCTGCAGTTCTCTCCAGTTCATTTCTCCAGAAATTATTTCTATGTCTGCATTCAAAAAAGGGATTGAATTGATGTACCATTCCAACAAAAATATTCAATAAATGTCAACTCGAACATCAAAATCAGTGTACCTAGTGAAAGTGTTCCTTGCTTATTTCCGCCTCCTCAGACGTAAAAGGAAATAACTTAGCCTTTACAAATATAATTTTATCATATTTAGAAAATATTTTAATGAAAATAATTTTTTAATGTCTTAAAATTACATGTTTTTGTGTCCAGGGTCTTTAATAGGGAGGAAGCGTTGTCTTTTTGTTGTCATTATTTTTGTTTGTTTGTTCAGAGAAAGTTAAAATATCAAACTATGCAGTTCAGTATCTAACATTTCACAAACCTTCTTTGAGTCCTCTGTGGTGAAAGGGTCTTAGAGACACAAGTTGCTGGAACTATTAAAAAGAGACTTCACAAAATTCTGGGGACGGAGTATGGCAGACTGGATGAGATGGACATTTCGTATCCTCTGCACGGAAATCGGAATGGTCCGACTCCACAGGAATTGGAAACTTTGGTGGTATCTAAAGATAGCAACCTTGTCGTATTAATCCATTATTGTACAGAAAAAATATTTCAAAATGCAGCAGCTTAAAACAATGAATGTTTATTTTCTCACACATTCCTGAGCCCAAATTATGGGAGTGGATTAGCTAGGTGGTCCAACTCAGGGTTTCTCAAGAGATTTCACTGAATATGTTGGCTGGGGCCATAGTCACTTGAAGAGTCGACTGGAAATGTAGGCTTTGCTTCCAAGATGGCTCCTTCATATGACTATTGACAAGCAGCCTCACCACTTTCTCTTGGGTTGTTTGAGTGTCCTCAAGACGTGGCAGTTGAATACTCCCAAGCAAGTGACCCAAGAGAGGGCAAAGTGGAAGATACAATGTCTATATGTCCCGAGCTGAGAAGTCACACAGTATCGTTCCCAACATAGCCTATTATTACAGACATGAGCCCAGTTTAGTTTGGGAGGGGATTATTTGTGTAGGACATGAATATCAAGAGGTGTGGATCTTTAGGGTCATCTTTGAGGCTGGATACCATATTTTAT
This sequence comes from Catagonus wagneri, assembly GCA_004024745.2. NCBI lineage: Eukaryota > Metazoa > Chordata > Mammalia > Artiodactyla > Tayassuidae > Catagonus > Catagonus wagneri. Next base: position 14,121,570 of record PVHT021183666.1, read on the forward strand.
ATTTTGGTCCTCCAGTGATATATGTCTCTTTCAGATGCAAAATAATTCACTTCCTCCCAAGATGCTCCAGAGTCTCAACCCATTGCATCATCAGCTCAAAGGCCAGAATCTTATCATCTAAATCAGGTCCTCAGTGTAGTGTCTTAAATGAAGCTCCTCAAGTGTATTTCCTCTACATCTGAATGCCTTCTAACATACAATGGTGGGACAAGCTTAGGATAACTGGTACAGACACTCCTGTTTAAAAAGAAGAAAACACAGGAGGCACGAAAGAGTCACTGGTCCACAGAAATCCTAAAATCCATTTGGACACATGTTAGAAGTTCCCTGATTAGGGCTCAGTCTTACCTCTGCCTGGGAATGAATCTCCATGGCTTTTGACTTCCCCCCCTTGGGCTCTTGATTCCACACTCTGAGTCATCCTTCCTTTTCTATTAAAAGAAGCCCATGTTTGCAGCTATGCAACTTGTCAGTCTGCTTCCTGTCAGTAGAATTTAGGGGTCCAAAGCCTCCTTTTAATTTTGTACTATCTCTGTCCCGTTTAGTCCACGCTGCCAGTGTTTCTGCCAATATCATTCATTTAAAAATTTTGTGAGTCTCCTGTGAATCCAGTTGAGGCACCACTCCATTGGACAAAAATCATACCCACAAATCTCTTCGAGATAAACTCTTTATTCTGGAGAGTCGTTTGCTGAAACTGCTGAGGCAAAATACTCATCAGCTTCTTTAAAGCCCTATTGTTTGTCTGAATGATTTTCTAAATCACTGCTGTAGATATTTTTGAAGTCTGAACAAAGGTTTTACAGTCACATTCTCACCTTTATCATCTGATGGTGCTTTCCTTGCAGAGCCCTAGAGTTTATTTTTAACTGGAAGCCATTTCTTCATTTTAGCATTATTTGCCATCTAAAGAAGATGAGAATTTTCAAATCTAATAAGCTCTGGATCCTTTTTTTTTAAAAAAAACCCTTCTTTATGTTATCTCTTTCTTCACACATTTTGCTATTATCCGGAAGAAGACATCAGTCAGTACCTTCAACACTCTATCTGGAAATGTACTTAGCTAGAATACCCATTTAATTAGGCAAATTTTTTACTTTCCACATTACTGCAGGTGACAGTTATGCTAAATTCCTGTCACTACATAACAAGGACACTTTTCTTCCAGTTTCCAATAACATTCTCCTCATTTCCCCTTAAGCCTTTATCTACAGCCTTCTCAAAAGCCATCAGGATTCTCATTACGGTTTCTTCAAGATTCTTCAGGCTTTCACTAACACTCTTGCCAAATCTTTTCAGCTTATCCCACTGTCCAATTCCAAAGCCAGTCCAACATTTTAGGTTAGTTTTTTGTTATAGAAGCACTTCACCCTCATAAGAAAAAAATATATTAGTTGCCTATTAATGCACAGTAAGTTATCTCCAAACTTTGAATCATCTTGGGGGCTACTACACATGGTATTGGCATTTCACATTGTGGTTAACAACAGCTGTAAGACATTTGCAAAATACTCAGCTGGCAGTACACATGGAGAACAGGGCAGTTTGCATTTGGGACTGTTTTGTGTGTGCATGTGGGACTTTGAGAAATAAGTGGTGTATTCCTAAAATAAACAAGTATTTCCTAATTATGTGGGTGATAGCTCTTAACTTATTAGACATTTGAACGGTATACACATGAGGAAACCCAGGTTCAGAGAGGTGAAGAACTTGTTAAGTGTTACCCAACCAGAAGGTGGCTAAATTGGGATTCAAACTCAGATCTGACTCCCTCTTACCATAACCACCTGTGGTGTGAATAGGTGATCCTCCCAAATTGCCTGCTTCCTAGTCACCTTACCTGTCTTTACCTTTCAGCTATGAAATCAATTTCTCTTTCACCTGTTCCAAAAAGACAACCTGGATTTAAGTATGATTCATAACATCATACATTTAATTTCAGAAAAACCTCTAGAAGTTGAGGAGAGAATAAGATAGAATTTCTAAGTCCACTGCTTTAGGGAAGGTATTTGCACCCCTCAACTGATCTCATTCTTCTGTAATTAGACTGTCACTTTAGTGACTGATTTCATCCCCCTGCCCCAAGCTCCTGAAATCAGCTAAATCTCTTCTCATGCTGTTATCATATTAGCCAACATCTTATCCTGTTAAGGTCAGTACAGTGAATTATGATATCCCCCAGCCAATCCCAACACTGCCAAGATAGAAAGAATGAAGTCTTTACTGCTGGGCCTCTTTCTTTTCCTCAGAAGCCTACTGCAGATGGATACCAAGATGGTTCCTTGGCCCAACAACTTTCATGTTCATTTCACTCAGTTCTTTTTTTTTTGTCTTTTTGCCTTATCTAGGGCCACACCCACAGCATAAGGAGGATCCCAGGCTAGGGGTCTAACAGGAGCTGTAGCCGCTGGCGTTCACCACAGCCACAGCCACACGGGATCCCAGCCACGTCTGCAACCTACACCACAGCTCACGGCAATGCCGGATCCTTAACCCGCTGAGCAAGGCCAGGGATCGAACCTGCAACCTCACGGTTCCTAGTCGGATTCGTTAACCGCTGAGCCATGACGGGAACTCCTTCACTCAGTTCTTATAAGTGAATTCACTGCTTGTTAATATTATAATTTTCTAAACACCTCTACCCCTTAAAAAAGTATATGTTGGGAGTTCTCGCTGTCACACAGTGGGTTAAGGATCTGCCATTGCTGCAATTGTGGCATAGATTGCAGCTGCAGCTTGGATTCCTTCCCTGGGAACTTTCATATGCCATGGGTGCCAAAAAAAAAAAAAAAAGCAAATGTAAAGATAACCACAGGTAAGCTCTGATCAAGAATTTTTTTTTCTTTTTTTCTTTTTAGGGCTACACCCACGGCATATGGAGGTTCCCAGGCTAGGGGTCTAAATCAGAGCTGTTGCTGCCGGCCTACGCCAGAGCCACAGCAATGCCAGATCTGAGCCACATCTGCAGTCTACACCACAACTCACGGCAACGCCAGATTGTTAACCCACTGAGCGATGCCAGGGATGGAACCCGCATCCTCATGGTTCCTAGTCGGATTCGTTAACCGCTGTGCCACAATGGGAACTCCCAAGATCAAGATATTTTAAATACATTCATTTAGTATGTTACTTGCTAAATACTGTTCAATAATTCCAATAACCGCAACATGTATAATAAAAATATCTTATTTTCAAAACCTCCATTTCATTCACCCCAAGAATTCAAACGATTCCATTGATACTTCTTTAAGTTTTCTTCAGATTCTTTCTACAAAATCCTTGCTAGTGGATGCTTCTGTTTTAACAGTGAGGAAACTAATACCAAGAGAGCTATTGAAAAGCACATCCCGTCAACTGTGAGCTAATCTCTGACTTCCTTCCTGGTCTCCAAGCCAATTCCCTGATCCCTGGGTGATACTAATTCTTTCTGGCAAAATTATGGTTTTCAAACTTCTCTCCTTGGAAGTGCTTTCTTAGGGGTGGTCTTGGCTTTAATCTGAGTGGGCTGCAGTGAATGAAGCAGACAGTTAATCATCTGTAAGATCAGTACTCTTTGGAAGTGAGAAAAATCCCTAAATTTGCCTTCCATTACCCCTTTGGAAAAGCAGTCACCTATAGACTGGAACTAATTAAAGACTTTGTATATCAGTGGTTACTGCACTGAGCTTGTAAATCAAGGATTATGAGGGAAAATCTCTCTGAGGCTTGGTCTCTCCATTTAGTTATTTATATTGGAACTCAGGTGCAGATAGGCTAGTTAATCATATGACTCAGATCATAACCTGTCTTTAGTCCACGTAAGGCAGCTTTGTAACTTCATTTTGATTTAATTTTATTTTCTCTTTATCTCCAAACCCCACTCCCATTCCTCCAACTTTTTTTCCACAGAATCTCTAATATGTTTGGTAAATGTCCTTGAATATATGTTTCTTTAAAAAGTATTCTATTGTTTTATGTATGAGTTAAACTTTACATATATGGCACTCAAGAATGCCTTTTCTTTCATCGTTTTACCGAATGCTGTGATTGTTAAAATCTTGGATATCTACTCTTTGACATTTGGTATTATCTAAAATTCTAACTTTTGGGAGTTCCCTTCGTGGCTCAGTGGTTAACAAATCCGACTAAGAACCATGAGGTTGCGGGTTCGATCCCTGGCCTTGCTCAGTGGGTTAAGGATCTGGCGCTGCCGTGAGCTGTGGTGTAGGTTGCAAACACAGCTGGGATCCCACGTGGCTGTGGCTGTGGCGAAGGCTGGTGGCTACAGCTCCTGTTAGACCTCTAGCCTGGGAACATCCATATGCCGCGGGTGCGGCCCTAGATAAGGCAAAAAGACAATAATAGTAATAATAATAATTCTTACATGTGCAAATTAAAAAGTTATACTGATATGACAAATGTCCATCTGTAGATTGCCTTTGGTTGCTGCAGAGCTGTCATGTGATACCAGGTTTTCCCTAATACCACCACCTGCCCACCTCTCCAGCTTCATTTCTTGCTATTCCCCCATCTCCACAGGCTGGTCCCCAATAGAACAAACCATCGTATGTGTGAAGCCTCAAGTATTGCCCATGTAAGGCAATTCCCCAAATTTCTCATGAGAGGACCACCCAAAAAACTCTGATGACCCACCTGGATGTACAGATGTTTGGGGATGTAGCTGAAAATTTTAATGTCTACTAATTATCTTTAACACATTAACTTAAACGTATCTTAAAATAAATAGTACTGAAATATTAATGTAGAACTATTGATTCCTTTTGTCTTTTAAATTTCATGAAATAATTATATTCTAACTCTTTCTTGGCAGCTCTGACCACAGCATTTGTCTTCATTTTTACTAGAGCCACCTTTTGAGACACAAAATGCAGATTTGCAGAATATATTGTCTTTACAGTTTTGCATGCTGTTTGTAAAATGCAAAGAAGAATGTTTTGCAACTTCGAATGATGCTGCCGCTGGAATTTTTATCCTAAGCCACACATACCCCTTTATATATAAATAGGACATTTCAAAATGTCTCATATAGGGAGTTCATGTTGTAGCTCTGCAGGAACGAACCTGACTAGGATCCATGAGGATGCAGGTTCCATCCCTGACCTTGCTCAGTGGTTTAGAATCCTCCGTTGCTCTGGCTGTGGTATAGATCAGCAGCTATAGCTCCAATTCAACCCTAGCCTGGAAACTTCCATATGTACACAGGTACAGCCCTTAAAAAAAGCATAAAAAAAAGAAAGTCTCCAGTAGTTGTATACATGTATTCTCCGTGATGTAACCATGTGCTATGTTTTAAATGGTTTTTAAAAGGCCAGTTTATGACATGTATCACTAACAAATCCCATGCAAAAAATAATACTAAATATACATTAAATCTTTATTTCCCTCTCTCTCTTCCCCCCTCTCCTCTTTCTCTCCCAAGTCTTCTTCTTCCCCAAATGGTAACTACTTTGTTTAAAAAAAGTAACCATCAGTAATGTACTGTACAGCTTAGGGAATATTGTCAGTAATACTGTAAGGCCTTCGTATGGTGACAGATGGTAACTAGACTTATGGTGATCATTTCATAATGTATAAAAATATTGAATCACTATGTTATATACTTGAAACTAATATAATATTGCAAGTCAGTTATACTTCAATGACATGAAATAAAATAAAATAAATAAAATAAGAAGGTAAAATAAAGTAGCCAGGAGATCAGCTCATAAAACAACAGACTTTGGAAGAAATAAAATATAAGATGATCCTTTTCTGAAAAATGGTTTGGAGGAGCTTCTTGCCTTGTATTTGTACATTCTTGCCTTGTATTTTGGTTACCATGGTTCCCTAAACCATGCTGGGCTTTTCCACACCTCCGTGCCTTTGCACTGGCTTTTCCTTCTGCCCATAAAGCACTGCCACATCTCTTCCTCAGTGTCTGCCTGCCACTGCACCCAGCAGTGCCTTACACATCAGAAAGCTGTTACATGCCTCCACTTCTGTGCTGTGGACTCCTAGAGGTCAGAGGTTGTGTCTGATGATCCTGGGGTCCTTACCCTTCGTAGCAACTGGTATCCAGTTCTCTTTCCTCAGAACCAAAGTGGGTGACTGGGAGTGAGACTTGGCTGAGGGGGTGACCTTATGACTTACATTCCAAGTTGTGGCATCTCGAGACTGAAATGGAGCACTATGGACAATTACGCCAGGACAGTAGGCATGGGCCAGAACTGTCCTGAGTAACCTGAGAGGTAGTCTTCCTAATAAGGTGACCAGGGAAGGCAACCTTAGGGTTCTAGTCCAAGAGTAGTAGGTCAATATTTTATCCTTCGCTTGTCCAACTTCCTTCTCTCTTGGCCCTTCTTTCCCATTCCTCTTCCCTTCCTTATTTTCTCTCTTCTTGCTCAGCAAGACTCATACAAATTTGCTAAACCACAAGGCTATGAGTCTCATCCTTTACTTCCCAAGGTAATTGAAGAGTAAGAAGAGCCCATGAATCCTGAGAGGAATGTACAGTGTGGGGGGCTGGGGTCGGAAGTGCCTTGAATAGAGCTCTTGTGAGGCTTAAAACTCAAGACTTTAATTTCCCTCCTTGAGTCCTAGTGACTCCAAGCAAATCAAATGCCCGATAAGGATAAAATCTTTTTTTTTTTATGTCTTTTTAGGGCCACACCCACAGCATAGGGAAGTTCCTAGGCTAAGTGTAGAATCAGAGCTGCAGCTGCCTGCCTGCATCACAGTCACAGCAACATGGAATCCGAGACTAGTCTGTGACCTATACTGCAGCTCACAGCAACGCCAGATCCTTAACTCCCTGAGCGAGGCCAGGGATCAAAACCGCGTCTTCATGGATACTAGTCAGGTTCATTACTGCTGAGCCACAACAGGAACTGCATGATAAGGATAAAATCTTAAATGATCCGAATGTGTCTTCTCTGGCTTCATCTTGAAATCCACAATGAACTGAAGGAACATTTAAGACATGAACCACGGAATTGTGCTGAATGGCATCACTGCACCATGCAAGAAAGAAAAACTTAATTTGTTGGGAAATTGCCCTTGTGAGACAGTGGAAGCTGTGTACCATGATGATTAAAGAGCAGGCATTTTAGAATCTGACAGATCTAGATTGGAATCCTGACTCCATCACCTACTTAGCTGGGTGACTATAAGCAAGTTACTGAACCTCTTTAACCTCAGTTATCTTATTGTAAAATAAGGGGTTACATCCGACCTACTTTAGAGGCTCACTATGAGGATTAAATGAGATAATGCATTTAGCACTGTGCCAAGCACATCATAAACACCAGCTCAGTGCAAGCAATTATGTTAGATGCACATCAGCTAAAGTTGCAAATGCGATCGTTTTATCTGTATGAAAACAGTTATGTCAGGTTTGATGATAGGAGCAGTGGGCTGAGAATGCAGAAATTCGAGCTCTTGCTGTGCCTGAGCCTCTACTGAGCTGTGTGGCTCTAAGTCATTTAACTTTGGTTCTTCACTCTCCCCTGTGAGATGAGGAAACTGAAGATGATTCCTGTTTCAATCACCAGTTGCTCTGTCTCACACCACCCCAAAGTTTAGGGCTTAAACCAATAATGATTCATTACTGCTCAGGATCTTGTGAATTCTCTGGGCTCAGCTGGGTGGTTCTTTTGCTCTGTATACTGTTAGCTGGGGTCTCTCATGCAACTGCTTTCAAGAAGGTGCTCAGCTGGGGCTGCAAGATCAGAACATTCTCAGCGACAGCTTTATTAGCCAGCTCCAATTCTTTGTGCAAAGCCATCCTCTGGGACTGTTCTCTCTCTGCCTGCCCCCCCCCCACAAAAGCAGGATCACTAAGACCTCTTTACGTGGCAGCCAGCTTCAAGGGGGCAAAAATGAAAGTTTCAACGCTTCTTAGGCTCAGGTCAGAGGTCACATATAATTCATTTCACTGTAGAATATTTGTCAGAGAGTCAGAGGCCGGCCAAGCTTCAGGGTAGGGGAAGAGAGTTTACCTCCTAAATACTTTCAGAGTCGCATTAAAAAGAGCATGTGGGCTGAGATGTGGTGACCGTTTTTCAAAACGTGTTCTATGCCAATTCTGATGCCACATTGTAACTTAAAGCTCAGAGGCAATTCTACTTCTCTGTTTATACTATGGACTTTCTGAATTCCCCAATAAATTCCTCATTGCTCCAAGATTTAAAACCTTCCCTGCTCTCAGTTTAGCCCCAGTAGAGATCCATTGCTTTTGCTACCCCGTGTTTTCTCAGCCTCCTGCCAAACACCCCAATTTCCCTCCAGGCACCTAGTGTAGACTGGATACAACCCAGTTGCCACCCCCATTCTTCCTTCCTAGTAGGACCCTGATTTTTCTAGATATTTAGATGTTAGTGTCCTTAGTCCGGGGATGTGAGCTTTCTTAGAGCTAAGCATGTGACCCAGTGCTGGCCCATGACACGTTAAGGCAAGTCTTATGAAGGGGCATCTGGAAAAAGATTTACTTCTTGAACAAAAGAAAGAGACTTGACTCTTAAGAAGAAAGCCTTGTCCCTTCCTTTCTACTTCAGGATCCTGTTGTGTGCAACCGAAGCCACCTTGTCATCATGAGGCGTAAACCCAAAGCAAGCACGACAGAGAAGCACCTAGACTCCAGACTTTACCAGACTTCAGATTTATCCAACCCAGGACTACCCACTGTTAGATTTCTTGTTATGTGAAATAACAAGCCCTTATAAATAAGCAAGTCTGTTACCTACCGTCAAAAGCATCCCTCCCCCTTTGCTCTGAGTCTACCTGCTTCTAGAGATGCCAGTTCCACCCCTGGATCCAGAAAGGAACTCGTAACTGAGCAATCAGCACATGTATTCACCTGACCACAGCAATTACTTCAAAGACGGGCCAGGGACCCTGGCAGAACCAATGAGGGGTAATGCAGTTTTCCTTGGGACTTTTGGAAAGAAGCATTCACTTTTTTCTTGATGGACTTAAATGCTGACAGGATATAGCAGCCAGAACTACTGTGGCTGTCTTGTAACTATCTCATTGACTTAAAGAGTCAACTCTGAGGGAAGTAGACTCAATAGAAAAAAGGAAAACCGAATCTTGGTAAGATCATTCAAGTCCTGGATCCAGCCATGCCTGAAGCCCTAATCCTACATTTGTCAGCTTTTTGGAATAAGCTGTCCTGTTGGGACTTTTGTCTTTCACAAGGAAAAGACTGCTACCTGAGAAAGTATGGATGAATACTATGAAATTATCCACCAAGCTGCCACTTTGACTTGAGGGTATTCTCTGGAACTTTCATCTTAAACCTCTGTTCTTCACCCAAGCACATTCACTTCTATAGATATATTTTCTACCATCTACAAGTATATTGTCTAGCCATAAGAGTAAGGCCTTGGGTTCATTACCGTTGACACAAGACAGGAATTCCATTTGTATCCTTTTTTAAAGATTCCATGTATAAGTGATATCATATAATGCAAAATCCACTGAGCTTGATAGGCAGAGTAATGATCCCATGAAGATGACCATGTCCCAATCCTCAGAACCTGTGGATACATTATGTTTCATGGCAAAGGAGAATTGAGGTTGCAGATTGAACTAAGGATGCTAATCAGGTGCTCTCACAAGAGAAAGAGTAGCCTGGATTATCCAGGTGGGTCCAGTGTAATCATAGGAGTACTTAACAATTGTAAAGGGAGGAAGAGAAATTAATTAAAGTGCTGTGATGTGGCGTTCCCATGGTGGCTCAGCGGTTAACGAACATGACTAGCATCCGTGAGGACATGGGTTCAATCCCTGGCCTCGCTCAGTGGGTTAAGGATCCAGCATGAGCTGTGAGCTGTGCTGTAGGTCGCAGACGCAGCTCGGATCCCACATTGGTGTGGCTGTGGCGATTGGACCCCTAACCTGGGAACATCCATATGCCACAGGTGCAGCCCTAAAAAGACAGAAATAAAATAAAGTGATGTCATGTGAGGAGGACTCAGTATGCTCTCTCTGGCCTTGAAGGTGGAGGAAGGAGGCTGTGAGCCAAGAGATGTGGGCAGACACTAGAAGCTAGAAAAGGCAAGGAAGCAAGTCCTTCCCTGGATCCTCGGGAAAGAAAGGCAGCCCTGTTGACACCTTGACTTTAGCCAGCGAGACCTCCTAAGTTTTCCTCTATACCTTCCTGGAATTGCTACCAGGGACTCAGCAATGAAGGAGAAAGTCACGGCTCTACTCTTACGGCGTATGGGATGTGTATCCTACGGCACCCAGGGCTTTATAAAATCCTATTTGGTAACAAGCATGAGGTTGACCAGTGAAAATCAGAAGAGGGGAATCAAAGCAACACAGACCTATGAAGAGGGAAAGTGGCAGTGGAATACAGGTTTGTAACTGGAACAAGAGCTGAGACAGGAGATCTCTGGAAGTCCATGTAGGATGGAAGTCTTGAGGTTAGACTGTGAGGAGAGAGACATCAGTTTAGGTGGCATGAGGCCATGAGAAGGGGACAGGAAGCATGAAAACCACACCTTCTGTGTGCCACCTGCCAAAGACTTCAACCCTTACCTTTCAAGAGATGTTATTAGGCCCCTTTAATAGAAAAGAAAAAAATCAAGGCTCATAGAAATTAGGTACTCATTAAGAAATTTCATTAAGTTAAAGTATTAATTAAATTTCACCAATAAGTAAATGGTGAAATGGAACTTCTAAAAGTGAATTTATTTTTTTCCCCAACGAAGAACAATTAATCCTCCCTGTTTCCATGCAGTGTTGACTTGGTTGTGTCAATGTTCTTTGTATAGTGCGCCTCACATTATAAATTATTTGGTAGCCAGAACTGTCTGGGCTTATTTACTCAGAACAGAGAGAGCACCAGGAAGCTTAATACGTGAGACCATATTTCATCTAATCTTAGATGCCATCAATTGGAATACGCACCATCATTTCAAATAGCATGAAAAAAAAAAGAAAACATGCTAGGAATAAGACTTTCCAATTGAGAGATGTCAAAATGTGGGAAATGTGCATCTTGGGAGTCCATAAAATAGAGGAAAAAAAAATTTATGATGATGTTGATGAAGTGTCAAATTCCAGTTTGCTGATCTACTCTCAGACTTACCCGTGATTTTGTTTTCTTATATTTTACCTCCGATAGTTTTAAAATGTCTCAAGTAAATTCCCTTTGAACAATTCTTTGGGAGGTTTTTCATTGCTCAAAATATGATACTATTAAGAAATATCTCCACAAACATCAATAATGAATTGCACATTTTCTATGTGCTAGGCATTGTGCTAAGTGCTTTAAATGCACTGTCCCTCTCGTTTCACATGGCCATCCTCTGACCAGTTAGGTTTATCTCATTGTCATTTGCCGATGAGACAACTGACGTTTAGTTCCTTGGCCAAGGACAACCAGTTAGCAAAGGGCAGAAATGAGACTTGAGTCACTGCCTGGGTCTTCAGTGCTTGTGCCCTTAATGGCTGTTTCTCCTATAAGCAAAAACGTTGGGGGGAGTCTCTCTTCTCCACTATAAAAAAATTCCGCGACCATAACCCTTTGCATCTGCTAATTTATGTCTGCTTTTTCTCAGTCTTTCTGAGCTGCTTACCCAGTTATCCCTTCAATAAGTGCTTTACCTCCCAGGACTCATCTGTTCTTGTTCTCTAACGAATCAGTCTCCAGAATTTTAATCGTGCTTGGTTTACTTCTCTGACAACCTTACCAAGAACCTGTGCTAGAATTGCAGTCAGAAAAAGCGCCCTGAAAACTTAAACACACACACACACACACTTCTATAGTGTATCTGATCTACACAGGAAATTAGAAAACACCACATACTTAACTGGAAAAATACTTGAAACGAAAAGCGAGGTTTACTGTTATTTAGATTTTGATTAAAAATGTTTATCCTTTATCTAAGGCTTGGGGACACTGGAAATGAAGGAACTGAAAGCTTGCTTTATAGAACTTTAATGATCTTCTCTTATTATGTTATATTACAGTTTCCTAAGCCTGTGGTCAAATACAATAGCTTTATTAAAGCTGTGATTCAGTTAGAAAGGGGAATGAATTTTTCTGCCACGAGAGCGCGGTGAGAGATGAGAGAAAAGGACGGGGCTGGGGTGGGGGTGGGAGGGGGAAGAAAAGTTAACAAAGAAAGAACTACCCCACCGGAGTAGATTTTTCCTTCAGGAATCAAGCTTTCCTGCATCCACAGCTCAGCAGCCCAGGAGGGTCCTTAGCTTCTAGTCCACTGGAAGAAGGAAAACAAAACAAAACAGAAAGGAGGTCTGGGGTTGCAGTCTGGACATGAGATAAGACTGCTTGTGGTCTGTGTAAAGGTCTTACATATGTGGCATGGACAATGATTAACGTTCACATTTATCCAACTTTCACTATGAGTCAGGCACTGCTCTAAGCACATGCCTTTGTTATAGCATCTAATCCTCTCGACAATCTCATAAGGCAAGTATTATTAAATACATTTGTGTTTTATAGAGGAGGAAGAAGACTTTGTAATTTACCCAAGTTCACAGTATAAGGGGTGGAGCCAGGATCTGAATGGATATTTTGACTCCAGGGTCGGTCCTGCCCTTGGCCATGACGCTACACCGCTAAGCACCCACCTGCTTTTGCCAGCTGGGCCATGCACCCTGGAGGCTAGTAGGCATGGGGGTGGGGGAGCCTCTAAAAGAACCAATAACCTCAATGCAGCCTGAGAAAAGAGGGATTTGGAAGGAAATTGTTATGGGGCCTCCTAACTGAAGCAGTGCTGGCTGCCTTTGGAGGGAGAGAGATGAAGCAATTTCAAAGAGTTGGGGAGGTTAGAGGTCATTACTAAGCCACCGTAGCTAAGCGATGGAGAAATGCAAGCCTGTCATTGCCAAAGTGACAAAATAGGATATCAGGACACATTTAAAACAACCTCACATAATTATTATGGAAATCAGCTGTTGCTATTTCTGAGACATATTTGCCGGCCGTGTGAGGGGCCTATGACATCATGAACAATTACTGATAAAAGAGAGGATGAGGGATTGAGACTTGGGGCTACTGTACGACCTTGGCCGAGTTCCTTAACGTCTCTGAGAACTTAACGTCGTTTATGAAATGGTTATATTAATAGCATCTACCTCTTAGCATTCTTGCAAGGATTAAATGTTGAAAATGTAGGCACAGTGCCTGGCACCACACACAGGCACAGAAAACGCCTAAAATATATGAATTCTCCCTTCTGCTCGCCTGTCAGTTCCACCTGCTATCAAACAGTCCCATCTATCTTGAGGGCAATGCATTATTTATCCTTGAAAAGGGGGGCTTGAATACCCACCAATATTTATCGTGTCCTCCGCGTCCCAGGGAGGGGCTGGGTGCTAGAGACAGTGGTACTCTCTCCGGGCCTGGTTTTTTGCCAAAAAACAGGAGGTGTTTTCAGATTCCCAGAATGCATTAGGGCTCCTGCTCCATCCTCCGGGGACACCCTAAACTCCCCCTTTATAACAGCATTTGCAGTCCTGGCTCCCACCAGACTGTGAGCCTCCCGGAGGAAGGGACAATTCATGCCTTAAGGATGGATGTCAGCTGACTGAGGGATGAGAGCCCCCCACCGCCCCCCGGGAAAGGGAAGGGCTGAGGTGAAGTCTCCGAGCCTGTGTAGAAGGAGGTGTGTCGGAGAGCTGACAGCCACGCTGGTCCGGTTTGGCTGGAACTCGGAGCACAGGGGGACAGGCGCTAGGTGAGCTCAGAGAAAGAGCCAGAGGTGGGATTACAGAGGTTTTACAGTTGCGTTGCAGAAGCCAGCTCCGCAGGTGAGGCCTGGAGACTAGTAGCAGCCTCGTAACACTTTCTAGACATTAGGCCCCCAGGGTAGAATCCTCCGTGTGTGTGTGTGTGTGTGTGTGTGTGTGTGTG
>PVHT021183666.1:14136436-14222016 GCA_004024745.2 Catagonus wagneri
AAACGGAGGCGAGGAGGGAGGGGATGGTGGAGCAAAGTCAGAGAAACACCCGATGGGATTCAGGACACACTGCCCTAAATTTGCCACCTTGGCATATCCAAGACCTCAGCTGACGGAATTTGAGATAATGCTGGGCCGAAGGGCGCTGACCTCCCCCACTCTTCTTCCTTAAAACAGACCGTGAAAGTCCAGTTGGAAGTTATCCTCCCTGTACCGGGAGCCTCACGGCCAGAGATGGGTCCTTGGGAGCCAAGAATCTGTACAAACCTTGTTAAACTCACCCTTATCTTTCTCGTTACCTCTACCCTGTTAGCATCCCAGCCCAAAGTCCTCTGCCTGGACAGTTCTTCACAAACGTTTTGTTTCTGTGTCTAAAAGAGTTTAAAAACTTCCTGCTCTGGTCACTTCTCTCCATCTTCATTTTCTTTTGAAAGCTCCCATGTACATGTGAAAATGCAATGCAATGTGTGTGCTTTTTTCCTGCGAATCTGTCTTTGCTCACATGATTTTCAGATCCTAGCCAGGGGCCCCAAGAGGGTCAAGGGAAACTTCTTCCTCCCCTTCACACTCTCTGACCTTCTGGCTCAACTGCCTTACAGATTTCTTTTCTTTTTTCTTTCTTTCTTCCCTTTTTTTTTTTGTCTTTTTGCCTTATCTAGGGCTGCATTCCCGGCATATGGAGGTTCCCAGGCTAGGGGTCTAACAGGAGCTGTAGCCGCTGGCCTACACCACAGCCACAGCAACGCCGGATCTGAGCCGCGTCTGCGACCTACACCACAGCTCACGGCAATGCGGATCCTTAACCCACTGAGCAAGGCCAGGGATCGAACCGGCAACCTCATGGTTCCCAGTCGGATTCGTTAACCACTGAGCCACGACGGGAACTCCAAGGAACCCTTAATTTCAAAAAGGAAGTACACCTGAGGTGCGCTGAGGCTCTGCTACAGCCGACGCACTGCAGGACCGAGGGCGCTCCCTGGGCGGCAGCAGAGAAGCTCGCCTCGCTCCTGCCCTGCACCGACCGCCTCTCAGTCCCCCTCCAAGCGATTGTGAGGAACCAGCAGATACGAAAAGCCGAGAGAGCTCATCACCCTTGCCTGCTGCAAGGGGCCAGCCCGAAGGATTTTTCAACTTTTAATTTTTTGCAAGATACGCACAAACAAAAAAGGAGGACCCAGCAACTACCAGTCATGAAATGGGATGCTGCTAGCTCCCTCGGAAATTCTTCCTTTCATCCTGTGCTGATCAAGACTTTCCTTTTCCCTAAAGACAGTCACCATCCTAACTGCTCTCCCCACAGGTGAGTTTTATCTACTTTGAAGTTGTGTATAAGCGGAATGACACAAGAGGTCCTCTTTGGAAATCTGTACCTCCCCCCAGCATGGCTTGTGAGATTTATCCATGTTGTGTGAAATGATGGAGTGGTGGTCCATTCATCCTCTTGCTCTTGGGTGTTCCATTTCCGGGTATTTGGACGTGATAGTACAATGCTGGGCATTTGGGCAATTTCCGGTTTGGGGCTATTGTGAATAGTGCTGCCAGCATTCTGGTGGGAGTCTTTCTGTGAAGCTCTGTATGCTTTTCTATTGTGTGTCTACCTGGATTGAAGGGGGATCCGGCTTTAGCAGGGTTTGTCCAACCTCAAATGTAAGGGTGCAACTCACTTCTTGGTTTGATCACTCAGAGATCCAACAGCCCTGCTAGAGAAATTTTTTAAAGAAGCTTCCAGCCAAGGACTTGAACCTTGGAAACGTTCTATGGAGAAGAAGGTAATTTTCTTGACGGCAGATCAGGAAAAATGGAGCAGGCACAGTCTCCCCAGGCAGAAGAGTCTGGTGCTGCTGAATATACAAGTGTACTGCAGCACCCGAAGAACTTTGTATTGCAAGAGTCTTTTGAGGAGGGTCAGTTCTTCCTTTGCCTTATTCAGCAAGTTGTTACCTGGGCAGATCCAAAGTTACCAGCTTCAGGAACCTCTATATGCCTCGGATTTTGCATCCATGGCAACGCATACTTTACATACCATTTTATTTCAAACAATGGGAAATTAAACACTGGATGTGAAGCAATGTCAGGTTTCAGGGTGGAGGGTGGGGGAAGGGTAAGACTGTCTCCAAGTGGCAACTTGTCAGACAAAATGCCTAATGCAAGGCACTTAAGGAAAGGTGTGGATAGAAAGACTCCTTGCTTTGTGTCATGCATAAAAAAATGTTTTCACTGCCCGGTTCCCTCAGCCTTACCTGCCCTGGCGTGCTGATTGCACCTCAGAATATAAACTGCACGCGCGCGCGCGCGCACACACACACACACATGCCGTCGAACAGCAATTCTCAGATGAAGCAGAACAATTAGGGAAATAATGCCATCCATTTTCAGAATGTAGGACCTTTTGGTGGCTTTCTAGCAAGGGCCGCGTAGGAGGCGCGCTTGCTAAATATTTGCTTTATAAATAAATGAATGAATGCTGCCATGTGCCCGTCAGAAGAGAAAGGGTGACACTGGCGATCATGTTTCATTTTGTGCGCTGGTTTCCTTATTATGACTCTTAATGACTTAATTCTGTGATTATCTTTATGCCCTAATAAAAGCGCTTTTCACAATTAGGGGTTGTCGCTCTGAAGTTGTATTTTAAATTAATTAGGTAGCGCATTTAGCAGCTCCCACTGTCTGTTAACGCCAACGTGCCTGAGAGCCGCAGGTGCGGGGTGGTGGACAGTCCTACTTACAGCGACAAGGCTGCCTATCTCTTTGCTTTGGTTTGGTTTTCTTTCTTTCGACTTTTTCCCCCCCTATCTACAACAAAATGGAAAGGAAGATCACCCAGTGGACTGGTGGGACAAGAATTCAACTTCAGGGGTGAAAACCATGTTGAAATCACCAGTATGAGCGTTTCAGGTACATGGAAGCTTTTAGGCTCAGCAGTTAGGCAGCCGTGAGCAGAGGGTCTCCATGCCTCGCCACTTGAAAGGAATGTTGCCTTTGAGGGCAGGTTTTTGTTTTTCTAATAAACAGGCATACACACACACACACAAACACACATGTACCCACAAATGTGGGGACGCCTAGTATTTAGAAAATCAAGTCTGGCAGGTGGAAATGAGCCCTTTTGACAAATCTCTATTTATTGTGTTATTTCACCGTCAAAGGCTCAAATGCTAACTAGCTTTGTGAATAATTTGTGGATGGGGATGTGATCATTTTTCTAAGTCAGCCGGTGGGCTCAGTTCATTGCACTCCCCACCTAAAAATAAATTCTCTGGCTGACTGTGAACGTACCAATACTTGCTGCAAGTGAAGCAAACTTATGGGGACCATTAAAGTGCCAGGACGTTGGAAAATAACAGTGAAGTGAATGCTGATTTGCATTTATGTCATAAAATAACTTGTCACTTTCAATTTATCACAGTAATTGGTACCAGAGGAGAATGTATGATGCTTATGCTTGGTTCAAAGCCACCTTTCCTCACCCCCTAGTCCCCGCCTCTCCCTCTCCTGAAAGAGTCACGTGGGCACTCCTGAAGATAAACAGTCTTAGATCTTTTCTATATCACTGGAATTTGGGAAATGAGATGCGTCAATGTATTCAAAGAGGTTAAATATTACAATAATCCAACAAATTATGTGCTATTATTATCCCCATATCCAGATGAAGAAACTGAGGCACAGGAAGGCAAAATAACTTGCTCAGGGTCAAGGTTATATAACCAGTAAGTGGTAGAGCAAGGATTTGTGCCTTCACAGGAGGACCTCAGAGTCTATGCCCTTGACCACTGTGCTGTACTGTCTAGTTTTGACTATAAGGTACATTCTAATATAAACATTGCAGGGGAGCATAAATACCTTGGGAAATCACACCTCCCCGTGCTCTTCAAACCTATAAGAAAAATATGGTAAGAATGACACATTATAACCATTTCAAACCAAGAAAGAGCCCTGGCCAGGCATAAGCAAGTTATTCCAACTGGGTTTAGAAAAATAACCAGTGGTTTGCGGTTATTACCAGTGCAGTTCGGGCATGGTTCCCTTGATTACAAGGCAATGCTTGGAATCCTGGGAAACTATTTCTATAAGCCAACCAAAGCCACACTTGACAGACAGTTGCATCTTTATTAGAGGAATTCTTCAGGTCTCTTCACTTAGCTGTGATCAGAGCATCTGTGTATTTTAGTTCTATGGATTATAAATTAGACTTTGCCTACTGATGAATTCCTAAGTATTTCTTAGTCTGGGTCTCCCATGTTTCAGAGAGCAGGTACTTTCAGCTTCATCTGACTGGCATGTGATCAGCCTGAAAGAGTGGTACTTTTTTCTGGGCATTTTGGAGTATGTAAATTGTGCTGCATTTGATGACAGGCAGATCAAGGTTTAAAACCTCTGACACTGCAGGGGAACCCGAGCAACTTAGTTTACCCCTCTGAACTTCAACTTCCTCCTCTGTCAAAAGCTGATGATAACTCTCTGAAGAACTAAAGCAAATGTGCACATTAGCTAACATTTGTAGGACACTTTCCAGATTATGGCAATGAACTCCAAGCTCTCTAGGTTCTCCAACGACATGCAGCTTGCTGAGGGGCTTTCTTTTTAAATACGTGGCAAATAGACATAAAATGACCTTTTTAAACCATTTCAAATGTACAGTGCTGTGGCATTAGGTACATTTATGTTGTTGTGCAACAAATGTATATATGTTTTCATCTTTCCCAACTGAAATGCTCTATCCGTTCAATAAAAACTCTCCATTTCTCCCTCCCTCCAGCTCTTGGCAACCAACTTTCTACTTTCTGTCTCCATGAATTTGATTATTCTAGAGATCTCATGGAAGAAGGATCATGAAATGTTTATTTTTTGGTGTCTGGCTCCTTTTACGTAGCGTCATGTCTCCAGGCTTCGCCCATGTTTTAGCATGTGTCAGAACATCCCTCCTTTTTAAGGCTAAATGGTATTCTGTCCTATGCAGGCATCATATTTGGTTTATCCAGTCATCGCTGCACAAAATATACAACTAGCTGAGTCCCTGCTTTCAATTTTGAAACGTATATAGCCAGAAATGGGATTGCTGGATCGCACAGTAATCTTATGCTTAATTTTTTGAGGCTGGGTGTCTTTTGCATTATTTTTTGAGCAGAAGAGGGGTTGAGAGGTATTCAGAGAGATTCCCAGGTGCTTTCCTGCAAGACTCTCCCACTATTGGTCCGTAAATTAGTTCAAGGAACTACAAGACAACTCCATTAAAAACAAGCGCGTGACTTGGTCCTTTAGGCTCTCTGCCGCCTGCCTTTCCTCCCCCGTTACAGGTGACAGGTTGCCAGAGCAGGAGAAAGTAGCCCCAAAGACATCGGTATGCAAACCAGAACAGGGAACAATGTGGCTTAAAACTGTTTCTCTACTGTTTTGCTATGGATATGTGGCTGAAAGTGACACATTTCCCACCCCCGTCCCACCCCCTTTCTCTCTCTGCTGGAAGAGCTGAGGCAGGCACACTGGGGTGTGTTAACCCTTCCCGAACCAGCAGCAGTGACTTCCTCAAAGCAGCCCATGTTTCAGCAGCTGTGCCTCGGAGCAGTAAGCTTGCTGAGAAGCTGCCAGTCACTCGATGACATCAATTGTTCCATAACTGACAGACACCGAAAGGTCTCATTATCACCAATAACGGGAGCACCTCATCCATACACACCTGTCACGGCAGTCACGTTGGGTCTTCTGTGTATTCAGAAAAGCCAGCTTTAGCATCACACGCAAGGAGGCTCCTGCATGCTGGTGCTGGCCCTCCCCATCCAGCCCAGTCCCCAGGGGTAAGTTCCAGGAGAGATCAGAAGTCACCACTATCCAGAAATCAAACTCGTTATTCTCTTGATGTCGCTTTTAACCTGTTGCTGATCTTTTCAGAGGGGAAAGTGTTGACTAAGTGCAAAGGACAACAGGTTAGGAGGGGGCCCTTTGAGCCATGAAATTTCAGTTGGTCCTTCAACTGGAAGGTTCGCTTTCCTAAGTCACCCAGTCATGGCTTGCTAGGAAAATTACTTCTGTCTAGGTTGTCAGGGGAATTCTGCTCAAAGGAAGATGTCACTGGGATGGTGCGGTAATTTGAGCTTGGACAGCAGTGGACTGAGGTTTGCATCTGCACAAATCATGTGACCTGGGGCAAGTTACTTAACCTGTCTGTGCCTGCTTCCTTATCAATGAAATGAAGAGGATTTTTAAAAAAATTGGAAGTTCACGTGTGGGGCAGCAGATTAAGGATCTGATATCGCTGCAGCTGTGGTACAGGTTCAGTCTCTGGCCTGGGAACTTCCACATGCTGTGGGTGTGGCCAGATAAAAATTATTTTATTTTGGCCACTTATTAGTGATATGGGCTTTGGTAGATTCACTTTAAATGAGCCTTAGTTTTCTTATCTGCAAAATGGGTAGAAAAACTCCTATCTCTAAAGGATTAGTGTGAAGATGGGATAAAAAGCAGGGTAAGTAAGTGGTTTGTGGTAGGTACTCATAACTGTCAGTTGTTACTATTTCAAGCTGCCTCCCACCACTTTGATGGTAGATGGGGTGTAAATAATCAGAACATACATACAGAAAATAAAGTCTGGACTCAAAGAGAAAAAAAAATCTGTTAATTTGTCATAGTCATTTCTGCTGGGACATTGAATCTGATGCCACCTCCCATACTCTGCAAGGCAGAAGCCTTTCATAATCTAATTCTGAAAGCACAGTGTCCTGGTTAAGTGGAATGTATCTAGAGTGAATTACCAGAGATCAAGTCATGGCACCTCAACTTCCAAGCCTTACGATTTTGAAAAATTTCTTACTCTCTTTGTCTTTCCATTTCTTGAACTATAAAATGGGCATAAGACCTGTACCTGCCTCCGAAGTCATGATTTAGATTAAATGAGATGATACATGTGAAATGCCTAGAGTGGTATCCTGCATAAGGTAAAATAAACGCTAGCCATTATTATCATCCAGAAGCTTTCCCAAGCAGCTGCCATACTTAGAGGGGTAGAGGTGGAGCTGGCCTCCTCTGGTTTACAAGAGATGATAGTACATTTCTCTTCCCAACTCTGTTTTCAGTGACAGCACATGGGTAGCTTGGAATTGGCCATGGTGGGAGTATTTGGCCATGGGAATTGGCAAGCATGGGGGTTGGCAAGCATTACAAACTGGCTACTTTCCTTTCACTCTACCCAGACTCATCTGTTAAACATTCAGCACCACTCTGCTGGGTACAAGGGAACCCACAGTTCCATTAAGCCTGCCTTTCCACAGTTCCAGTGCCAGGAGAAAACAGGAGGAGCAGCCAGGTTGAAGGTTACTTACCTAATCAAGCTGAAGGAGAGGGGCAAATACATTTTCTCCCCTGACTCTGCAATTTTCACTCCTATCTAGCCCCATGATAATGCTTGAGGTGAAATGTCTGTTTTCAGAGACTCTTTCCAGACATCGTTTCTACGCCTCCTACTTTTTGAATATTCTTGGGATTTTTAAGTGTAAGCAATGGAAACAAAGTCCAGTCTGGCCACCTAAGAAAAGTGAACATTCATGGTAAACAATGGTGCACACACAGGCTTGAAAGGAAGTTTGAAGATGGTGGCTTGGAACAGATAGGTTCTAGGCAGATGCATGCAGAAGATTCTGGTAGCAGGAACCCCTGGATTGTCTTACCAGCTTGAATAAATACACTTTAAACTTTTTACTTTTTCTTGCTTAAGAAGTAAAGTCTTAGGAGAGAGAATCCAATGGACTGAGTTTAGATCACATGCCCACTTACTGGCTGTAGGAGGGCATCTAAATTTAGGACTCAACAAAATTACTCATAATTGGGTAATTCTCCAAAGTAAGCCAGCTGCTCTTGGAGAAATGGATGCTGGGTGGCCACAAGCATGACAAACGTTCACTTTATTTTCTTAGTCTTCCTGGTGGGAAATGTTTTGTGGTGCCTTTCTGCAAAGCAGATGGTCATGCCAACTGAACTTCATGTACATGGTCTCTCAAAGGATATGGTGACAGCAGACATGAGTGAAAAAAACTCCAGGCCCACCAGACCTGCAGAAAATAATAACCTCAAGGGCAGAACCCCCTGCCTTTGCTGGGATAATCCCAAAGTTTATTGAGTTCACGAGAGTGCATTTCACAGAGTTATCTCCATGTGGTATTTTCTGGGGAAAGACTTAAGAATTTAATTAGCCCTTTTCACCTCCAATTTCTCCCTTTCCTGCCCAGGGTGATTAATGTGATGATGGCTTTGATGACAGCCCCACAGAATCCCCAGGGATCTGTAATCTTGCAATGGCATCCTGGGTTGATTTGTTTCCTCCCAGGCCCCTGTTCATTTCTACGGGTACCAACTAAGCACTTGGGAAAGTCTTTTGTAAACCTGTCAGAAGTACTGCAGGGCCTTGCAGTTTGAATTTCTTTTTCCTTCTCTTTCTCATGGTGACCAGTTTCAGATGGTTTTATCCTCTTTTGTTCACTCCTTTTTTTTATATATATAACAACTCTTTAGATGGCTTCATTTCTTTGACTCTGTCTGAATGAACAGACAGAGTCAAAGAAATCTTTCACTATCAGATTTCTATGGCTTTTCTTTTGAGAAATATGTTGAGAGACTGGTTCAGGTAAGAATTGGTAATGCCCCTCCAAAGACACATGGAACCAGCTTTTGACAGAATGGATCACGGGAAGGGGGTCAACAAATATCTTCTTATGAATGATCAATGTGATAATAAGACAAACTACACCAGGTGTCTTTAAGTGGGATTTTTAAACACAGAATATTTTACATTTGAATTGAATAGAAATTGGTAGAAAATGAGCCACTTAAGCTGTCTGTACCTTTACTTCTTTCTCGTGTCCTAGTGGTCAACTGATAATATTTCCTGTTTTCTTATTATTGCCAGGTGTTTTTCTAAGTGCTTTGCATGTGTTAAATCATGCAAGTGTAACTGAGCAGTGCCCTATGGGGCCTTCCTGGAACAGACACCTCCCCCTTCCCCATGTCCTCTGCTTGCCTCTCACCTGCAGAAAAATTTTAGCCTCCTAGGCCTTCCCTGAGTTCCAAAGAGTAAAGTTAATCAAAGAAGTGAGAGAAGACAGAAAGAAAGAAAACAGTTAAGCAAGACAAAATGATAACAATTTAGTCATTAAACAAAGCCAAGGATGTTTAGTTCCTCCTCAAAGGCTATAGATAATGTTCTGAGCCACGTCCTTTGAACTCTTTTGCAGATACTGAAACCCCCACCAGGTGGAAGAAGTTAACTGTATGCTGCCCACAAGCATAGAGACCACAGATCACTTGGAACAAGAAGGCTGATGATGTTGACTCCCAGTTACCTTACTACCAAGCAATCAGAAGCATGGCCATGAGCTGATCACATGACCCGCAATCCTCCTCCCCCACCTTGTCTTAGAAACTTTTCCTGAAAGCCTTCTAGCAGTTCAGGCCTTTTCAGCACTAGCTACCTGGACACCTGACTTGGCGCCCTGCAATAAACACTGCTCTTTCCTTCACCACGACTGCGTGTCAGTAGATTGGCTTTACTGCACATGAGCAAGCAGACCCAAGTTTGGTTTGGTAGCAAAACACAGGTCTCAGTATTCCTGTTTTCAGGTGAAGAAACTGAAGGTCAGAGAGTTTTATAAGTCACTGCCCAAGTAACTGACAGAGCCAAAAAATACAGGATCTCAGATTGGATCCAAGAGCGTCTCCCTCTAGAATCTGGCTCTTACCACCGTGCTAGAACATATCCCAAGGGACAAGGACCATGTTATGCATCTCCTGCCCTCTGCGCCTGCCCACCTCTACAGCCTTAAATCCTGCAATTTTCTTTCTGGGGTGGCTCTCTCCAATTACGCTGACCTTCTTTCATTTAAAGCTCCTCTTCTCAGGGCCTCACACATGCAATTCCTTCTGATTGAAATGCTCTCCACTCCCTCTTTTCCCCTCTAATGCTGGCTGACTTCCACTCCTCGCTCTGGTCTCTGTTTAAATGCCACATCCCTCAACCTCCAGTGTGAGGTTGTCCCCTATTAATGCTGTCATAGGGCCATGTATTTTCTTGTCAGCCCATTTATTATAGTAACGATTTGCTTAATGTCTGTCTGCTCCACCAGACTCTACAGTCCAGAAGATCAGAAAACATGTCTCTCTAGTTTACAGACCTGTCCCTGCCACCTAATGCTGCCTGACTCAAAGTAAGCAGCCAGGAAATATTTGTGGAATAAATAGACACCCATTGTCTGCTTGCCAAAGAAATTAAGGCTTTGAATAAAGCAGGGGAACTAAAGAGAGGGCCTAGGATGAAAACTTTACTGTTTTAGGAAATTTGACCATTAAACCTTATACCCAGGGGATGGTATTAAAATTATATAAGTGGCCATCTGAATTTATTATTGGTCTTAAGTGCTACAGCACTGGTCAAAGAGACTTCCTGTTGTTCCAAAAGTTAACCTGTTATTGGCTGGATCGTGGGAAGGTGTGGGAGATTGTTCAGGAGGACTGAAGAGCTTGGGAAAGTTCGAGAGGCACTCTGGGAAAGCCCAGCAGAAGATATTTATCAACCTAGCTGGAAGTGTTTCAATAGTCTAATAACAACAAAACTGTACTGATATATACGGCACATATCTGGGTCATGAGTAATCTCTTGAAAATAACCCAAGAGGGGTTTCACATGCTGCACCAACTTCTGTGTTGCTAAATCTAGAGGCATGACAATAATTCGTATGGTATGTCATGCACCCAAGCTCATAGCATTGGAAAAGATACACACTTTACACGAAGTTGGGTCATGACTGTTATATTACAGGGAGACTTTGGATGGGTCTCAACTGCAAGGAGATAGAGGAGAAGGGAGCCACACAGCAACTTTTTTTGGGGACATCTTGTATTAGCTCAATGCCTTGTGAAGTCAAAGATGCTTAACCTCTTCCTTCATTAGCATTTTTGATGTTGCTAATAGGTCACTAGAGATGGGCTCACTCAATGGTGAAGCCAAATGCACTGCCACTGAAAGGCAAGGGTGAGGTTCATGTGTGATGGCAAAGGCTTTGTTTTCTTCACAAGATTGGTAGAGTCTAGTCTTCAGTGTCAAGGGGTCAAAGATCAACTGGCGATGGCTGGATTTTACATAGTTGGGAGATGTGGTGGAAGCAGGAAGCTGACTGTAGACAGAAAGTAAATTTCCCTGAAGATACCTGACCTTTCTTTAACCCTAAAGGTAACCTGCAGAGGCATTAGCTCTTTTGCCTGTAACTTGGCATTCCTTTTGCTGGCTCTGATGCTGACTGAAGGTCAGTCTGAGGGCTAGCTGTTCCAGAGGCAAGGGCCGCCCCTTTGCCACTCTGCCACATGCGATTCTTTTTAACAATCCCTTCTCACTCCCTTTTCCTCGTGTTTCCAATCTTTCCCTTTCTTCTTCCCTTTTTAATCATTTTTCCTGGCTTATATCTCAAATTTGCTAGTGGCAAACAGAACAGAATTTGTTCTTGACTCCTGGGTCACTCGTTTCATGGATTATTTCAGGTCAAATCCTATTAAAGAAAATGTCTCCATTGTGGGGAAATCTTTCTGAATAACCATATAGGGCATTTAATCCTTAAGTAAGGGCCAGCTTCTTTGCAAGCAGGATTTGATAGCGGGGTTAAGAAAGAGCTCAGGTGGACTTTGTTTCCAGCAATAAGGCAAACTGCATGACCTAAAAACCTTCTCTCTCTAAAACACCTATAAATGTTTTATAAAATATAGCAAACATCTTTTTAAATGCATAGCTGAGCTCATAAAAATGTAAGGAAAATCCCCAGGGGTCCAAAACAGAGAGAGAATCAAAATCAGAGTGATAGGTGTGAACTGGAAATTGGGGCTGCTCTGACTGGGTGAGTGTATTTGTGTTTGTGTGTCTGATCTCTGTGATCCCTTTTTTTTTTCAGCTGCATTCGTGGCATATGGAATTCCTCGGACAGGGATCCAAGCTGGAGCCATGACCTCTGCCACAGCTACAACGCTGGATCCTTAACCCATTGTGCTACAAAGGGAACTCCCTGATCTTTGTAATCAGATATTTGGGTTTAATGTGCCCCAGGTTGGGGGGGGCAGTCTTGGGTTGGGGGTTGGGGGGTAGATTTAGATCTTTCCAAGACCTTCACAAAGTTAAGACCCTCAGGAGTTCCCATTGTGGCTCAGTGGTTGGCGAATCCGACTAAGAACCATGAGGTTGCGGGTTCAATCCCTGGCCTTGCTCAGTGGGTTAAGGATCCAGCGTTGCCATGAGCTGTGGTGTAGGTCACAGACGCGGCTCGGATCCCACATTGCTGTGGCTGTGGCAAAGGCCGGCAGCTACAGCTCCTGTTAGACCCCTAGCCTGGGAACCTCCATATGCCGCGGGTGCGGCTCTACACAAAGGCAAAAAGACCAAAAAAAAAAAAAAAAGAAAGAAAAAAAAACGAAGCTAAGACCCTCAAAGGTAAATTCTATCCTTCCAGCGAAGGGCTGGAGAGAGGGGACGTGAGAGGATATTGTTTGTTTTAGCCTGAACTCTGGTTGGGGAAAAGAAAAGTCTCCTCCTGTCATCATACATGTTTAGTATTTAAATTTATACTACCCTCTAGAACCTCGACTTCAGGCAAAATAATTAAAATAAAAATGAGCCAGTGTTGCCTTTAACCCTAGGGCGCCTGGCACAAGGAAATAAGGACTTCTTGGGAAGGACATAACTTTAACCCCCCAAAAATGGGAGTATTGCAGATAAAAGCCTGGCTGCATGTGAGCTTCTGTGAGAGAGGTGACCAGATTTAGGAAAATAAAACATAAAAACAAATCCAAGTAACTTTGAATTTCAGATGAACAACAAATACTTTTTAATATAAGCATATCCTAAACATTGCATGCAACATACTAATGCTAAAAAATTATTAATTGTTTATCTAAAATTTAAAGTTAACTGGATGTTCTGTATTTTACCTTGCAATCCCATATATGCCAAAGTCAGGAGACACACAAACAGTAGGATTACAATACCCCAGAACACCAAATACTAGCATTATCAGATGTGCACTTTTAAACAATTGAATACATTAAATGATTGAATGCATCTTGAAAACATGAGAAAAAAATATTAAAAAAATGATTTGGAAGTTTTGAAAAAGGACCAAATATTACTTTGAACAACAGATTGGCAGTTTCTTACAAAACTAAACTTACTCTCACATATGGCTCAGCAATCACACTCCTTGGTATTTACCCAAAGGAGCTGAAAACTTATGTCCACAGAAAATCCCACACAGGGATGCACATTACAGCTTTATTTTTATTGTCAAAACTTGGAAGCTACCAAAATCTTCTTCAGGAAGTAAATGGATAAATAAACAGACAATGGAATATTACTCAGCACTAAAAAGAAATGAGCTATTAAGCCATGAAAACACATGGAGGAAACTTAAATGCATATTACTAGGCGAAAGAAGCCAATCTGAGAAGGCTACATACTGTATGATACTAGCTATATTACATTCTGGAATAGGCAAAACTATGGCGACAATAAAATGATCAGTGGTTGTTGGGGGTTAGGAGGAAGGAAGAATGAGTAGACAGAATATAGTGAATTTTTAGGACAGTGAAACTGCTCTGTGTGATACCATGACGGTAGATACATTTCATATATATTTGACAAAACCCATAGAACGTACAATGCTAAAAGCGAACCTTAATGTAAACATGGTCTTTGGGTGATGATGATGTGTTAGTGTAGATTCAGCAACTGTAACAAATGAACATTTCTGGTTGGAAACTCTGATCTGGAAATATCGATAATGGGGAGGCTATGCATTTATGGGGCAGGGTGTATATGAGAAATCTCTGTACCATCTGCCCAATTTTGCTATCGATCTAAAATTCCTTTGAAAAAAAAAGTCTTTTTTTTTAAAAAAAGAAACCAATAGGACTTTTGGAAATAAATATAATGTCATTGAATTTAAAAAGACAAGTAAAACTTCAGGCATGAATAAAATAGTAGCTTAGACACTCTTAGAAAGAGAATTAGTGAACTAGAAGTTAGATCTGAGGCAATTATCCAGAGGGCAGCATAGAAAGATTAAGAGATGGAATATATGTAAGAGAACTTGGGGCCATGAAAGACAGAAAGAGGTGTTTAACATTTGCCCAATAATTTTTCTGGAAGGAGAAAATAGAATAAGAGAGATAAAGTATTTGAGAGATAAATATCAAAAGATAAATACTGAGAATTTTTCTAGATTGAAAAAAAAAAGGACACATTAGATTTAAAAAACACTCATGATCCAATCAGAAAAAAGCAAAAATAAATCCACATGCAAACATATCATAATGAAATTATAGGACATCAAAGATGGAGAAGATCTTAAAAGAAACCAATTAGAAAAAGACTAATATTTTAAAGAGAGGAATTAAAAAAAAGAAGACAAAAGGAAAAAGTATAACCCACCCTTTGGAACTAGACAACTATTTTCAAGCCAGAGTCTCACCTCTTCAAGTTAGGTGGGAAGTTTACTTTTTGAACATTAGTTTCCACACTTGTAAATATTCAGTCCATGGTTATCACTGCTAATTCTATAACAACTCTGTAAAATGCCTACTGCAAAGCCTTGTTTGTTAATGCTTGTTCAGCAAAAAGGAGTTATTGGTTTTATTAATATTATTGACAGAAGTAATTTTCCTATGATATAAATTTCTACAGCATATGATACAAATTCCTCCTTTCCCATGAATCCAATCTCAGGATGGGTAATATTTACGTATATGCCATATTGCAGAAAACAAGATGGCATTTCTTGCTGCAGAAAAGCTGGAACCACCATTATGAGCCTCCTCAAATCTTAAGACAAACTGTAGAGATTCAGCCTTCATGCATCCTTGTCAGCAGGATGTCTTCAGACATACTATGAAAGTCCCTTTAGCTTCTTTTTCTTCAAGACAGCCCTAAAGTTCAAAGATAAACACAAAGGCAACAATTAAGACGTCTTTGACTCCCCTACCCCCAGGCCAGCTTGCAAAGACCCATAGCACTTCGTTATACCACTAATCACCTTTGGTTTCTGCTAGATTGTTTTCCATCTTCCCCCCCTAAACTCTAAACTCCTTGAGGGCAGGTACCTTAACTCTCTTGCTTGCCATTGATGCCACAGAGCTTAGCACATGACCTGGGACTTTGAAGGAGGCACCTCAAAAGTGACTGGGTCTTCAGGCAGAGAAAAGAAACCACAAGTTAGGGGTGGAATTCATTTGCAGGATTGCTGTACATAAAAACATGGCATTTTTCTAGAGTGAAAGGGATTCTAGAGAACATCTAGTCTTCTTCCCATTGTGTTTCCAGATGAGGAAAATGAGGAGTGCCACAATCGGTCTGAAAATCCAGGGCTATAAAATGGTGGAAATCAGACCCAAATCCAGTTTTGCCAGTTCCTGAATAATGCTGCTTACATTCTACTGTGTTGCCTAGAGGACCAGGATCATGACTGTGTGTAAGTGAAAGAAGCCAGAACAAAAGAACTAGTACTGTATGATGCCAGTTACATGAAGTATTGAGAAGAGGCAAATTCATAGAGGTAGAAAGTAGATTAGAGGTTACCAGAGTTTGAGGGGACAGAGGAATGAATGGGGAGATATGGCTTAATGATGTCAGAGATTTGTTTGTGGTGATGAAAAGTTTTGGAAATAGTGGTATGGTTGCACCACTACATAATATATATTAATATCAATGTATTATTATATAATATATATTATCACTGAAATGTATGTTTAAAAATGGTTAAAACAGCAAATTTCATGTTGTGTATATCTTACCACAACTAAAAAGAGAAAGAAAAAAAAATATCATGGCTCTGGTCCTTCCCCACTCTCCTTGTTTCTCCAAGCCATTTGTAGGATGGGGACAAAAATTTTAACAAGCATTAAGAAAAAAATCACAGAGGGGAAGGTGTAACCAGGCAGAGACAAATGCATGATGTAGGACCATCCAATTAAAAGTGGCACTTCTCTATTATTAACCCACAATTTCTCAGCAAAGTAAAATCTTTGAGCTGATACTGGAAAAAGGCCAGTTCTATAAGCTATTTTACTTTTCTGGATAGTGTGTCAAATAACTGTTAAAACCATAAAAGACACCATATGGCATCAAAGAAAGGGAAAAAGAGTTCTTTTGTTGTTGTTGTTATTCAATGAACAGTCAGTTCTCTATTCTAAAAAAATTAAGGTGCCGTTAAGAGAAAAAATTCAAAAGTGTCAAGAAGACATATCCAAAATGGAAAGGAAGTTGAAAAGATAAATAAAATGAGCATTCCTTTAGCTATATTTGGTGGAGTCCTGCAGAGAAAAAAATTCCAGCTAGGTAGCATTGAGACATAGTTTATTAATGCAGTTTCTGCCACAGTAGGACACAGAAAGAGAAATTGGTAAAAACAGTCACATTAAAAAATTATGACTCCTACATCTGATCTTTATGAATACACAGAAAAGAAACGTCTTCCTGAGTTGTCCTTGGGCCATGTTGAGGCAAAGATGCAAAGAATTTTTTTTTTTTCCAAAGCCCCACAACAACACTATTTGCTCACATATAGCAAGAACAGACTGAAAGTTATGACACTGCACCCACATTCAGGGGATTTTAAAGGTGTTTATAAAAAGTCTCTAGGTGAGATTTTGAGCACTTCTTCCAATTACATTTTGAAATACACTCGAGTCCTCTGTTTTGAGATTTTTTGGCCACACTCGTGGCATGTGGAAGTTCCTGGGCCAGGGGAGAATCCGTGCTGCAGTCGTCTGCTTTGCCACAGCTGTGCTGATGCCCGGTCCTTAATCCGTTACACCACATGGGAACTTTCTTGAGTCTTTCGTTTTTAAAGAGTTTACAAAATTGAAATCTGCTTGTATCTCCTTTGGGGGAACAATTATAGTAGGCGGTGAACTTGTTATAGTAGGTGATGAACTAGATAGACTCTTAGAGCTGGAAAATTTACTGATTACCTAATCCAGTGTTTTGTATGGTGTAGACTATGCCAGACTGATGAGGTATTAAATCAGGTCAGAGGGTTATGGCTATCATCAGGAAGCAGAGGAAGAGGAGGGTAGAATAAAAGTGAATTGAATATAAAAGTGTGTTTCATACACTGTTCTGTGAAACTTTTGTTTCAGTTGTATGAGTGTGTGTGTGTGTGTGTGTGTGTGTGTGTGTGTGTGTCTATGTGTGTGCCCACACGTGCTGGGTCACAGTGTAAAGTGTGTGTCTTACTGCGAGTTCTGGTGAAAAAATTGGAACATTATCAATCCAATCAAACACATCCTCTTCCAGGTGACACTTGGAACTAGAGAGGAGAAATAACTTTCCCAAGTCACATGACTCAGAAATAGCCAGAGTCTCTTGACGCCCAATATCCTTTCTGTTTGACCCTAATGATAAAAATATGCTTGGAGGTAGGCTTCGACTCTTGCCCTGTGGTTTCCATACCACCTTGGCAGCTGACATTCCATCCCTTTCTGGAGTAATTCCTGCGCCTCTGGATCAACTGGACTCCCCTCTCCTTTAATACTCTTGCCAGCCTTACACCACATGGGATCAGTAGTTCTGTGCCTAGGCTTGGAAGATCCACAGCAACTGGGGAGGTCAGAAGATGCACAGTTCCACAGCTTACTGCTCCCTGGAGCTGATGAGCCATATTTCACAGAATCATAGCCACCCTGTGAAAAACAGCGGGTGCATGTGACAACTCACACAGAGGGCATTCGCAGAAAGGAGACAACCAGCTGACAGCTGTGGGCTTTAGGTAATTCCTGCCAGACTCATGCACCCTGGCTGGTCTTCCTAAGCCAAAATAGAAGCATGTAGAAAGTGTTCTATGACTGCAAAGATAGAGCAGGATTATGAAAGAGGATCCTTCCTGAGACTCAAAGCGTCTCTGGTTTTGCCATAGAGGGGGAAAGGATTTACCCTCTTCCCCAAATAACAAATAACTTATATTGTATTGACTCTGTGTCTGGCACTATTCTGAGAATATTTCATTGACACTGTGCCTGGCACTATTCTGAGAATGTTACATATATTTACTCATTTAATCTACATAATCAACCTCTAGGCCTTGAGAAGTCTCTCTTAGCTGCAGTAGTAGGCAGGTGAAGTGTTGAGAGGTGTTAAAATAATTTGTTTTTCTTCCTGATTCGAAGACAGGAGGGCAAGTACTCTTAATAGAGTTTAGAACTATGTCATGACAAAGTGAATTAATCAATAGTCAAATCCAGGGAATAAAGGTCAACTGCCTACTTTCCCTTGGCAGATGGAATTGGGAGGAGGACCGTTCTTGCAAAGATTCATCACTTTTTGATGCTTTCCAGAAGTGGTGATGGATTTGCAATGAACCATCTACTGGTTTTTAAAATCGCCCTCATATATTTGTAATATAGCTGCCTTTGGTGCAGGCGATCTGCCTGAGTCCTAAAACCAGACACTCAGCCCATATAGATCAAACCTATGCCCTTGGCCATATGATCCAGTGCTTTATGCAGGATTGTATGATAGAAAAAGGCTCTCAATCATTTAAAAGTTAGGGGGTTTTTTTTGTCTTTTTTGTCTTTTTAGGGCGGAACCTGCAGTATATGGAAGTTCCCAGGCACAAGGCCAGGTATGGAACCCACATTTTCATAGATACTAGCCGAGTTCATTACCACTGAGCCACAATGGGAACTCCGAGTTTACTGTCAATTTCAAAAGCCAAACCTGACCTTCGAAACTTCTAGCTTTGTCTTTGATGATGAAAATAGTAGAAATTTACTGAGGTGTAAGAAAGGCAAGATTTTTTTTAAGAGCAATAGAAAGTAACTTTTTAAAAAGTACCTGTAGATGGCCTTATGTTTTATATATTAACATTTAAATCCCATAATACTTTGATTGAATCTCCATTTCATAGATGAGGGAAATATGTTAAACAACTTGCTGAAAGTAAATACGTGAAGGACAGAATTCAGAATATAAGTCTGCCTGCAGAACCCATTACTCTTTCCACATCATGCTGCAGCCTGAATGTTTTTTTTTCCTTCTTAATCTGAAAAATGAATTAGCCCTAGCAGCATTCACTGACCATGGCAAAACATTAATTGATCTTTCCATGTCACAGCCCACCAATTATCCACGAGGAATAGCAACAGTTAAAACCTCTTCTCTGTAATTAAGTCTTGGTTCCTTTAACAACTCCACCATGTAATTAAACTTATTTCTTGAACAGGCAGATATGGTTCACTAAAGAATCTGAGAAGAACCATTTAAATTATGCTTAGTTTCTTGCTCTGGGTTAACCACGGTCAAGTCTGGGCTTGCAATTGAAGTTCAGGAGGAACGTGGAGAATGCTGCTAGCCCAGAATTTACCAGTGCTTAAGTTCTATGGGAGTCAGGGTGTATTTCCTGTGCATCTGTGACACTTCTAACTTAGCTTTGTCCATTGTTTTCCTCTGTGAACACGTCGACATGCAGATTGCTGAATATTTACCTTTTTCTTGGAGCAGCCTCTGTTGACTTGGACAGCAAATCTCATATAGTTATTGTTAATCATCAGAAATGGAAAATGTTTCTTTTTGAAAAGTGCAACTATCAGAGGTTTCATATTAACGACATCGTGAGAAAGATATAATTGCCGTTATCACTACAGGCTGTGGCCATATCATGAAAATATTTGGCTTACACCACAAAGTTTTTGGACTCTTTTTTGAGTTGGCTTAGCATAGGCACTGAAACATAAGGATGACATTGAATAGTTAAATTACACACTGTGTTGTAATGCAGAGCGAGAAGGGAGACCCACAGTGATTTAATACAATCATGAGTCTATAAAACCCTAGGTTTATAAATACAAGTCAAATAAAAATCTTTTAAAGCAGCCAAAAGTTGCTTTGAGTTAAAGGTCATTAAATAAAAAGGAGATAACAAGCAAGATCATTTAGACCCACACAGCAATAAAATGCCAAGATAAGACATGAATGGGTCATTAAAGAAAAAAAAAAAGACGCAAACCCACTCCCTCTCTTCTCCCCTCTGGGTCAAAAAGCTTAAGAAAATACAACGATACTTTCAAAGTTTGAAGTCCTCAAGAAGTAAGGGTTCAAGTGACATATACAAATCACTATACACTTTCCTGGTCTCACAATGGCTGCTGAGGGGACCATGCAATTAGCATGGGGGGTAGGGAGGATGGATGGGTGGGAAACACTACAATCTCTTAAGAGAACCGGATGAATCCAGATGTTAGAGATTACTACGATCTCCTGGATGCAATAGAAACTATGCTGAGAGATTAAAGAGACATACTAATTTATGACTTTTCCTACCTGTTTGCAATGTGTTCAGCCTATTATCTATACACATTGTGATGCATGGTAACTACAAGGCAGACAATCAGGTGCACCACGTGACCACTGGAGTTAAGTTTAAAGTGGGGTACTGGTTGAATTTTAGTCTGCACATCTGGTTCCATCATATTTGCCAAATGATTAATTTAGGACTATATTACAGTGAAATCCTTTTATATCAAAGTGTTATTTGCCAGGAAATAGAATACTTCCCTTCCACATCTCCCTCCACCATCTCCCACATTCTACGCTTAACTCTGAAATTTCCAGCACCAAGGTTCATTTGAGTGAGCAGGACAGGGAATCGAGTCTTGTCTTTGTTCAATTCTCCAAGGTCTGTGGTCACAACTGGGATGTACACGCATCCTTTGTTTTAAAAGCACATCCACAAGGGAGAGACTCAAGAGCTTATTCTAAAACCAGGTAGGGCATCAGATACCTCAAGCAGTTAAAGCCACAGGCATTAAATTCTAAATTTTAAATTGCCTTTTATTGAAATATAAGTTTGTTTAGTATATTTACACCACACTTTATGCACATATATACAGAGAAGGCAAATTCTGTCAAATAAAAAAGTTTTTCATAATAAAAAATTAAAATAAAAACAAAGTAAAGTGCATGAAACTTATTTTTTTTCCTTCTGGTGAACATCATCATTGTCAAGATTTTGGACGGTTGGGTAGGGGGAAGAAGAAGAAATTCATTATTTGACTCAGTCGGTGCTGCATTTGTAGCCCTCAGGCCAAAATGACGAGCTGTAAGGTACAAATCAGACAAACTGTCATCGTCTGGAGGACTCCCCCCATTCTGTAGGTCCTGCTCTCTTTGTCCTATCGGGAGCGGTTTCTCAGCTCTTAACAGTGATCTCACCATCGCGGAGCCGGAACAAAGGGAGAACACAGGAAGGGGGCTCCACCAGCCCATGTCATAGCCCTGTTCGGGGGGGCCACCAGCGCTGCGCTTGGTAGGAAATTCCAGAATTAGCTCAATGGCTCAAATAGAAGTTTTCCTTTTTTTTTCCGGAAAGGTAATGACGGGGCTAAGGAAAGGGGTGTATCTCCCACAGGGACGGCCACCCGGGGGCCAAACTCCAGGCAGCAGCCAGTTTCTTTGGATGCAAACTCCGTGCTGGCACAGGGAAGAATCCTTTTATAGGCTGGGTGGAGGGAATGTTACACTTCTCGCCTCGGTGAGTTCGTCCTCCCAGAACTCTGAAAGGAAACAGCTTGGGACTGAGAGAAAGGGGCAGGTAGGTGAAGCTGAAGTTTTCAGCCGCCTTCGCGCTCGGGTCTGCGTCTGGGCGTTGGCCGGCTGGTGCCAGGCGGTGGCAGAGACGGCACCTTTCCCCCATCATCCATTCCCCAGCCAGGGGTATCTTTCTTTCTCTTCCTTCCTCCCTCCGGGGGATGTTAAGTCCCCGGTCGGCGACCGTACTTAGCCTTACAGTGCAAAATGTGCTTGGCGAGGAAGTCGAGGCGGCGCTGCAGCAGCTGAGCGTGGGGGTCGGCGAGCGCTGCTAGCTCGGGGAAGCGAGGCTCGTGGTGCTGGTAGAGGCGCAGTAGTCGGGCGGCCGCGTCCCGGCCACGGTGCAGTTCCAGGACGCGCCGCGCTGTCCGCTCGCGAAACACGCATACTGACTGCAGCAGCGGCTCGTTGTACTTGTCCCACATGCCAGCCACCCGGTAGCCGTGCACCAAGCCCGCCTCATTGTCCAGAAAAACCAGTGCCCCGCCGGGGCCGCGGTGCAGGTTGCTCGTGGCGCGTTGCATAACCCTCGGGTCCCACTGCAGGCTGAAGAGGTTGCTGACTAGCCGGTCGAAGTTGGCAGTCAGGTAGTCGAAGAGGATTAAGTCGGTCCATTGCACCAGGTCCACCAGTTCCGCCTGGCTGCGGTTGGCCAGCTCGCCCCCTGCGGCGCGCAGGGGCCGCAGATGGCCGTCTTCAGAGCGCCAGGGCGCGGGCACCACCACGTCCGTGAGGTTGGGCAGCCAGCGAGTCAGGCTCACTACGCTGCCCTCGGTCCAGTGCGCGGCACGAAGCTCCTCCTGCACCTGAGCCCACTGCGCGCCGCGAGCTTCCACCCGGGCCAGTGCCAGCGGCGGCACGTGGCGCTGGAGGCCCAGCAGGCGTGCCAGGTAGTAAGACAGGGCCTCGCCCTGTATCTGCTCCGGGTTGATGCCGTAGCGCACGCAGGCGCGGGTGCCGTCGGCGAAGCGAGCCAGCCGGTTGGAGCTGCGCCCGCAGCCCCCGCGCTCCAGGGCCACCACCCGGGCGCTGCGCGCCGCCTCCAGCCACGCCGCTGCCTGGGCCTCCGAAAAGCCCGGGGGCACCTGCTCCTCCAGGCCGCGGCTCCAGAAGACGCCCCCGTGCACCGCGGCGCGTTCCTCCGGCCAGGACCGTCCGGTTGGCACGTGCCGCCTCAGCTCACCCGGGGGCTGCCCGGGCGGGCCGTCAGAGCTCGCCGCCAAGGTAAGCAGTACCCGGAAAGTTTTCAGGGAGCTGCCGCGGGCGTCCCGCGCCAGGGGCGGAGGCAGAGGGAAGCGAGCCGCTGGCTCCCGGCCTCCGCTCTGGGCCGGGCGCCGAGGGAGTCGGTCTTCGGGCGGCTGAGAGGCGGGCAGCTCGGTCCGCGGCGGGAGGAGTCCGCCCCACAGCGCTAGCAGCGAGCCCAGCGCCAGCAGCCAGAGCCCCGCGCTGGCGGCGGCGCCCCGCATCCTCCTGCCCATGCTTCCCGGGCCGGGCCGGTGCCGCCGCCGCTTCAAGCCGAGCCCCGGCGCCCGGGTCTCGGCGGCGAGGCGGGCCCGGGAGCTTGCTGGCTCCGGGGCTCCGGGCGCCTCAGCTCCATCGCTGCCGCGGGGCGCTGCGAGGCTCTACGCGGCGCTCTGCCCGGCGCTGAGAACTAGCCTCGCTGCCGCTTCCCAGCTGCTTTTGTATTTCGCTGTGAGACCCTCCGGCGGGCGCGATTCACAGGCGCCCAGACCACGTGGGAGCGAGGGGGATCCCCCTCCCCCTCCTCCGCCGGCGCTCCCCGCCCCCCTACTCCCCCGCCCCTTCCCCTCTTCTTCCCCTTAAAGCGGCGATGGCTCCTTCCTAGCGGGAGAAGCGGTCCCACACTCACTCAGGGACTTAGGGGCCAGGAGCAGGAAGCTGGGCTGGCGGCGCCCGCGTGGGGGCGTCGGAGCCGGCAGCACAGAGTTGAAGTCACGCGGGGTGGGAGCTACGCGCCCCTGGTTCTCGCGGGGGTTAGAGTGGTCGCGGAGTTCCTGAGGGAAGCTCCCGTCCTCCTGCAAAGTTCAGACTAACCCCCACCGCTCTCGCCGCGCCGCCGGGCGTGGATTGGGGCGGGTCTCTTTGCCTTCTCCGTTGCCGACGGTGATTCACCCTGCCTTATGTAAATCCCTGGGAATCTCTCCGAGCCGCAGAGGATGTGACTCCAGCCGGGTTAGGACAACCATCTGTAGCAAACAACTTTGAACTGACACCCCCTTTCCTGAGCGCGCTCACCACACTGGTCTCTGAGGGCTCTGCGTTTTGAGGTTGGTCGCTCTGCTTTTACCCAGTGACTCACTGGGAATTAAACCTTGTTGTGCAAAAACATCTAGGCAGGTGTTCAACAAAGCATCTGTCCTCGGTTCTGGTCACAGAGCAGGAAAGTGCAGAGAGCTGGCCCCCGTGATTACGGGGCTCACATTCTTGGGAGATGTTCCGGTTGCCCCCGAGAGCGTTTTTACCAAGGATCCGATCCACTGCAGGAGAAGGGGCTTCAGAGACCATTTCTCTAAAGAAACGGTACTGTTTTGCCCAGGAGGAAACTGAGGCACAGAGAAGGGATAGGCGTGCTCAAGATCCCAGAGGTAGCAAGTGGAGAAACTAAAATTCAAACTGAGGTCTCTGGGCAGCGTGCCACTTGATTTTCCCTCCAGGGAGAAAGTTCACTATTTTTATCAAGTTGTTAGCGTTCTCCTTTTTAAAAAACTCACTGGCATTTAGCTAGTCACTTTATTCCTCAAATATGATTTTCAATTCAACAAATGAAAAAAAAAATCCCCCATATTGCATTTAGCTTAATAGTTTAATGGTTTAAGGCAAGAAGTGGTTGGAGGAGGGGGTGGA
This sequence comes from Catagonus wagneri, assembly GCA_004024745.2. Lineage (NCBI taxonomy): Eukaryota > Metazoa > Chordata > Mammalia > Artiodactyla > Tayassuidae > Catagonus > Catagonus wagneri. The sequence goes on from PVHT021183666.1 coordinate 14,160,897, forward strand.
GGAGCAAAAAAGTAAACAATAAAAAAACAAAACAAAACAATAAACCACATTGTCTTCCAGCCACTTTTGCATTCAGTCCACCCAGAGAGCTCTTGGATAAGAATCGGCTCTCCCTCTCACTTCTCTGAATAAGACTGTGTCCCAGATCCAAGTCAAGATTCTCAGGTAAGACACAAGATGGGGGGGAGGGTGGTGCAATCCATCTCTGAAAGCAGGAGTTTGAAATCAGGTTCCTTTCATGTGTTTCTTTTCTCTCTTTTTATCCTCCCCCCCATCAGATATAAATGGGGGTTTTCACTGCAACAGCTCATCACCTGGCACTGCTTATATTTATACTCCAAAGAATGAATGAACCCTAAGGTTTGTGACTAAACAGAGGCATCCAAGGGCCACACCTGGGGTCTCCCAGTGCTGCCCCAGTATAGCCTCAAGTGTTTCCATAGTGACTGTAGTGTAGAGTCTTTGCTGAATCTCCCCTGCACCCCATGGTGGCAATACCATGCCTTGTTATAGATCTTATCTGATGATATTACTGTGGCCCCCATATGGATATATCAGAATCTTAATTCATTGAAGGTACTCTCTTTGTGCAAGCCCCTTAACCTCATCTTTCCCTAAAGGGAAAGGGCTATGTCTTAACAACTTTCTATGTGTCTTTACCATCTAACATAATATATTGCACTAAAAAAGTGCTCAGTAAATTGAATTTATTTTTTTGTGTTTTGGTTTAACTTTTGAAAAAAAATTTTTTTTTTTTTTTTTTTTTTGGAATGCGTTGCTTTCAGCTCTGGTAAACTATAAACAAGATCTCCATCTTGTGGGCATAAGTAGAATATCATCTAACTAGAGAAAAGTATTCGTTTTTTAGCAGGTGGGTTAGTTAAGTTAAAGTCTGAATATTATTTGGCTACCATGGCCCATGCCATTATCTAGGGGCTATGGGGAAATCCATTGTAGTTGATGTCTGTCTTTTTAGCTATGAACAGAAACTATAAATAACTCTATGAGGAGTCTGTGTTGTCTGTTGTTTATGGCTGCCTGGCACTTAGTGGGTGTTCGGTAACACTTTGATGACTAAATCATTGGAACGTTAATGAGACAAAGCTCTGCAAGTAGCACACATCAAGTCATTTAAAAAGAAAACCTGCTTACTACTAAAAGATACAAAATAAGAACTTTCATTTATGAAAGACAAAAAAGTACTGGTGAAGAATCCACATAATGCAAGAAAAAGAAGCACATAATTTCTCAACCCAGATGACTCCAGATCCCAGAATCTTCTAATTGAGTTACTGGTATTGACAAAGAAGACTGCAGCCTTAAAGCAGTCAGCTAAGCTCTTACACCTCAGAAGACAGACTGACTGTAGCCTAGCCCTTTGCCTGCAGCCGCTGGATGGAATTGCACCCCGCATACTCGAACAAGTGCCTCTGTTAGATGCACTGACAGAGGCTTAACGAGTGCTTTGAAAAGGAGAGCTACCGAAAACCATAGGAAAGAAGCAAAACTGAAAAGAAATGGAAAGTTGAATGGGATTTAAATGCACTGTTTAATGATTATTTTAGACAGTGTTTAAAAACACTTCTCTGTTTCCCTGAAAGATGAAGACACTCCCATTCTCCTTTGCTTCTGGGCCTAAAGACAGCCTCCCGCCCCCCCCCCCCGCCCCAAGCCCCTAAGGCTCCTTGGGGTGCACCATTCATCACAGTGAGTGACCTCAGTCCTGCCCCCTGGCAGTTCCTTGGGGTACGAGGGGAGGCGCTGTTCTTTTGTCCCTACCTGGGAACCTATTTTCACCTGGAGAACTCTCTTGACTGTCCCCAGAGCTCCTCCCTGAGCCTCACCTTCCAATTGCTTCACATTCTTCCGCAGTCCTGTTTGAAGAACGATCTGGTTTCTAGAACAGTGCCTCCTGGGGAGCAGAGACGAGGTGGGGTTGAGGGGTAGGCACAGGGCAGCTGGCTGGGAGTTGGAACATTTCTTAGTCTGGCATTTTCACTCACTGGCTATTTCCTTTCCGGCTAGTTATTTCCCTTCTTGGAGTTTCAGTTTCCATGTCTGAGAAATGAGGAACATAAATCTTCCCTACCTCACAGGGCTGCTGTGAAGTTCATGCGAGATGTCAGTAATACCCACAACAGTATTAGCTGCACAGGGGCTGAGCCCTGCACACAGGTTCTCTTTCACCTTCCAGGCAAGCAGTCTTGTCCCCACTTTACAGACGGGAAACCAAAGCTTAGCCGGTCACTGGCCTGAAGTCACGCAGCAAAGTCAAGGGCAGGGCTAAAATTCCAGAATTAGGGCGGTCAAACCCTTTGTAAATTGTCAACTACTAGAAAAATGTCAGGTAAAAAAAATTATTGAATTAAATCGAAGTAGACTCAGCTCGGCTTAAAGTTTGCTTTGAATTGTTCTCTGGGTTTGCCACCTAAAGAAATAGTCAAGAGCCAGATTGTCTGGATTTATTATTTATTTATTAATTTACTTATTTTTGTCTTTTTGCCTTATCTAGACCCGCACCCGCAGCATATCGAGGTTCCCAGGCTAGGGGTCTAACAGGAGCTGTAGCTGCCGGCCTTCGCCACAGCCACAGCAACGCGGGATCCGAGCCGTGTCTGCAACCTACACCACAGCTCACGGCAACGCCGGATCCTTAACCCACTGAGCAAGGCCAGGGATCGAACCCGCAACCTCATGGTTCTTAGTCGGATTGGTTAACCGCTGAGCCACGAGGGGAACTCCTAGATTGTCTGGATTTAAAATTTACCAAGTGTGTGACTTTGAGTAAGTTACTTGACCTCTCTGTGCCTCAGTTTTTTTCATCTGTATGACACAGTAATAACAGTGACATTGGTATTACTGGTACTAATTATAATAAAATAATATTTGATAAGGACTAGTAATTAATAAATAGTGGCAAACCTTATAACTTATTGTGATGATTAAATTTGACCCTGTATTCACTCACAGACATAGAGGACAGACTTGTGGTTGCCATTGGGGGGCGGGGAGGGATGGACTGGGAGTTCGGGGGTAATAGTGCTAACTATTACATTTAGAGGGGATAAGCAATGAGGTCCTTGAGATCCTATTGGATAGGAACTATGTCCAATCTCTTGGGATAGAACATGATGGAAAATAATATTAAAAAGAATGTTTATATATAGGTATGACTGAATAATTTTGCTGTATAACAGAAAATGGTACAACACTCTAAATGAACTATATTTTAATAAAAAAAATTCGTGCCTGTATTTAAATCTCTTAAAAGACTAAGAATTCACTAGCTTTATCATTGTTTTAAATTGAAGTATAGTTGATTTACAGTCTTGTGTTAGTTTCAGGTGTACAGCAAGAAACTATAAATTCAGGTATAAATTCTTTTTTAGATTCTTTTCTGTTATAGGTTATTATCAGATATTAAATATAGTTCCCTATGCTATTCAGAAGATCCTGTAGTTTATCTATTTTATATACGGTAGTGAGTATCTGTTAATCCAAAACTCCTAGTTTTTATTAGTCCCTTTCCATCCAGTTTCTCTGCTTTGTTGCCCAGATGGGGTCCCCTCCTTTGCCCATTGCTGTCCTCCACCAAGCCTCCCTTGGGTCTTGAGAGCCTGCCTAGTGTATCCTCTTTATACCTCAGATGGACATCTTCCCTGCAAATATTGCTCTTTTCCTTCCCTGTGGAGTCCATCCAGCTGGACCCTACCAAGGATACCAGTGCAACTCTTGTTGAAATCCTGGAGCCTCCAGCCAGCCTCGAGTAGCGGGCTTCCTGTCACCCACTGTGCTTCATTCAATTCTGCCTTTTTCTGGGTCTTCTGAGTTACAAGCCCCTCCCAAAGACAGAGGCCCCCTAATGCACCCTTCTAGATTCTTCTACAAAACAGAAAAGAGGAAAGATCACGTCTGAGAGAGGAGTACAATATTCCTTGAAACTGGGAATGACTCCTGGTTTAGCTTTTACTAGCTGTGTGATTTCAGGTAGCTTTCTAACCTGTCTGGGCCACAGTTTCATTATTTGTGTTTCCTTCTTCTCTACTCTGTCTCCCCCTAGGGTTCATTCTTTTTCTACTTAAGGATCGTTCTCCTTTTCTTGGTTGGTATCTTGCCATTTGACCATGATCTGGATCTCCCAAGAGCTGCTTAACTGATTTTGTCTGTACATACCTGGGTGTCGATGGCAGGTAATGTGTACACCTGGCTCCAGGTAAATCCTTTAGGGTAACTAGAAGGAGATCTAGAACTACAGTAGTCTTTGCTTTCAGCCTGTCTGCCTGAACGAGTCCCAGTTTTAAGAACACATTGTGTTTCTGGAAAGAAAGTCAAGGTTGACGCAGACCCTTAATTTATGATGAGACTTAGAGGTATAAGATTCTCTTTATTCCTTATAGCTCTCTTTTTGACCTGCTTCTGGAAAAGGTTCCTATTGCCACTGGCATTAGAGACTAGAATCTAAAGGTTGGAGCGTTGGTAAATTAATTTAGTGTATTTAAACACATATTTCAGTCATACATCATCGTATCCTAGTTATAGGATATATGGTAAAAATTCTGGACTAGGCATTTGGGGACATGAGTTTCTTTCTCTACTATAATTTAGTTCAACTGACATTTATTATTCACATACCAAAGGCCAAAGAACTGGGCGAAAAGTGATGGCATCAGATTTTCTCTCATCCTTAACACCTGCATCAGGAAGCTTTAGTTGTGTTTTCTTCATCTTTCTCCTTCCCCCCTTCTTGGCAGGTCCCTGTCCAACTCCCTGTGTCTGGTGCTGAAGGGGAAGCTGAATCTTGGTTGGGCCAAGCCAGTCGCTGTGCTTTTAATCCCCTTGCCAGTGTTGCATTTAGGCTTCAGCATAAGACACCATTCTGGCCAGGGATCTTTCTGGAAAAGATATCTGTGCTGTTACAAAAAGACACAGAAAAGATATGGCACTTTCCTGCATGGTTCAGATCTAGATTTGAGTCCTAGGAATGAGGGATATCATCACATAACTGCAGGAGAGCCGAGTGGGCACACTGAGGGTGGCAGAGTGGAAAGAGGGAAGGAACCTGGGCCCTTGGTGGGCCTACCAAGCTCCTGAATTAACCAGCTCTGGAGCCGCCCTGGTTCTGGAGTTCCCTGGTGGTTTACCCCACTCTGAGTTGGGGTTTTTGTTGTTTGCAGCCAAAAGATTCTTAAATGACATCCCTCTCACACCAGAGCTTGCAAACCAGAAAGAAGGCAAATATGTGCACAGAACTCATTCATCACAGCTGTGCTGCTGCAGAGGCAGTGTACTGTCATCTTTTGGCACGTGCGTGTCATCCACAGCCAGGCTGAGTCTTGCACTTACTAATTGTGCTGTTTTGGGAAAGTCACTCAGCCTCTCTGGGCCTGTTAACTCATCGGATAAATGGAAACGATAGCTGCTCTTTCCTCATAATATTATTGTGTGGATGAAATGCACATCAAGCACTTAGTAAGTGCTCAATAAATCTTATTGCTTGCTATGGCTAGTGTGGAAATAGAAACCATGCGAGAGCACAGAGGAGGGGGCAACTCATTCTAGGGAAGGTCAGGAAGACTTCACCGAGGAGCCAGATGTGAAGCTGGATCTTGCAGTGTCTGGGAAGGAAGGACATTGGGACAAAGGGAACAGCGTGTGAGCTCATTCCCACATCCTTCAGGAGCACGATTTCCTCATCTGTAAAAATACTTGAGTTTGTTGGATTCCCCTAACTCTCCTTTGAGGCAAGAAACAAATCTCAGACCTCCTTCCTAGATTGAGAGGCGACAGATGGGAGACTGTCCACGGCCCCTTCATCCTTTGCAGCTTGCCCTGGAGAAATTCACTCAACAAACATTTGCCACCAATGGAGGCGGCTCTCGCTGGCTTTGTTGATTTCTTTGTTCGTGGCAGCCCAGAGCCTTATCTGCCACACAATTAGCGATGCTACACTTCCTGAGCTTCCCCAGGCCCCGCGCATCTCATCAGTCAGATAGATGCTGAAGCTTAATTAAGCTTGTAAGGCTTTCTGATTTCCTGAGATGAAAGGTGGCCCATAAGTACTAGGTTTTATTTTGGTGGCTCCTGCCAAGGGTTATTATAAATAGGGCTTAGTGCCACGTGGCTGAGCTCTTAGGGTGATAATGTGTCAAGACCAATGGAGGCTGCCGAGAGCAGAGATATTATCATAATGGTTCCATCATAGGCAGTGGGTGTTAATGGAAGTGGCTGTGAAAAAAAAAAAAGTACTGCAGGCAGCAAAGCCGGACTAAAGGTGGCTGCGAGTGAAATATCGGCAGCTCCTGGGATCTCCATCATAATCATTAGCTATATTAGCCTCGGAGCCATTCTTCTGCCATCTCTTCTAGGCTAGACTCAGACTCAAATAAAAAATGATGCTTTAAACTCCAAATGAAAATGTATTCCTTTTCTGCTTTTTAAAATCCATTTACATTAAAATGATGGCCAGCAGGTAAGTAATTTATAACTGGGGGCTTACTGCAGGGTGGACGTCAGAAAAGTGAGAAGCCTAAGTGGGAGACCAGGGGACTTGCAGGCCCAGAAAGTCCTCAGTGTGGGGCTGATAAGAGGCTGGAGGAATATGCAAAAACAAAGGGTAACTTAGGGACACTTGCTGGTGGTGGGGAAGAGTGAATGGAGAGGTAGCTTCATGTTTCAACAGTGAGGTTCTTCAGTGATGCAGCCTTCATTAAGACTATTCTAGCTTCCTGGGCTCCGGCTTTCATTGTCTAAAACTGGTCTTTGGCATCCCACAGGCCGATGGTCAATAGCATCTGGTGATGATGGTGGCAATAATGATGACAGTGTGTAACCCCGTTGTTAGCTGAACCATCTCTTCTCTTTCCAGATCTAGTTGACATTGACTCAGATTCCTTTTCCATGGCTTGGGAGGGGCCAGAAAATTTCCTTCCATTTCTGAGACTCCCTTTGTTCCTCAAGCTGCTTGTTGCTTTGACTCCAACACTCAGTAGCATGAGTATGAAGTTCAATGCCTTATCCACTGTCCCCAGAACCCCCATCCACTTGGGCTGAGGATATGAATTTAGTGACTTTACTGAAGATCCGGGGGGCTCTCGGGGTGGGGTGGGGTCACATCACTGTGCAAGGCCTTCAACCATCTAGCTTTCCTTACTTTCCTTTCCCTCATCCTCTCCCCTGTGTGGAAACGCAGGCGTCACTTGCCTCTTTCTTCATGTAACTCAGGGCTGCTCCCGTTGAGGCCTCTGCAGGATCTCAGCTTCTTCCCAGGTCTGCTGAATGGCAGGGTTTCTCTTGGGATCAAGTTGGGAGCAGAATTTTGGTGAACACCCCTAAACAAATCCGGGGTACTTTCCTCCCCTCCCGCCTGTAGAACACAGAAAAATAATTTATTCCAACAGTTAGCAGAAATAAGAAACTCATCCTGAAAATATACTTTGGTATAATTTTGGTGAGACAGATTTTCCCTCTGAACATGTTCTCCTGATGTCCCCACTGGAGTCTTATTGTCTCGTGACAGTTTTTAAGCACTTTCCTGATTCCTCTGATGTGAGCAGACAGGAGCCATCTTCAGATCTGCAGGTTCCCAGGAGGACGTAACGAAATTTCTCAGAAGAAAAGCACTTTCTATCTCAGAAGAGTATGGTGGCAGCACAGTTCAGGTTCAATAGCAGACCATTCATCAAAGTTTAAAAAAGGTGACAGGAGGCGTTCCATTGTGATGCTGCAGGTTAAGGAGCTGGGGTTGTCACTGCAGTGGCTTGGGTAGCTGCTGCGGTGTGGGTCCAGTCCCTGTCCTAGGAACTTTCACGTGCTATGGGCGTGGCCAAAACAATGGTGACAAGAAAAAAACACTGCATTGTAGAATAAGATACTCAAATGTGGTGTGAACGTTTAAGGCATCTGATGGTGAGAATCGGTGAGTCAAGAAAGGTGGTCTGGTTATGGAGGTGATTTTGCATCTAGAGGAATTCTCTTTGTGACTTTGATGAATGAGCCCGGGCAAGCAGGTCTTCTTCCTCAAGGCCAGTGGTGCTTAAGGTACCAGATGGTTTCATTTTTCAGCTGTGGTCTAAAGGAAGGGTTGAGTTGGGCCAGAAGTGCCATCAGCCAAAAGAGATAGCAGCAAACGGAACAGGTCAGCAACCTGGTGATGATAACTCCCCAGCGGGGATCCTTGGGGATGAACCAGGGCACTAGGAAGCCGATGAAGCCCAAGAACACACTCATCACGATGAGAGGCACCATGAGGCAGGTATAAGCCACGGTTGCCGAGGCCCCTGCCCCACTGCCTCAGTTTGTTCCAGAATGTTTCCAGGGTACTTTCTGCATCAACGCAGTGTGGGCGAGCTTTTCACACACTGTCTTTAAGACCTCCCCTCACCTCCTCCGTGCCTCCGGAGGTGTTATTCCTCTATTTCATTGATGGGAAAACCTGAGCATCATAAGAAGACTTCTCATTGGCTTGGGAGACTTCTGCGAAGTTACAGAAGAGGAATCCCAACTCCGATCAGCCAAAAGACGGAAGTTATGTTAACCATGATGCCATGGGACCTCCTGGGGCTGGGAACCACCCTGGCCAGTTAGCAAAGGGGCCTCTTACCAGGGACTTGTCTTGTCCTTGGTCCTGGCATGTTGTCTTACACCAGGACTGTTGGACACAGGTACTTACATCTCTCCTCAGCTCTGCTGTGTGCTGAGCCCAGCTCACCTCCTGGGAGACACATGGATAAGAGGGATTGGAAGTGGATTGGGCTGGCTGACCTGATGGCACGGCATCAGCATTCTCTGTCTCAGGAGCAGAATAGCCTGAGTTAAGGTCGGCAGTGCCAGGATTCCCACTGCCTGCTGTAATTTCTCCTCTAGTTTCGCCCCTTTAAAAAACCGACTCTGAGATTGCCACGGGGAAGCAGGGGATTGCCTCTGCGGAGCCAGGCGTGTTGGTTCTGCACCAGGCACTGAGATTCACTCCAGAACAGCCCTGGTTCCTTTTCATCTCACCTGAAGAAAAAAAAAAAAAGGTAAGAGACCTCAGAGGTCATTTCTTGCCTGCTTGAGTTTAAAGAATGGTTGCATTTTAGGGACAAGACGGACCTGAGGAATAGCAGGAGGAGGGCTGTGGAATAGTGATGGTGATATATTTCTATAGCTCCTTGCAGTTTTGCTGAGTTCTTTCCCATGTCAGTCTGGCTGGATTTTCACAACAACTTGTTCAGGCAGGGTCGTGGGGCAGGCGTTAGTGACTGTTCCTGTTTTACGGAGGAGAAAACTCAGCCTTAAAAGGTTGTGTGATGAGCCCAAGATACACAGCTAGTTCCTGGCAGACCTGGAACTTGAACACAGCTTACGTGACTTCCACGTCAGAGCTCTTCCGAGTGTTCATTCCCATTCATTTGCTCAATGAAGAGTCCACATCTGCAGACTCTGTTACTACTTCCGGTTTTCTTCATGGTTACATGTCCACGTTAAGTGTATGTTACAGTAACCACTAAAACGTCAGGAATTGTGGCAGGAAAAGGAACCCAGGGACAGTGTCCCCTAAAGGTGGAATCTTTGAGTTCCTCTCCCATTAAATGGTGCTTTTTATTTCTCTTGTTAGCCGCTGTGACAGAAGGGGGAGGGAAAGAAGAACTAGAAGAGCTGGAGAAAAAGATTATTTTAAAGTCGTGTTCTTTGCTTGCCTGGTTCTGTTAGTTAACAGGATTTAATCAAAGGGAGTCAGAGGAAAAGGGGTGATAATCAATGGTCGTTGAATCCTTTTCTTTTCTTTGTCTTTTTAGGGCCACACTCCAGGCATATGGAGGTTCCCAGGCTAGGGTCGAATTGGAGCTGTAGCCACCCACCTGTGCCACAGCCATAGCAACGTGGGACCCGAGCCACATCTGCGACCTACACCACAGCTCATGACAATGCCGGATCCTTAACCCATTGAGCAAGGCTAGGGATTGAACCCGCATCCTCATGGATCCTAGGCAGGTTCGTTACCTCTGAGTCACAACGGAAACTCCTGGGTTATTTTTCAAAGTGACTTTTCTGGAGGAAAAAAATGATCATAAAACAACTCTGAGATGGCAAAGAGGAAGTGGTGAGAAGGAAAAAGTTTCCTCTTGCTTACCTGCTCCTCTGCATGATACCCTTGCTCGTACAGGGTAAAACTAAGCCAAGTGACCAAAGCAGGGTGCCTGACCTTATTGCCAAGGTCAAGAGGGTCATTTCCTTGGGATGATGACAGATCTGCATGGTTATTCAGGCTCAGAGAGGGCAGCTAGACTGCAGAGAAGTCTTCCTACCTTGATTTTCTCCTTCATAAAATGGGATATTAATGCTTGCCTCACAGGAGTACTGTGAGAATTAAATGAGAGCAGGGGATTAAATAAACATGCTAAGTGAAAAGTTCCAATACAGTTTCTGGCAGATAGTAGGCAACCAATAAATATGAAAAAGCACACATTCAGCTGTAGCGAAACATGGCTTGGAGGACTTACTCGGTGCTTAAGAGAAGCTCTGTTGTGAGAGGATAGAAATGTACTTTCTATCATGTACATTTTTACTTTATCCTTCATAGAGCATTTGGGGTAAGCATACTGTGTAAATACTAATGGGTGTGTGTGGAGGCTCAAGTTAAAAGTAAGGATCAGATATAGCATAATGAAGAATGTGACATTTTGGTACTCCTGTTTTTGTGTGATTGTAAAATTAAATTTCTTTAAAAAATTTTGTGGTTGCACCTGTGGCATATGGAACTTCCTGGATCAGGGATTGAACCTGAGCCACAGCTACGCAGCTGTGGACTGAGGGATCTTTTAACTCACTGCGCCAAGCTGGGGATCAAACATGTACCTCTGTAGCAACCTGAGCTACTGCAGTCAGATTCTTAACCCACTGCACCATGGTGGGAACTCCTGTATAGTTTGTACTCACTGTAGTTGATTTCATTTGCGGTACCTTTGGTGGCAAGCGACAGAAATGGATTGGCTAGGTCAAGAGCAAACATGGGATGGGATGGAAGGATGCAGGAGTAGTTCCCAGCATCAATGGAGGAACTGAAAATTGGGCATTGGAACGCACCAGAACTCAGCAGCCACCAGGTACCTTTGGCCTTCTCCCAAAGGTGCAGGTGTACCATGTCTCAGCTCCAGTCACCTTCCATTTGAGCTTTTACGTTCCAGGGAGAGGAAATCTGATTGGTTCATTTGGGGACAGAAGTTTCCACCCTTTGCTCACCTGGCCTTGCCACATGACAGGGCAGGTGGCTTAAGAAGTAGCAGTTGTGTGCTGGAGCACCATTCCGTAGGTACCCACCCTGATAGTCTGTGCTGTTTGATTTTTGACAAATTATAATCTTGTATTACTTTTAAAATAATAATGAGAAAACTTATCAATTCATAAAGTAAGTAGAGCTGTGCGGTAGATCTCCGGAGAATCTATTTTGTGCATCTTTTATAAGGCGCCCATAGGAATCAGAGCTGAGCAGCATCACGTACCTAGCGATACATCACAGAGTGACACATCTGCTGTGGTCTGGATATATGTTGATTATGATGGCAAACACCCCCATGCGACAATAACAGGACTTATCTCTTTGACTCCAACTGTTAGTAGATCCAAAATTTCCATACCTTTATCTAGTGCTGTCTCTTAGGTTATGAAGGGAGTTTGAGAAATGTATTTGGGTAAAGCAAGCAATAGAGCATTTCTGATGTTTCTATTACTGGCTGTTATTTTATGATGTTTGGGAGGCAGGGAATACAGAGTCCACAGAAGGTAGGCAGGGTCTATTCCATGTGTGTGTGTGTGTGTGTGTGTGTGTATGAGAGAGAGAGAGAGAGAGAGAAAGGGAAGGGGAGGGGGAGAGAAGTAGCATTTATTGCCCCGGGGCATAATGATTTAGCCAGTCCTGTGTAAGGCAACCTTAGATCTGGACTGCATTTTCTGTGCTGACCATCTGTATTTCCCAGGAAAGAGGAGCCCAGCCATGGGCCCTGAGAGGTTGAGGAAGAAGTGAGAAGCAGGGAACATGGCCAGTCCAGGAGGGGCTGGGGGATGCTTCTGTGTCCTCGTACTGCCTCCTGGCAACATCAGCACCACAGAAACCGGGCTTGGCTGCTCTCTCCTCCTGTCAGCCCTGTAAGCATCCTTCCCAGTGTCAATAAATCTTCTCTTTGGCCACGCACCCCTTCCTTGTGATTTTTTTGTTTTCTGAGGGTGTTGCTGGGGGAGATTGTTAGAAACTACGACTTTGAAGCCTCATCTCAAACAGGGATCGACTGAGAACAGATAACATTTACCAAGTCTTGCCACCAGCCAGGCAGCTTGCACAGTCTCGCTAACCCTTTCAGGTGTTGTTTTTTTTTTTTTTTATTTTGTTTTGTTTTTTTAATGGCTGAACCTGCGGCATATGGAAGTCCCCAGGCCATTGAATCGCTGAAGGTCGCAGGCTGCGGCAGCGCTGGATTCTTTTAACTCGCTCTGCCAGGCCGGGATTGAACCTGCACCTCCACAGCAACAAGATCCACTGCAATCAGATTCTTAACCCACTGTGCCACAGTGGGAACTCCTCGGGTGGGTTTTATAACCCCCGTCACAGATGAGGAGACCAATGTTCAGACAGCTTAAGTATGTTGCTCAAATTGGCACAGCTCTTAAGTGATAGAGCCAGATTCAAACTGGAGTCGATGTGTCTCTGAGTTACCTGGTCCTCATGCCTCCTTCATGTTGGAAAGCCGGCTCAGAAGGGCCCAAGACCCAGTTAGCTCTGTCACTCATCACCGGCCACTCTGGGACCAGTCACAGAACTGTTGGTAATCAGCTTGTTGGTACCACAACAAATTGGAAATTAGGATATAGTGTTGTTCCCAAAGCCAGCGCTGTAATAACTTTAAGCCAAGGCTTTGAGTCTGCTCTTCTGGGCGTGGTTGGGAGACCAAGGCCCCCATGGCCTTCCAGGAGCGTACCCCAGCTGTGAAAGCCCCTCCAAGAGCTGTTCTTTCTAAGACACCCAGGAAAAGCTCTTCTTCTCTCTTCAGCTTCAGCCACTGACTATTCTAACCTCTGAAGTTTCTGGAACGGGACCATTAGATGGAATAGTTTTACTGGAATTAAAAATATTGTGAATTTCATGCTAACTGCCTCTGACTGTAACTGGAATAAAAATGACATAGCTTTAGACAATACCATGCGCTAATTAAACCAGTGGAGAATGAAACAACAGAAATACAACGGCGACAAAAATGGGAGTTGTGGGCTTCAGAATACTCCCCCAGCAGGCAGTTGAATTTAAATTTCCATTATTTTGAGTGAATGTGGCCCTTAGGAGTCATGTGGGGATGGCTTTTTTTATGCGATTTCAGGACATTCCTTCTCTTGCAGGGTAGTAACTTTGATAAAGCAATAGCGGGCTTTGTGAGGGGAAAAATGTATAAAATATATGTATAACTAGGAAGGAATCTGGGAGGACACAGCTGTTAACAGTGGGTTATCTTGGGGAAAGGAAGTTTGAAGAGAAAAGGCTTTCTCTTTTTCTTTAAAAAGAAATCTATGTTTCTGGTGTGTTTAAATTCATTATACTCAGCCTATATTTTTGAACACATTGGAATGATCAAGGGAATGCTTTCGAGTGAGTACTTCATGCTTTATGGCACCGGATTATCAAAAAGCAGAATAGGTAGGTGACCATTAAGAAGTTGCCCCAAGAGACATTGGTTGAAGGGTACAAACTCCCAGTTATAAAGTGAACAAGTTCTGGAGACCCAATGTGCAGCATCATGACCATAGTTAACAGTCCATATTGTGTACTTGAAATTTTTTTTCAGTTATCGCCTGCTGTACTTTATTTTTATAATGATTTTTACTTTTTCCATTATAGTTGGTTTATAGTATACTGAATTACACTGGTTGCTTTCCTGGTTCTCCAGTTTGCAGATGGTAGATCATGGGACTTCTTAGCCTGCCTAACTGTGTGAGCCAACTCCTATAATAATTATGTATTCCTATAGTAACTATCTTTAAATGTGTGTGTGTGTGTGTGTGTGTGTGTGTGTGTGTGTGTGTGTGTGGTTCTATTGTTGGTTCTATTTCTCTGGAGAATCCTGACCAATATGCAGAGGTGTTACCTGACTTGGCTAAAAGCTTGCAAAGTGGTGCTGTTTGGCTGAGGTTGGGGCCTAGATATTGGTATCTAATTCTCAGTGCTCAGGTGGATGGGTGGATGGTTGGACAAATGAATGAGTTCCCTCATAGAAGCTCCTCACTTTCAGGGTTAGGCTGAACTTTAAAAGCCTACTTAGATCCTGGGATGTGGACTTGATGGCTAGAGTGGGCTAGCCATTATGTGATCCTGAAGCAAACTTGAGGATGGAAGCCATATGCTAAAGATGGCATTGCAGAAAGTGTGGGCCCATGCTGACTGTGGAGCTGCCATGCTGGCTTCTGACTGTTTATCTCTGGGCTTCTTTTATGTGGGCACATAAACCTCTATTTTATATAAGCCACTATTTGTTGTGCTTTCTGCAGCTGAGTCTAATCCCAGCTGAGAAACCTGTGTATTTCTGAATTTCCTGCTGGGTAAGAATTCATTTCCTTAATGTCTAAATTCTTTGGAGTTGTAGGTCTTTTGTATGCAATCGATAGCATCCTAATTGTTTCTTTTTCAAAATCCATACTGTTAACAGCTCTACTGCAGAGTCACCTGTAACAGAGGGCTGTATTCTTTAATTCTCCATTATTCTTGGGGTGAGAGGTCATAACGTTAGGATACTCACCACTTTCTACATATCTTTCCTGCCTCTGAGTCCCATCTTTGGGCAATAAATAGCTTCCAGAAAGCTCAAACAAAACACAAATGTTCCGGCTAGCTGCTTCAGGGGTGGTACGTACAGCGCTGGTGGGGAATCCAAGTGGTTTCTTTGGCACTGACCACAGACTGTCTGAGTGATACCTCCCACCTGAGCAGGGTCTGGCTTTCAATAGCCTCCTGTCTATTCCTTCGTCTTCCCCACTGCTTGTTCCTCCTCCTTTCCTCTGCCCGGCCTCCCACAGCGACCCTCGGGGAGAGGAGCTTTTAATAACTGGCAAGGCAACTATTGACTCAGGTTTTGTTTGTTTGCCACTGAGTTCTCATTTAATAAAGGCAGGATTATTGGCTGAATTGGCTGGTCATTGTGTATTATCAAAATGGCAAATTAATTATTCAAAGCCGTACTTGAGATAGACTAGAGTTGAAAACGAGGTGGCCTCTTTCCTTGCTAATTCGCAGTGAATGTTGCATTTCTGGTTAGTCAGTATTTATTTAAAATATAATAGCTATCTTGTTTAACTCAAGTCTTTTAAATCTAAATGAAATTCAGGAATTTGTACTGGAGGGCGGGGGAAGGTTTAGTTAGCCTTTGCTAAGGGCATCACAAACTCCCATCTCACTGTCAGGTTGCCAAAGCCAGCTCGTAGAGCATGGCAGGATTAATAATTATTGTTGGGAGTTTCTGCCGTGGCTCAGTGGGTTAAGAACCTGACTCATATCCATGAGGATACGGGTTCAATCCCTAGCCTTGCTCAGGGGCTTAAGGATTTCGTGTTGCCGTAAGCGGTGGTGTAGTTCTCAGATGTGGCTTGGATCTGGTGTGCTGTGGCTGTGGTATAGGTCTCGGCTACAGCTCTGGTTCCGCTCCTAGCCTGGGAACTTCCATATGTCCCAAGTGTGGCCCTAATAAGAAAACAAAAACAAAAAAGATCGTTTGTTATCCAGGAACAGAACCCCCTACCATCCTTAACTCAAGAGGCCTTCCCTTGGATATAAACCTGTGGTGCAATGATAATAATGACAGCCACTCTTTGGCAGGGCCTGCTATATGCCAAGTGCTTTAGATTCATACTCTCCACTTCTCACAGCAATCTCCACATACAGATGAGGAAGTTGAGGCTTAGAGGAGTTCAATCATCTACCTGAGGTCACATTAGTTGGCAGAGCTGGGATTCAGACTCAGGTTGCCAGGGTTTTAACGTCCATCCTCTCTTGCTGCGGAGACTCTGAGGCCTTGAATGTGTGTTTTTGCGTCCCAACAGAGGGCTCTGTCTCTTGCCTCTTGGCTCAGAGCCTGATTACCAGAGAAGGCTATTTTAGGTCCCTCCTACTCTCCTTCCCCAGTTAAGCCCCCAGACACTCTCCACCTTTGCAGGGCCACGCGCCCTGGCCTCTTCCCGCTCTTGCAGTGCCTGTCGAGGCTGATGTAAAGGGAGACTGTCCTGACCTACCTTTGTTTCCACTCTACCTGTTTTCACCCCTACATGCAAGACTCAGACTTTGTCATCCCACTCTAATGAAAAGGAAAAAAAAACATTTAAAGCCTCTGAGCCACTTTTCCGGATTCTCTGTGTGAGTTTTCCCGTGCCCTGCTTTGAGCCCATCCGAGCTCCTTCAGTGCGGGCCTTTGGCTTTCAGCTGAAACCCAGCAGCCCTCAGTGGAGGGAACATAAGGCACAAACAGCCGACTGCCTGGAGCTTCAGTACAGCTCACAAATTAGGATCCGAGATGCCTGGTTGGACCCATGGCATGATGTTGCTGAGCAACCAAGCCACATGGTTCAAACCAAGGACCTAATACAAGGACGCTCTGTTTAGCTTCTACTGAAGGGAGCCTCCCTGTTTGTTTTATTCATTCATTCACTCCACACATATGTGTTGTGTGTCTCCCTTGTGTCAGGCACTGATATAAAGCCTGGGGTCTTTGACCTCACATGAGATAGTCTTGGACTCCCAGGGTAGCACAGAGGAGGGATCACTGACTGGACAGAGGATTGGTAGATCTGGGTTTGAGTTAGGATGACCAGCCTCCAGGTTTGCCTGAAACTTTTTTTCTTAGTACTAAAAGTCCTGTATCCTGGAGAACCTCTCAGCATTCATGGATGGTATGTTGCCCTAGTTTGAGTGCCAGTTCTGCCATCTACTAGTCAGTTAGTATATACTTCCTGAGGTCCTGTGTGTGCCAGGCAGTGTTCCATTGCTGTGAGAACAGCAGTGAAAAAAGTTGAGTCCATGCCCGAGGGGCCCCCTGTCAGTGTCAGCAGATAATGCAGTAAGAGCAAAGAAGATAATATAAGGCCTGTCTAAGACGATAAAACAGGTACTGTTATGCAGGTTAACTGTTTGGTGGGAAGGGCTGTTTTAGGTAGGACGGTCAGAGGAGGCCTCAGTGGCTGATGACAATGAATAGACACTTCAATGGGGAGAAGGAGGCAGCCATGCATGGATCGTGGGGGGAAGATTTCTAAGCAGAAGGATCATTGAGGGCAGAGGCCCTGAGATGGGAACAGATCTTGCCATGTTCGAGATCAAAAGGATGGTCAGATGGGAGGTGGAGAGGGAAGGAGGAGGATGTGGGAGGAACAGGCTGGGGCCAGGTGATGAAGGGCTTTGGGCTCTGCACTCAGTGTATGTTCTGGGGGAAGTCACTTTCAGAGGAGGAATCAAAGGTTCAGAGAGGTCAGGGGGAGCTAGACAATACACTTCACTGGGCCGAGGTAGGTATCCTAACTACCCCCACAAACCTCCTTTTTATGTTGGGTTTTCTGTCTTGGTAAGAATATCAGCATTCACAGAGTTGTCTGGGCTTAGAACCTCGGTGTCATCTGGGTTCCTGCTTTCTTTTCCACCTCTGTCCACATTCAGTTAGTCTCCAATGTTGTCAGTTCTACCTCCCACTCAGCCTCACCTCTACCTCCATCTCTCCATCTTCCCTGACCTTCTGCTTGGCTAAAATCTCTCACCATCTCTTATCTGCAACAGTTTCCTGACTGATCTTCTTGCCTTTAATTTCTTCCTATAATGCTATGTGTTGCCAAAGCTCTTTCTGAAACATAAATAATTGCCTGCCATGACCTTGCATAAGCCAGTAGTACTCAGCATATTTTCTCAAGTTGCAGACTTTCGCAGAAGCAGACTCTGAGATGAATATTTGTATACAGGAAGTTTACTGGGGAGTTTTTTGTGTGTTTTGATATGGTGAATTACATTAACTAATCTTCTAGTATTAAACTAACCTTGCATTCCTGGGTTAAAACTCATTTGGTCATGATGTATCATATTTATATTTTATTATTATATGTTATATTTGTAATTCTTTTATATTATTATGTTCGATCACATATATTTTATATAGTGCTAAATTCAATTAGATAATATTTTCTCCAGGATTTTTGCATGGTTTTCATATTTTATAAAGTGTTTGCCTGGTTTGATCAGAAAATAACACTGGTCTTCTAAAATGAGGAGAGATTGGATTAGGGGTGGAAGTGATAAGGCAAAAGACTACTGTTTTTCATTATAAGATTTTTAGCATTATGTGATTTTTAATTATTTTGCTCTAATACATGAAAATTATTTTTTTAGACACTAAAAACAATACAAAATTCAAACCTATAACTTTCCATGACTTGATACTGGTGTGTGTTTTTTGTTTATTTGTTTTGTTTTTGTTTTGCTTTGAAGTGGGTGGTAGAGAAAGGACTAGGTGGTTGCAGTTGGGCTAACACTTGAAAGGTAGAATTAGATAGGCCTCCACTAGGGGCAAGGAAATTACCACCGTAGGTATGTAGAACTACTCTTTGTGTCAGGAGCTGTGCTGGCACTTTGCATTACCTAATTTAATCCCCACAAAAGCCTGTATCCGTTAACTGTTTTTTCACACAACAAACCATTCAAAAACTTAGTGGGTTAAAACAACAGCTGTTTATTCTACAGTGAATAGTAATGCAGCAGGCTCCCTTGCCAGAAACCAGAGAGGGGGATGGATGGATTAAAGATCAAGGAACTTTTCTTCCTACTTGGCCATTCCCTTCCTATAATTGGATGCCAAAAGAATAACTAAAAAGAAGGTAATTTGTACCAAGTAGGTGCAAGGACTCATCTCATCTGCTGAGTAGTAAAAGATCCAAAAGGTCATCTCTCCAAACGTGATGAGCATTCTACAATTTGAGCTGGGCAGTTATTTTTTAGTTTCACTTGGGGTCACTCAGGTGACTGTAGTCATTTGCCTGTATGGCTCAACCAGGATAGAATGGTCCAAGATGATGACCATCTGGTGATCTCAACACAGATGGGGATTAGCTGGAGCTGCTGGCTGGGGTATATCCATCTTCCTCCATCTGGCCTTCCTAGCAAGGTGGGGAATAGGTGGTGGTAGCAGTACTCCAAAAGGGCAAACCCCAGTGTACGGACACTTAGCTTCTGTTGGCATCCCATTTGATGATGTCCCATTGGTCAAGGCAAATCACATGCTGAAGTCTAGTGTCAGTGTGGGAGGAGGATATGCAAGAGCACGGATACAGGGAGAAGGAATTCATTGATGGGCATTCAGTGTAGTGATCTGCCTCAGGATGCTATGAAGCAAGTATCTGTTGTTATCCTTATTTTATAAATGAGAAAACCGAGTTAAGTAGCTTGCCCAAGGTCCTTAGTTGCGGAATCTCTGGTGCCCTGCTTTGACATTGACTTCTTTTGCATAGTGCATTGTCAGATTATCTGATTGACATGATGTTGAGGCATCTAGTCTTGGGTCAGCTGCTGGTTTCTTGTGTGTCTGCCCACGGTGGTCCTCCCAGAACACATACTCATATAATCATACACACATGCGTGCACACACACATGCACCGAAAAGGAATGTATAAGCATGATTGACCCATGCTCTCCCTTTGCATATATTCTGTTAACAGTATTACATGGTACTTTCCCCTCTCACTTCCTTAATTTATGAGGCCTGGGGAGAATGAATGCCCATCCCATTTTCAGAGATGACCCTTTCTATCTTGTACCATTCAACAGATGAGATGAGTACATGCACCTGCTCAGTACAAATTGTCCTCTTTTTAGTCGTCCCTTTGACATTCAGTTATAAGAAGAAAATGGCCAAGCAGGCAGAACATTTCTTTGATCTTTAATCCATCCGTCTCCCTCTCTGGCTTTTGGCAAGGAAGCCTGGTATAATGCTTTTCTCCTCCCACTCAGCAGATGGATGGAAACAGGGGAAGTCGAGTCCTCTCCCCATCACGGCCATCAGAAAATCTCATAGCATCTGACAGACCGAGACAGATGGCCTCTTACTCAGGGAGGCCTGTTTTGTTGACAGGGTCCAGCCTGAAGGCCCTGAGCACCATTTCAGTGTTGTTATTGACAACACGACTGAGAGGGAAGCAGGGCGGTTTATCAGCTTGGCCTTCACAGGACTATTAGAGTGAAGCAAGAGATAAAATGAATTTTGTTTTCAACAAGGTTTCCTTTCTGTCCTACATGATCAACTCCAAAACATTGTCATAAAAATATGGCTTCTTATTAGCCCTCATTTTGGGCGCTCTGAAACTGTTAGGAGAGGTGCAGGCAAAGAGCTGAGTGTTAATCATTACTGGGGAGCGTGACACTCCTCTTTCTGAGGTCATTTTTTGGTGGTAGACAGAATAACAGCCCCTCCCCCCTCCCCCCCATAGCTCTCCCCTCCTCACCTTCCCTCCCTCTTCCTTCCCGCCTCCCCCATGCCTCCTCCGCCCCCCAAAAGATGTTCACATCCTAACACCTGGAACCTGTGAGTATGTTATCTTGCTTGGCAAAGCGAAATGAAGGTTGCAAATGGAAGTAAGGTTGCTAATCAGCTGATTTTAAAATAGGAAGAGTAGGGAGTTCCCTTGTGTTACAGTGGGTTAAGGACCTGGCATTGTCATTGGCTTGGGTCACTGCTCTGGCACAGATTCCATCCCTGGCCTTGGAACTTCCACGTGCAATGGCATGGCCAAAAGGAAAAAAAAAAAAAAAAAAAAGGAAGAGTATCCTGGATTATCTGGGTGGGCTCAGTGTACTCAAAAGGGTCTTTAGGTGTGGGAGAGGAAGATCAGAGCATCATTCACCGAGAAAGATTCAACCAGCCATTGCTGGCTTTGAAGATGGAAGGGGAGTAGGGGGGGCCTCTAATAGGTGGAAAACAAAAGGAAAAGAAGTCCCCCCCTAGAGCATCCAGAAGGAATGCAGCCTGGCTCACACCTTGCTCACTTAGCCAAGTAAGCCTCATTTTGGACTTCTGACTTCTAAAAGTATAAGGCAATCAGTTTGTGTCATTTTAAACCACCAAGTTTGTGTTAATGTGTTATAGCAGCAATACGAAGCAAATATACTCCTTTCATCCTTGAATAATAGTTGGTGTTTGAAGAGCATCCTCATCGCTTTTATGGACAACTTTAGCACACGTGGTAGAAATAGAATGCATAGCTCGTGGTGAGGTTGGGGATATTATCCCACTTCTCCTGTTTCCATAGGGAAACTCAGAGGGCCACCCCACCCTTGAGAGACTGAACTGGTTAGTGAGCCTGCATAGCAATCACTGAGCAGGCACTGCTCAAGTTTAAGTTTATTTGTTCAAGGTTTTCTGAGCTGGCAATTTGGGCAGGACTCAGAAAAAATTGTCATCTCTGTTCTGTGTGGTATTAGTTGAGGTTGCTTATGTGTTTGTCGTCACTTGGCATGTTGATTGGGTGCTGGCTGATGCTGATTGATGTCATTCACAGGTCCAGCAGTTGGCTAAGGTTTCAACTGTTGGCCATAGTTTTCATCCATATGGCCTTTCCACTGGAATAGCTAGCTTGGGCTTCCTCAAGGTGGCTGGATTCCAAGAGGGAGAATGTAGATGTCTCTAAAGGTCTTGGATCAGAAATTGAATAGTGTAGGAGTTCCCGTCGTGGCACAGAGGAAACGAATCTGACTAGGAACCATGAGGTTGCGGGTTCAATCCCTGGCCTCGCTCAGTGAGTTAAGGATCTGGCATTGTTGTGAGCTGTGATGTAAGTCGCAGACATGGCTTGGATCTGATGTGGCTGTGGTGTAGGCTGGCAGCTGTAGCTCCGATTGGACCCCTAGCCTGGGAACCTCCATATGCCCCGGGTGCACCCCCCCCCGCAAATGCATAGTGTCATTCTGTTACTTTCTGTTGGCCAAAAGGAGTCACAAGAGCAACCCAGATTTAGAAGAGAGCAGAGAAATAAATTGCACTTCTTGATGAGAGCAGGGGCAACCCCACAGGGCACAGCAGCACACATGCAGGGATAGGAGGAATTTGCAGCTGTATTTTTCAACTTTCTATATTCTCTGTAGCTCCTTTCTTGGGCTAGGATGCCTGAAGAATGCATGTTTTCCTTCTGCTCTTGCCTCTTCTGTGTGGTGAGGACAGTAGTGCCAAGCTTTGCTCTCAAGGGGAGTGGCCTGTGGTGGCCCGGCTGCTGTGACCTTGGCTAAGTGCAATTTGGAGACCAAGGAGTTGAAAACTCACTCAGGCTCAAGGTCAGTCCCCAAACACCAGTTTGGGTAGCAATAACCTCCTGAAGGAGTTCGAGAAATAACCAATGCCAAGCAGGGGAAAGGTCAGTAAAGACAGAGCCAGGGAATTTAAAAGAGAAGGTACACACTCTATCAATATAAGTGGTGGATGAACGATGGAGAAGCTTTTGTCATCCCTGTGGACTAACTACAAAGTACCAACAATTAGATGTTTAAAAAACAGTGTTGAAATTCTTGCAAGCCTTTGCTGCTTTTGAATTTCCATTCTGGTTAAGTCATTTTTGCACGATAGTTGCTCTATGGACAGGTCTCCTGAGACAGCAGTGGAGTATACTATAAACTGGCAGATAGATATTCAAACATTTCAGTCCTCTCCTGTTCATCTTCTTCATAGACAACCCACAGGAGTATATATTGCACATGCTCAGACTCAGACACCTTTTCACTCCTGTTGATGCAGTTGATAATGGGACACATGCAATGAAGCGTCTCTGGACGTGGGTGA
The DNA here is from genome assembly GCA_004024745.2 of Catagonus wagneri. Classification (NCBI taxonomy): domain Eukaryota; kingdom Metazoa; phylum Chordata; class Mammalia; order Artiodactyla; family Tayassuidae; genus Catagonus; species Catagonus wagneri. The sequence continues at coordinate 14,183,702 of PVHT021183666.1, forward strand.
GATTTCCTCAGTCAGCACTTCATGTAGAAGTTGTTCTCTTCCTACCGAAATGACAGTGAAAAATCAGAGTTACATAGAAGCTCTCATGCTATAGCAGTGGCAGCAGGATGGACAGAAGATATTGCTGTGTGGCCTCAGGCAGCTTTGTGCTTGGAGCAGACATAAAAAAGCAGTGCATCATGGTGGAATGAGTATGTGCTTTGTTTGATTAAAGATAGGCTTGGGTTTTCGACTCCTGGTTTTGCAAACCATTCACGTTGAAACCTTGGGAAGGTAACTTCACCTTCTTCTATCTCCATTTCTTCTAGAAAATGGGAGCATTCCTGCTGTGATGCAGTGGGTTAAGGATCCAGCTTCAGCAGCTCTGGTTGCTGCAGAAGCACAGGTTCGATCCCTGGCTGTGTGTTAAAGGATCTGGCGTTGCCACAGCTGTGATGTAGGTCGCAGCTGTGGCTTGGATTCAATTCTTGGCCAAGAACTTCTATATGCCCTGGGTGCAGCCATAAAAAGATGGGGCTCATGATACTCAAATTACATGACCGTTGTAAAGATTTAAAAAGATCCATTTATAATGTCTCCTCTTGTGCCAGGGGCATTGTAGACATGCCATGGTGACGGTCATATGAGAACCAAATTTGCAGAACTGATGGAAGGAGTCAGGATTCAAACCCTGGCATGGATCTGTGCAGTAGCTCACAGGAACAGAGATAGCTCGGGTGGTAGAGACGTGGTTGAAGAAAGCTCCAGGTTTTAAGGAATGTATTTTTTAGCAACTACCTAGCAAGAGACAGTATGAGAACTAACATATCACTTTCAGAGGATCCTCAAAGAACTAATGGGTCTGGTCTGAAAAGCCTGGACCAGTGTGACCAGGCTTAGGGGAAAAGAGGTTGACGTAGAATAAGATGACAACAAAATGAGCGGAGCTGACCATGCTCCGGCAGTCAGGTCTCTGGGCTGGTTCTAAGCTGTGCCGTGGCCACTGCAGAGTCACAATTTCAGTTCCCACTGGCCACCCTCCCATCTTCCTTCTCACTGACTGGGCAAAGCTGGTTCCTGTTCTGAAAACTTCAGCTCTAACAGCTCTTGGAATGTTCTAGTGTAACAAGTAAGTAAGCCGACAAAAATAGGAGCAAGGGCACCCTCTCCCAGTTGAGCCTCTCAGCTGGTCTCTTGACAGCTGGGAAGGACCACTTCCTGACTCGGCTCTCTCCCCCGCAAAGTGGATTCCTGTTGCCTTTCCCAGCTCATCTTTCTGCTCTTGTAGCAGGAGGAGGGAGAGATTCGAGCCATCTTTCTCAAAGTCAACCTTCATATTTCTGGCTGCCTTGTTATTATAGTAATGGCTCCGTAGGGACAGTGCCTCGCCTGCTAAAAGTAACTGGTGTCTTCTGGACTGTTCCTGACTTTCTCTCTCCCCACAGGACGGGGAGGGCAGCTTTCTCTCCAAGGCGTGGACGCAAGAAAGGCTCCTCCTTCCTGGTCCTCTGTCGCAGCTGGCGAGGGGGCCAGCCTTTTCATGCTAGAGCTCAGGTGTGCTCGACTAGAAGGGGACTTCCTTTATTTTAATAACCGATCTCTCTCCACCCTGAGGCCCCCATAAGAGTAGGGGGAAAAACACAAACAAAAGCAGATGTGCCAGTGAGAGGGATCTCAGTCCAGTTCAAAATTGTCCCTATTGGGTATGTATTCTACTGTTTCATTTTGTATCAGGTCTGTTTATCCCTTTTCAAGTAGTTCTTCTTTACGCTTTCCCAAGATGGCATCTGAGGTGAGGACAGAGGCACTGTAGGTATGCTCCTGGGAGAGGGACCCTTTGTCTGCATGGGTCCTCTGGGCCGCCGCTCCCCTCTGGCCTCGCAGCCTTGCTGCTAAGAGCAAAGCCCGGTGTATCCAGTGGACATTCTCTCAGCCCACAGAATGCAAGCTCCATCATCGCCCCCTGCTATTTCCAGCCTTCCTGGGATTTCACGGGTTCTGCTTGTTTGAAGACTTGGTCACATCCACCGTCAGGTCCCCAGACCTGGCCAGACTTCCTTGTGGCCACTGCTACAGGACTTCCTAGGACATCTTGTGTCTCAGTGAGCTCTTGTAGGCAGGCTTCTCAGTTCTTAATTCTCAGCTACCTTCATCACCCCTCTCACTGGCCCCTGAGAATGTTCCAGATCTTCTTTGTGCTCCGCTGAAGCTAAGGGAGACTTGGCCTGGAGCTCAGGGGGAGGCTATCCCAGGCCTTGTGTATACAGACACTCCCTGAGCCTGGGCAGCCTGATAGTACCCACCCACCACCCCTCAATGCACACAGAACCCTTTGGAAATACAGGTTTCTTCCATAGGCTCATAGCCATAGGCTCACTGCTGCAGATGAGGAGGGAGTTGAACTTGGCAGATACTGACAAAAATGATCCACTCCCCCGTCGCAGTGGGTGAGGATTCCAGAGAGTTTGAAGATCACATCTATGAAAACTGGGGTGGGGCTGCCTACCTCTGGCACTCCACCCATCCTCCCTTTGAAGGATGCTGGCCTCTGTGACACTTCTCAGTAGCTGACAGTAGCAGAGAGAAAAAGCCTCCCCCCTGCCTTCGGCTGAGGGCACACTGGGGCTTGTAGCTGCTAAGAGCTACGAGGAACTGAGAGTTATGAGATTGCATTGCCTGAAACGGAATTCATTCACGATTCAGTTCATGGTCCAAGAAACAAAAATAATATTTAATGAGGAAAATCTTCTTTGTTTAATTATGGAAAATGTCAAGGTCGAATCCGAGTGCTTTGCTTAAGGTCAAATGCTCAGTGCTATCAAAAAGCATTTATACCAGAGCGGTTGGGCTATTAAAACCCAGACTAGTTAACAAGAGCCACCGTTCTTTTTCAGTGATTTATTTCCCCCATTGGAAGAGGTAATATTGGAGCTAGAACAGTTCTCTTATGTTTTGCTCTGGTGTTGTTCTTCTCTGATGTTCTCTTTAGGCTGATGAGGGACCCTCTAATGAATCTATGCCCTAAGGCTCCCGAAGAGCCACAAGGCTCAGGAATCCCGTCTCCACTTGACCAGTGGTTTAGGAGGGTACTGATGTCCAGACCTCTCTCTCAGAGCTTCTGATTTAATGGGTCTAGGAGAGACCTGGGCACCGGTATTCTCTTAAGGTTCTCAAATGAAGTGTTTCTGATATGCATTGGGGTTTAGAATAACTGGGTTAAATGCTTGACTTAGGCAATTAAAATGCCAGGACCCGATGCTCTGTGTGCCCTGTGCTTTCCGCCACATTGCGCTGTTCTTTCTCATAGTTTTCGTTCAATCTAAATTTATATCCTTCCCTGCTGCCTCTTACTCTCAGAGCCAAGAGCTGCATCTTAAGAGATAGCATGTGTTGTCAAGCTCCAGAAAGGGCAAAGCTGCAATGTCATCCTCCCCTTGTACTTGCTTAGCAGTGAATGAAATAATCACTCTCCCCCAAACGTCCCTAGCTCCCTACCAAATGAGTTAGCAAAGATCATCAGCTCCAAAGGCTCAGGAAAGAGATGCGAATTCAGATGGTATAGACCCCTTCGGGTAGTCTGAAAAGAATGGGACAGTAGAACTTTCCTGAGAGTGAGGAAATCTTTCTCCTGTTATTTATGCACACTGCTTCACTGTTCCTTCTTTCTTTCTTGTCATACAATAGAAATAATGATCTTGGTACTGGACCCTGTGCTGCACCAGGATGATTAATCACCAGCCAAGTCATTTATTTCCTCATGCTCTCGTCCACCAGGACCATTATCCTGTAGGTAAACAGAGGTGTCAATAAATCATGGACAGAACACAAGTTGGTAGGAGAATAGTTGATTAAGCGTCTCCATAACTTACGGTTATATAGCACCTCTCATCGCAAAGGATCTCCAAGCACCAGATAGACTGATCTATGTGCCACTACCCAGACCCCATATATGTCATTTTCTACTCCATTGCCTCAAGGGGGGTAGAATGTTTATTGCCCTTGTCGTATAGTTACCCTGGAAACTGCAGTCATAGGTTGGACAGGAGGTAAAGAAAAGAACTTTTCACTTCCTTGTCCTTTCAGGGGGCAGGAATCAGCCACCCACCAGGAACTCAGAAGCAGTCAGCAGTAATCTACCCCACCTTTGGGGGCAGATTTCTTTGCTTCGTGAAGTGCTGCCAGTCTTAGAGAATTCCGTGCTTACTCTTCTAAAGTTGGCCACAGGAGAGCAGACACTGAGACTGAGGAGTGAGCTAGGACAAGATCAAAAGTAGGAGTTCCTGCCGTGGTGCAGTGGAAACGAATCCGACTAGGAACTGTGAGGTTGCGGGTTGCCTGGCCTCACTCAGTGGATCCAGCGTTGCCGTGAGCTGTGGTGTAGGTCACAGATGCTTGGATCCCCTATTGCTGTGGCTGTAGTGTAAGCCGGCAGCCATATCTCCGATTGGGCCCCTAGCCAGGGAACCTCCATATGCCGTGGACGTGGCCCTAAAAAAAAAAAAAAATCAAAAGTTAGTGTTACAGGGCAGAAATGTTTTAGGATCTGTTAGAATCATAGCCTAGGAAAGAATCACTCTAATTACTTACGTAATCACTCGCATTACTTACGAGACTTTAGAACCGTTCATGATAACTCTGCTCTTTAAACTTTAGTAATATATGGGCCCCTTTGAAAGAAGAAAATTTCCGCTTTTGTCCGAAGGTTTCCTACAATTATAATGCTTTCAAACTTATTGTTATAGCTCTGCTATGTGTATACAACTAAAACTGAATTAAATTCAAGCAAGTTAAATTCAGTTCAGTACCGTTCAATCCAGTACAAGTTAGATTCAAACAAAACCAAAAAGCCAATGTGATTTAATTTAACAGCATTATTTTAATCAGAAGGATGATGTTGTTTTGCTGAAACCAAATTACCTCTCAAATAAGAACATGATATTGACTTCTGCCTCATTAGTTCTTTTAAGTTTTATATAATTATCCCACAGGGGGCCATGTGATGACCCATTTTCCACCATTTCTCTTTATTTGAACTGCAATAGAAACTCCCTTTGTGCAGTACACTATTAATTTATTTGGCCTTAATTTGGGGGTGAACACAGCATTTCTGTGCTGAATCTGCATGTGTGCCACTGGAACGAACAAGTCTGTTAAGGACTCTAAGACATGACTGATTATGTCGCGTCGTTAGAATGATGCATAAGATGGAAAAATTCCATTTTAATACTCTGATCAAAAGGAAACCCCCAATTTAAAAAAACCCTCATAAAAAATTTTTTAAGACTCTCCTGAGGGTCTGTGGTAGCCATGGACTCCATATTAAAGTACATCTATCTGAAGTCATTAGGTTTAGACCAATAGTGGGTTTAAAGTTGAAATCAATGAAAAATTCTGGGAAAAAAGCAAAAGAAGATTAAAAGACAGCACGGTAATAAAACTCATTCTTTGCTGGAATCATGGACTTGAGTATGGAACCTTGTCGTAGGCATGGCAGAATCTGCTAAATGTCCAAGTATTCCGTTGTCTCCTTTTTCCATTTGGTAAGAGACTCTCACTTGCCCTCACTCCACAGGTGCTTTCAGAGAACTTGGCTAATCAGCTAGAGGCCACATTTCCCAGCCTCCTTTGAAGCTCCCTGTGGTCATGTGATCAGATTCTTGCTAAGGGAAACAGGGGCAGAGATGTGCAACTTCTAATCACTCTTTGACAAGGAAATTGCTTGCTCTTCAACCTCTTTGCCCCTTCACACTGGTAGGAGCTTAGATGTGATACTGCTGGACCAGCACCAACCAAGCAGCAGCATCCTAAGAGGATCCAGAGAAAGGAAGTAGAAGGGACCTAAGTCCCAGGGTAGCCCCGTAGAGCAGAACTGTCGATCTTTCCTGCTTACTGCTATTCTGCAGAAAGACGTAAAGCTCTTTGTTGTTTATGCCACTGTACTTTGGGATCTCTTTGTTAATGCTTCTTAATCTATACTCTGACTGATACAGAAATTGATAGCTTAAGATCCTGTTTCATTCACTCAGCAGCACATATCATGCACTTAATATGTGCCAGGGATCAGAGAGGAAGGGATTTATTTGAGACTGTGTATTTAGTGAGTCGTAGAGCTGGGGCAAAGTACAGGTCTTCTCACTTTCAGCCCAGGACTGTTGCTTCGTGCTTCCTCCTCATCTGGCTCTGTGGCTAAGCTAATGCTTCAGCCATTGCAATGCACTAGAGGAAGACCTAGTGTTCCAAGAACTGAGTGTGACCTGGGAGGCTTTATTGTCTCATGGTTTATTTGACTCTTGTTTGTTTGGGGTTTTATTCGTTAAAGGGAAAAATAAGAAGAGTCCAAAACAGATTAGAGGAGTTACTAACCCAGAAGAAATGTGTATTCATCACTGCAGGACCAGCCCTATCCCCTGTGTATTGCGGGATGTACAGGGAAGCTCGCAGGCTTTCAGGAATGTGACTTGCCAGCAGTAACATTGTTAGAAGAAGGCAGAAGTTGGAGTGAAGACAGCTAGCCAGTGTTTTTGCCAGGGAAGAAAAACACTGAAGTCAGGTTTGATGCTTCACTTCAGTGTTCCAAAACAGAATCTGAGGGAGTTCTCATTGTGGTACAGCGGGTTAAGGATCCGGTATTGTCTCGGTGGCAGTGGAGAGGCAATGCCCCCTGTCACAGTGGTTTAAGGATCTAGCATTTCTGCAGTTGTGGCGTGGGTCATAGTTGCAGCTCAGATTGAATCACTGGTCTGGGAACTTCCATATACTGCAGGTGCAGCCTGAAAAGAAAACAACAAACAAACAAAACAAACAATCCCCCTTCCCCCACACACTAAACCAAAACAGAGTCAGAGGGATGAGAAAAGAAAGGAGCAGGAAATGTGATTGAACACAGTAGCTTCTCTTCTTCCTTCCCTTAAAAGTCTTTCTCTCTCTCTCTCTTTTAATGATTTTTATTTTTTCCATTATAGTTGTTTACAGCGTTCTGTCAGTTTTCTACTGTTCAGCAAAGTGATCTAGTCACACACACACACACACACACACACACACACATATATACATTCTTTTTCTCACATTATCCTCCATCATGTTCCATCACAAGTGACTAGGTAGTTCCCTGTGCTACACAGCAGGAATCTAATATATAGCACAAATGAACCTTTCCACAGAAAAGAAACTCATGGTCTTAGAGAAAAGTCTTTCTTTATTGAATCATCCACTTTTGTTTTCCTTAAGGTATGATCATGAACAGAAACTTTCATCCTCATTTTTTCTTTCTTTCCCTTTTTTTTTTTTTTTTGCTTTCTTAGGGCTGTCCCTGCAGCATGTGGAAGTTCCCAGGCTAGGGATTGAATTGGAGCTTCAGATGCCAGCCTACACCACAGCCACAACAGCTTGGGATGCAAGCCACGTTCTGTGACCTACACTGTAGCTCACGGCAACGCCAGATCCTTAACCCGCTGAGCGAGGCCAGGGACCAAACCTGCGTCCTTATGGATACTAGTCAGATTCATAACCTGCTGAGCCACAACAGGAACTCTGTCGTCTTTGTTGTTTTTTTTTCTCTCACTTTTATGGTTCATCTTCCTTAACACAAAATATCTCCATGGCTGACTTGTTTACCCTTGATTCCCTAGTGACCAGAACAGCTAGGCTCTCAAAAGCATTGCTGAGTCAGTAAAAGAAGTGAATGAATAAATGAACAGATGAGTGAATGAATAGGAAATGTGACACCACGGAAAATGAGCTACGTAAATCATGAAACATGCACAGTTCTGCTTCTTTGGTGACAATGTAAAGACTGTATTTTTCTTCTGTGGAGACAAAGAAAAATTGAGTGTTACCTCTGAGAGAGGTGTTATCATTCTAGAATAACCGTCCTGCCTCACTGCTCTCAGAATTTTCATTGCTGCGTGCCCCTGTGGTGACCATGAGAATGTTCCCTGCAGACCTCTCCTCCAGGGAGGGTGCGTGCCACCCTTGCCACTCCCAGCCAGCAACTGGCAGGGCAAGGGTACCCAGGCAGACATGTTCCAGGAAGCCCTGGGACTCCACTGACAGCCACTGGCTTTGGCTTGAAGACTCCCTGACAGTGCTGAAGAACCCTCCTTGGACTGCAGGGTGGTCTAGGACGCTCTGACCCAGTCTTCCATCTCTCTCCCCTCAAGGCCAGACTCACATCATACTTGATGGCTCTCCCAGTCTTTCCTGACTATTTCCTCCACTACGACCTCCCATATTTAATCTCCCGTTGGAGTCTGATTCTCATAGGACTTGGACTAACACAACCTCTCAGAATAATTCTAGGACCTCTGGTGGCGGGAAGGCCAGCTAACCCCAAGCACCATCCAATTTTGAATCCAATGCCTGTTCTTCCAGAGCCAGCATCCAGTTTTGCTGGTCAGAGCCAGATCCAGTATAAATTTGGAAACCCTAGTGGAGAAGCAGAAGTATAAGGAAAACACTGTTTCGAGTTCCCACTGTGGCACAGTGGGTTAAGGATCTGGTGTTTCCACAGCTATGGTGTAGGTCACAGCTGGGGCTTGGATTTGATCCCTGGTCTGGGAATGTCCATATGCTATGGGTGCAGCCAAAAAAAAATACAGGCACTGACAAGAAGAATAAATATCAGAAAAAGGATAGGAAGTCTAACAGGGAAAACGAAGACATAAAAATCTCTTTTAAGTTCAGAGCCTTCCTCGCCGTGGGGGACAATGTCAGCTTTGACCACCAGCAGTGTGTTTATTGAGTTGGAAGCAAGAGAAGAGAGATCGTACAATTCAGATGGATAGTAGCAGCTCTTGGAATGAAGGTGCTTAAACATACATACCTGTTGACTTTGTGTAATTATGGAAGTGGGAGGAAATGGGACAGGGCATGTTAAAAACAAAATTTCACAGTATTCCTTGGTGAAAGGCAATGGCTGTGAGCATTTGTTCCTGAGGAATGGATTTTCCAGTTAGACCTGCTGCATTCTCTGAAACACTCTTAGCCTGGCAAGGCATAGAAATTTTTCTCTTTTATTAAAGGTGAAGACAGTTTTTATGGATTGGTAATATAACTAAAGAAAATGTATTTGTTATCTATGGCTGCATAATGAATGATCCCCCAAAAGTAGTGATTTAACAACATTAAACAATTTTTTTGTAACACTAAAAAAAATTTTTTTTTTGGCCACACCTGCAGCATTTAGAAGTTCCTGGGCCAGGGATTGAACCCGAGCCATTGCAGTGACAACACAGGATCCTTAACCTACTGAGCCACCAGGGAACTCCTTAACAACGTCAGTTTCTGTAGGTCAGGAATCTGGTAAAGCTTATTAGCTCGTTCTCTGGCTCGAGGTCAGTCACAGACTGTGGTCGAGGTATCATCTGGGCTGCTGTCATTTTGAAACTCAGCTGGGGAACCTTCCATGTGGTTGTTGGCACGACTCAGTTCTTTGTGGGCTGCTGCTCTAGGGGCCTTGGCTTGTCTGTCACTGGCTGTTGGCTAGAGGCTGTCCCAGGTTCCTTGCCAGGTGAGCCTCTCCACAGGGAAGGTCACAATGGGTGGCATTGGAGACCATCAGAGTGAGCGAGTGGGAGGGTCAGACAGAGGATGTGAACTTGAAAGAAGTCAGAGTCTTTTGTAACCTAGTCCTATTCTGCCATATTCTGTCAGACGCAAGCTATTAAACGCAGCTCACACTCAAGGGGAAGAAATGGCACAAGGGTGTGAGTACCGAAGGGAAGGTATCATTGGAAACTGTTCAGAAGCTGCCTACCACACAAAACACAACTGAAGCCTAAATCAAAATAAACTTGATTTGAAGGCATAGCAGAAGAATGACGAGGAAAGAGAAGACGAAACCACACCCCCAAGGGTGTGATCCTTTACAAAGTTTTATTAGTTTTTGCAGAGGACAGATAAATGGTTAGCATTCAAACAGTGCTAAGCAAAGTTCTCCACCAAAGTGTCAATAATAATGAAAGATTATACATGTAGCCAGGAGTCCCAAAGCCGTCAATTGCCAACAGAAAATGACCTTAAGTTTTATGCGTTGGCACGGAAGTTCACATGAATTGTGTATTCTAGGCTATAATGCATGTGTTTGTTTGGATAGAAAAGGCTAAAAACTACTTACCGTGGAACAGCATTGATTTTCCAGGGCGAGGCACCATGTGGATTTAGTTTGCAGAGCCTAAGACCTCAGAGCATTAGTTCCTTTTCCGTGGCTCATCTCTGCTGAGTCATGGATGCCCATTTCCTCTGTGACACGCAGACGTTAACTGCTATCATCTGCTGATAGGAAACAAGGAGAGACTGTGTAATATCTCTTTATTTTCTGTTTTGTTAGGCATCCAGCCTCTCTGCTTGCTGATCCTTGTGTGGTCTACACACGAGCTATGTTAAACCCTCGTGGCTCTTCCTTGAACATAGCAGCTCTTTCTCAACGGGGATTATGTGAACGTATGATCCTGTTAGCCTAGACTGTCTTGTCCTGCCTGCTGTCCCTGTGTGATAACCATTTTTAAGTATACAGGTCAGTGGTATTAAAAAATTTCAAAGTATTGTGCAACCATCACCACCATCCATCTCCAGAACTCTTTTCATCTTGTAAAACTGAAACTCTCTACCCATTAAACAGTGACTCCCCATTCCTTCCTCCCCCAGCTCCTGGCAACCCCCATTCTACTTTCTGTCACTCTGATTTTGACTGCCCTAAGCACCTCATGTAATTGTACTCATATAATATTTGTCTTTTTGCGTCTGGCCTATTTCACTCATATGAATGCCCTCGAAGTTCATCCCTGTTGAAGCATGTGTCAGAATGTCCTTCCTTTTTAAGGCAGAATAATACTCCTTGTATGTATAGTTGGCCCTCCATATCCACCACAGATTCAACTACCTGTGTGTCAAAAATATTCATGAAAAAAATTCCTGGAAGTCCCAAAAAGCAAAACTTAAATAGCTGCACTTTGACAACTATTTAGGTAGTGTTTACATTGCATTAGGCCTTAGAAGTCATCCTGAGATGATTTAAAGTAAACAGCAGGATGAACACAGGTTATATACAAATATGTTTCTATATATTCAAGCTTAATTTTAATTATTTTTAGTAACAGAGCACTAGTGACATACCCGTAGGTCAAGAAACCAAGTTTCAACTGCTGAGGGAGATGGTGTCTGTAAAATGCTTTCTGGCAAGTCGGCCTTCCTGATTCAATTTGTCAGGCAAACAATTATAACCTCAACATATAATCGATAGAAAAATATTAATGTGATCTTTTACATTTTTTATACTAAGTCTGAAAGCAGTGTGTATTTTGCACACAAAGCACATTCTCGATTTGCAAAGGCTACATTTCAAGTGCTCAATATCCATGTGTGCAGTTCTATATAATCATTTAGTAAAAGAAAGAGCACTTGTGGGAGTTCCCTGGTGGCCTAGTGCTTAAGGATCCGGTGTTGTCACTCTTGTGGCGTGGGTCACTGCTCTGGCCTGGGTTTGATCTGGGAACTTCCACATGCTATGGACATGAAAGAGCACAGTGACATACACACACACACACACACACACACACACACCATCATGATCTCTGAATACTTTTTTAAAATGAAGAAATTTAGATGAACAAAGGAATGAATAACCTGTCCTTATCTTCCTCTGCCTTCATTGTCTTGGGAAACCATGCCAGTTCCTAGATGCTATTTCTCAGTAAGACACCATGAGTGAGTTGCAACATGATGTCTGGGACAGCCATGCCCTGACCTGAGTTGACTCCTTCCTTCACTGAGCTGATATCCTTGAGGACCTACCCTGTGCTAAGCCCTGCTAGATGCTGTGGATACGATGGTGAGAGTAAAATCCAGATGGGTCCTCTGCAGCTTCCAGTCTACACAAATGAAAGGTGAATTACAAAGGCTCTGTGGTGGTGTGCTAAGGGTGGAACAGGTGCAGGCCATGAAGGAGTGTGTTGTTTGTAGAGAATTTAAAAACAGTAATAAAACTGATGGGAAGTCAGTCTGCTTTTTATTACCACTATGAGCCTGCAACTCTAAACAGAGTCACTGATAAAATACTCCTCACAGGACTTTTGAGCACCCAAATACCTGTGCCCTGCTCCCAGCCCTAAATCAGGATCTTCAGGGGGTGTGGCTCAAACCTCTGAATGTTTCAGGAGCTCCCAGATGCTATGGACTGAATTATATTCATCCCAATCCATACATTGCAGCCTTCGTCCACCACTCAATGTGAGGGGATAAGGGTGAGGCCCTCTTAATGGGATTAGTGCCCTTTTAAGAAGGGGCACCAGAGAACTTTCAAGATGCAGCTGCCAAGAAGAAAGGCGTCAGAATGAAACCCATCTTGCTGGCACCTTGACCTTGGATTTCCCAGCCTCCAGAATTGTGAGAAAGTAAATGTCTATTGTTTAGGCCCATCAGTCTGTGGTATTTGTTATGGCAGTCTGAGGCGATGAAGACACCAGGTGGTTCTGAAGTTCATGCACCTTTGGGAGCTGTTAATCTAGACAGGCTTCTTTTGCCATGCTGGTGGGGAAGGACTTTGAGCCTTGGATGGAAGCGAGTGCTCCATCTAATTGATTAGTGATGTTTACCAAGGATGGCAGGGTGCAGGGGTGGAGAGAGGGGACTGGGGAAAGTATTTACCGCAAGCGCCATATTATGTGCCCTCCTAATTCTTGAAAGTTTTAACAGCTTCTGTTCTTATTTCCTTGATCCTCTTATTTCCTTCCTGGCATTGTAGTTTTGATAACAGTGTTAGCAAATCCTCAGAGAACTTTACACCCTTCGCCTTGACTCACTCGTGCTCCTTGGATTTCAAAAACAGATGCTGAAGAGCCAAGAGTCACGGTCTGTGTTTGCCCACTGGGCTTTTTCCTTTTGGTTTTATCTTGTTTTTTGTTTTTTTCATTTCTTCTCTTCAGAGTTCTGGAACAAGCTTGGGAGTGATTCATTAGTCAAATGTTCTAACTTTAAAACAAAATAATCTCTGGCATTAGAAATAAAAGACAATTAAAATGTAATATCAAATTCCTTATCTTTCTCATTCATTCAGATATTGCTTTTGAGGACCTTCTAGGAGTCTGTCTCCATGCTACTGGGTCTTTGGGAGACAAAGATAAACAGAAGATAAAATCTCTCTCTAGGGAAGCTTCAGGTCAAGCCGGAGCACCAGCTTTTATATCAAATAATTATTTAGGTGTTAGGGGCTATGATGAGAGATACTTGGGGAGCACAAAAGAGAGCCCATTGCTATCTGGAGGGGATGATTGAGGGTTTACTGGAGTTCTAATCATGCTTCTTCCCCATCTGCATTTGGTAATTCATTAAACAAATAAATACTGAGTCCCGTCTATGTGCCAAGCTCTGCTCTAGGCATTTGGGGTATATCAGTGAACAAAACAAAGATTCTTGCTCTTACAGAGCTTATATTGTAACAGGGAGAGCAAATAGATTGGAAGCATATAGGAACCAGCATATCAGACTTATTGGCTGGTAAAATGGTATGGGAGATTGTGGACTGGACTTGTGGCTGGAGTCAGTTGCATCCTTCTTTCTGCCCAAGTTCCCTTCCTTCCCATCATCTTCAGGGGAGATAAAACTTGCTTCATCTGGGAGTTCTTTTGTGGTGCAGCAGGTTAAAGGTCTGGTATTATCACTGCAGTGGTTTCGGTCGCTGCTGAGGCCTGAGTTCAATCCCTGGCCCTGGAACTTCTGCACAGTGTAAGAGTGGCCAACCCTCCCTCCCCCAAAAAACACACAGAAAAAAATAAAAAAACAAAACAAAAACCCCTCTGCCTCATCCTGTCTCTCCTTAGTACCTCTCTTAAGAAGGCTGGCTATGGGAGTTCCCGCCATGGTGCAGTGGGTTAAGACTCCAGCAGCGTTGGCCCAGGTCACTTTGGAGTTGCTGTTTGATTCCGGCCAGGAACTTCCACATGCTGCCGGTTCGGCCATAAAAAGAAAAAAAAAGAAGGGAGGCCATGGGTCCTGACCTGAAGATGAGCTCTGCAGGGATGGAGGAAGGTCAGTTTAGCCTGGAAGAGATGGTTTTTCCTTGACATTTCTGATGAACTGCTTCTTCACGCTAGGAACTGGTGGTGGCGGTGGTGTTGGGGTGGGGAGAGCGGTAGGATGCAGAGAGAGACAGAAGTTCTTCAAGAAGGAAGACAAGGATGTAGGCAAGGCAAGGAGAAGGGTGCCTCCTTTACTTTGGATCTGGAAAAATTACAGAGATAAGGAATATGATGAAAAGGAATCGTCCATCTGGCAGATAAGGAAAGAGGAAGTTTAAGTTCAAGGAACTTCATATGCCAAGGCACAAGCTCTATAAGTAAAGTCCCTATAATGTTGGTATTTTATCCCCACATGGATGAGGAAATTGCAGTGGACATTTCTTGTGCTTGTGTCGTCCTCTTGGGCCCACCATTTATTCCAGCCATTGCTGCAGTGGCCAAGCCTGGCATAAGGTATAACCTCCCTAACCACACCTCATCTAGGCTGCGCCTCAGTTCTCTCGCTTTGCTTTCTGCTGTTGGGGAGAAAAAAACATTCCTCTGCCCTCTTAGGTGCTTTATTTGGGGGTCTGCAAATTAAACTGAACGATTAATGAGAGAAAAAGTTTATGTGCCTGTGAGAAGATAAGCAAAGAAGTAGCTAGCTTGTTAAATGTTTAAAGCTAGAGGCTTATATACCTCACTTAGTAGGAGAAGGGGCAGGAGGAGAAAAGGCTTCTATGGAAAGAACAAACAGGAGTTCCTGTCATGGCTCAGTGGTTAGCGAACCGGACTAGCATCCACGAGGACTCTGATTCGATCCCTGACCTTGGTCAGTGGGTTAAAGATCTGGTGTTGGCATGAGCTATGGTGTAGGTCCCAGATATGGCTCAGATCCACCGTTGCTGTGGCTGTGGCATAGGCTGGTGGCTACAGTTCCAATTGGACCCCTAGCCTGGGAACCTCCATATACCGTGTCTAAAAGACAAAAAAAAAAAAAAAGGCATAAAGAACAAACAGACTTCTTTAGGAAGGGCAAATGAGTTTTTAGGAGAACAAACAGGGGATAGGAAAGCTTGTGATAACATTTGTTTATGCAGGTGAGGGTGGTCTTCTCATCCTTTTATGGCCATGAAGTTCCCCCTGGGAGGGAGTTTATGGCAACCTCAGTTCCCAGAAGTTGCTGCCTTTAGTCAGATGAGGGGAGACTCTGAGAAGGCTTCTTTCTTTCTGCATCTGTTTATTCTCAATTGCTTTTAGCTCAAAATAATCCTTATGCCAAAGTGGCCTATTTTAGGGTGACAGTCTGATCCCTTCCCCTGTCTTGGGACTCTTGACACAGCTGCGTGGGAAGTCTGCAGGAACCCATCTGGCATTCATGCATTCACGATATGGGTGTGGATGATGGAGCCTGTTGAGAAATGTCCCCTCTTTGGTCCCTTGGGCATTCAGCATAGCCTCCAGAATGTCGCTTTACCACTGGGCCCAGTTGCCCACAGTAGTGAATTCGTTTCCTCTTTTCCATCCTGTCCCATCCCAATCCTTTCTTTAGGTCACGTCTCAAAATACCTGCATAAAAGCCCATGGCCCGGCTCTGCTTTCTGGGGGAACCATCTAAAACAGAAACTGCAGTTCAAAAAGGGTAGTTAGTGGTCTTGCCACATTGCCACAGAGGGTAGAAAAGGCATTCATGTATGGTAGAAAAGGAATTCCTCAAATATAAGCCCTTTTCTCCTCCACCTCTGCGAGTTTTTGGTTGCTAAACTATACTTGCATTCACTGCTTGAGTCTTCTGGGCCAACAGCTAAAATAAAATAGGAGTGGAAAAGAATGATACTTTGTAAAGTTTGAAAACGTGAAATTTACACCTGGTTTCTTTGGGATTGTGGGTGCTTTTGCCATCAACAGTTAAATTTGGAAAGCTTTTCAAAATACTGGTTTTGGAATGGTTTCCTTAAGATTATTTGATTCGAAATCTATTTCATGTGGTTTTCATAACATATAAGTGGCTTTTTAAGACAGTGCAAGCCTGTTTGGTTTCAAACTGTTTTTTTGAAACCAGAGCACTTAGGCAAAATATTTTTGTAACGTTTTCATACTATTTAAAAATTAAAGAATTCTTAATCCAAACAATTTTAAACTCTTTAGAAACCTATTTATCTGAGGACCAAGATTTATGCACAAGTTTCACACTATTTAACTTCAAAACATTTAGTCAAAATAGCTTGGATCCGAGACAGATTTCAAAGCTGTAGGGTTTCAAAATGGCTCATCTTGATAACAGCCAACAGTATATGAACCATTTTATTGTTTCAAAACATTGGTTTTCCCATCATGTAAATACGAGCCCCTGCAATAACTTCACATTATTGCAAAATCAGCTACATATTTTTTAAATTAAAACATCTGTGCAATGTGGAAATGGATTGAAATGTTTTCTTTATCAATAATACGGAAACTATTTTGCAAAACTTTCAACCCTGACTCCTGTCTTTTCCTCCCGTAGGAGCATGACTGTGGATTGTGCATCACTGCTGGAACCAGCCTTTTTTTTTAAATAATGATTTTTATTTTTTCCATTATAGCTGGTTTACAGTGTTCTGTCAATTTTCTACTACACAGCAAGGTGACCTAGTTACACATACATGTATACACTCTTTTTCTCACAGTATCATGCTCCATCATAAGTGACTAGACATAGTTCGCAGTGCTCTACAGCGGGATCTCATTGCTTATCCATTCCAAAGGCAATAGTTTGCATCTATTAATCCCGAATTCCCAGTCCCTCCCACTCCCTTCCCCTCCCCCTTGGCAACCACAAGTCTGTTCTCCATGTCCATGATTTTCTTTTTTGTGGAAAGATTCGTTTGTGACCTATATTAGATTTCAGATATAAGTGATATCATGTGGTATTTGTCTTTCTCTTTCTGACTTACTTCACTTAGTATGAGAGTGTCTGGTTCCATCCATGTTGCTGCCAATGGCATTATTTCGTTCTTTTTTATGGCTGAGTAGTATTCCATTGTGTATAAATACCACATCTTCTTACTCCAGTCATCTATCGATGAACATTTAGGTTGTTTCCATGTCTTGGCTATTGTGAATAGTGCTATGTATGGTTTTCTAAGGTACCTTCATACTGTTTTCCATAGTGAACCAGCCCTTTTTGGATTTACTGTGTGCTTCCTTTTACAAGTATTATCCCTTTTAGTTCCCACAGTAGTGCTGCAAGGTGTATATTATTATTATCTCTTTTAAAGAAGAACACTCAGGGTCGAAAAAGTTTTTCAGTAACTTGCCTAAAATTTTAAAATTACTGAGGGCAGACCAAGGTTCAGACCTCCTTGGTCTGGCTCCACATCTTAAGTTCTTAGCCATGGTACTCCTGCCACACGCCCAGTGTTCATAACTTTACCTTACTGAACCACTCTCTCTGGTCTGTGTATTTCCTTCCCCTCTTTCTAGTCTCTGTTTCAGCAGACCTCATCCAAAGAATCGCCTGCAATCAGTTGCCAGATATGGTACAAGTAATTTACCATCAATAACAAATGCTAATATGAGTGAATCATGACTTAACAGTGAGACCTTACAGTGGGTTTGGGGTGATCTTTACATATTGCATCTATGCAATTCTGTTTTTGGGTGGGGGGCTGCCCCAAAGAATTCCAGAGCCAGGGATCAGATCCGAGCCACAGTTGCAGCGTAGCAGCTGTGGCAATTATGGATGCTTTAACCCACTGTGCCTAGCTGGGGATCGAACCTCTGTCGTGGCACTGCACCACAGCGGGAACTCTCGCTTTTCTATTCATATGGGATTCTTGAGTGGGGATAAGGGGAAAAGACAGAGTTAGAGTAAGAAGGACCACGATTCAGATGAAAATAGCATCTTCAGCATCCTCCAGGACGAGAATGGTTGTTGGCCAAGAAGTGAATGTTCTCCTTACATGTGGTTCCTCTAAGCTTAGGCTGGAGCCAGCGGGAAGTGATTTAGAGCCTATCCAAAGAACAGAATGGGGTGGGAGAGGCTTAGGAGTGGGAGAAGGGAAGTGACACTTCTGCATGGTGACAGAAAGGAGTACCTTCGTTTGTGAGAGATCGCCTCATAAATAGAAAAGTACAGGGAAAAATAAAATATTTCTCCTTCTGACAGGTGACTGTACTGACTCTGAAACTGATGTTTGTCTTTGGAAATATGAGTAACTGTGTTTGATTTCAACAGTTAAGAGCTGGGCAGTAAGGAAAATTATGAGGTGTGTTTCTCACTTATATTCTTAGACAAATGTCAAAAGATTACAAAGACATTCTGGAATAATTTGTGGGCTTTAGGGTGGTGGAGCGCAGGGTTGGATCTTACTGGAGCTCCCCCAAACCCTCACGCAGACTAAATGAGCTCAACTTAGGGATATTGACTGCAGGCAGAGAGATGCTCTTGGAACAAGGATCCTGGAGCAAGACCAGTTTCTTTGTACGAGGGTAGGGTGGTACTGAAGGTTGTTGGAGAAGTTTATGGAAGAGTCTAACAGGAGGCGCTTTGATAGACCGGAAGACCAGAAAGCAAGATTGGGGCTGGTCATGTGTTCACAGCACACGGCCCGAAAGCTTTAGAGACAGGCCACTTCAGAAAATCATTGGTTTTCTCTCGAATCCATTACATTTGGCCCTTGTAGATCAGGAAAAAAAAAAAAAGAAAGAAAATGTCCTGACTCCCAAATTGAGCCCTAATTAAAAGAATTGGTCATGGACAAATTCATCCTAACTGCTGGTTAGGGCTCATCAATCAGAATTAAACCGTTTTGCCTCTGACTTGGCATAAACCTGTTAAATTAAGTGCAGAATGAAGACAATTATACAAATAATTTAATCTTCAAATATAGCTTTCCCTGAAAAATTCATCTCATTAAAGCAAAGGATTTTTTTTTTAAACTTGGATTTTCCCCAGACTGCTTCTGCTCCCGTTGTCTGTGGAAGGAAACACTGCGGGGGAGCTGAGGATGTGGAGAGGGGAGGAGGAGTGGGAAAAGGGTGATGGAGTTCAAGAGTGGGAAAAATTATACTTCAGCAAATAAAGTGGCTGGCTGCATTTCTGCATTCCAGGACAGGAGCTGATTGACTTTGTTTTTTATTTTTACTATGTTTTTAATTCATTTTACCTTAGAAGTGAGTGATTCTTTTGTGAAGGAAATCACCTTGATAAGCACTGAGGAATGTTTTGGATTAAGGCACCCCTCCTCCCCCACCCTTGGCTGAATTTGAATGGGCAAGCAAAAGTTGCTCTGGAGATAAAGCTGTGAGAATTAGGGTTTGGGGGGGTTCGCCTGTGGCCTAGTGCTTAAGGATCTTGCAGCTCAGATTTGATCCCTGGCCTGGGAACTTCCGCATGCCATCAGCGCAGCCACAAAAAGAAAAAAAAAAAAGAGATTTATTGTCCGGGAAGTTGACGGCTGGAGCAGAGTGGAGAAAATCTCTTTTTCTCTCTCTCTCTCTCAAGAAGGACCCAAAGATGAAGGAGACAGGAATCCACTCTAGAGGAATTCCCCACAGGAGAGAAAGACCAATTTTAGGGAAGAAATGACAAATATTAATTTTTTTTTGTCTTTTTCGGGTCGCATCCATAGGATATGGAAGTTCCTAGGCTAGGGGTTGAATCGGAGCTACAGCTGCTGGCCTATGCCGCAGCCACAGCAATGCAGGATCCGAGCCATGTCTGTGACCTGCACCACAGCTCAGGGCAACACCAGATCCTTAACCCACTGAACAAAGCCAGGGATCGAACCTGCATCCTCATGGATCCTAGTTGGGTTTGTTAACCAGTGAGCCATGATGGGAACTCCCACAAATATTAATTTTTGACAATGTATGATCGTATGCATTTTCATCTAGGAAGTAGAACAGAGTCAAACAAGATAAAAAGATCTAGTGCAAATCTAAAATACTGATTTAGATCCAACACTTGTTAGCTACGTGGTCTTAAGCAGGTGAGCTCCTTACCTTTCTGTGCTTCCATTTCGCCAACTACAAAAGTAGGACAGTGATGGTGCCCACTTCACAGAGCTGTGGAGAAAAGAAACTGAGTTAACATCTGCGAAGAGTTAGGACAGCATCTGGCCTTCAATAAGCACTGTATTTACATCATTATTATTAAATACTTGAGAGATGCTTCTTAACTCCATGCGGTCCACCAGCTTCTGCCCCCTTTCTTTGATCCCTTTTGCAGCAACATTCATTACGGAATTGTTCATCTTCTGTCTCTAATTCCTTTCCCCACATTGTCTCTTGAACCAGTGTTTCTCAAGCTTTCTTTTTCCATTATTGTCCCCCTAAGAAATCTTTTTGGCCTTTAAAAAAAAAAAATCACCTCCTCCCACCCATGACATGTAATACGGCAAATGTGCTATGCGTTGTTTATGTGGTGTATGTTTATCTGCATTTTATACATAAAAAGAGCAAGGTTTTTTCATCCTGTGAGAATCCATCCCCCCTGCCAACCTTGGGAGTGATATCACCCTCACTGAGAATGTGTGTATAAAACTACTCCAGCCCGACTTCACTCCCATTACACACAGTTCTCGTTCAAGGTCGGATCATGGACCTCCATGTTAATCTGTGGTCAAGTCTCAGTCCTCATCTTACAAGGCTTCCCAGCAGCACTTGCACGGTTGATCGTTCCCTTCTCCTTGATTATTTCCTTCACTGGTTTCTGGCACAGCCCCTTCTCTTGGTTTTGCCCCTGTTCATTGGTTGCTGCTTCTCAGTTCCTTGCTGTTTCCTCTCTTCTTGTCTTCCTCTTAAAGTTGGCGCACCCCAGGGGTTCGTCCTTGATCTTCTTCCTTATTTATTCCCACTCCTTGTGTGATCTTATCAGACACCCTCACTTTCTGTCTCCACCAAAATTCTCTCCAGGACTCCAGGCTCATATAATAACTGCTTTCTCATCCTCCACTTGGATGTTTAATGGACCTCCCTCCACTAACGCAGCCATGAGTTAACTTCCGAAATTCTTCCCCCAAACTGCCCTGTCCAAGATCTTCTCTATTTTTCTCACAAACCCCACCAATACACTAGGAAATTCTGATATCAAAATAAATCCCCATGAATGGGATTTACCCAGATGAACAGAAATAAGCTCACATCTATACAAAACATAGCATAGGGATGCTTATAGCAGCTTTATTCATAACTGCCCAAACTTGGAAGCAACCAAGATGTCCTTCAGGAGGTGAATGGGTAGATAAACTGTAGTACACCCAGTCAATGAAACATTATTCAGCGCTAAAAATAAATGAGCTATTAAACCATGAAAAGATACGGAGGAAGCATAACATTATACTAAGTGAGATCGGCCAGTCTGAAAAGGCTCTGGACTGTATGAATCCAACTACATGACATTCTAGAAAAGACAAACCTGTGGAGACAGTAAAAAGGTCACTACTTACTAGGGGTTGGGGGGAGAAAGGGCTGACGAGGCAGAGCACAAGGACAGAGGATTTTTATGGCAGTGCAAGTATTATGGGTGATACTCCAATGGTGGATACATGTCATTAGATATTTCTCAAAACACCTCAAATGGACAACATCAGGAGTGAACCCTAATGTAAACTGTGGACTTTGGGTGAAAACGATGGGTCAGTGCAGTTTCATCAGTTGTAATAAACGTGCCCCTGGGATGCAGGATGTGGACAGAGGGGGAGGCTATACATGGGGAGGGGGTGGGTCCAGGGAGTATATGAGAATTTTCAGTGCTTGCCACTCAGTTTCGCCATAAACCTAAAACTACTCTAAGAGTCTGTTAAAAAAAATTCAGCATCTGCTACCAGCTTGGTGAGAGCCACCATCATTCCCTCCTGAATGACCACCTTCACCTTCAAACCGGGCCGCCTGCAACGGCTTTGTCTCTCGTTACAGGCTATGCTTATCCTGGTGGGCTGAGGGTTCCTGCTAGAACACAAGTCAGTTGTGGCGTTGCTCTGCTCAGCACCCCCCATGGCTCCCGTGGGGCTCAGAGAGAAACCCAAAGTCCTGACTGTGGCTTCCAGGCCCTCCTTTCTGACCCCCACTCTTCTCCTCTCCCTCTTGGTCACTCTGCTCCAGCCACGCTGGCCTCCTTGCTGTTCTTCTGTCCTGGAGTGATCCTGACTCGTGGCCTTTGCGCCAGCCTTTGTTCCCTCCCTGGAAGGCTCTTCTTGTCCTCATGTTTCCTCCCCTCTGCAAGCCTTTGCTCAGATGCTGCCTTTTCAATGGGGCCTTCTTGTCTGCCTCCGTAATCTTCCATCCACTGCATGCTGAGTTCCTTTTCTGCTCTGTTTTTTCATAGTGTATTATTTTTTAGTGTAGCATATTGTTTACTTTTTAATTTATCATGTGGACAAAGATGTCACCTGCCATATCAGTAAACAAAAGAGTAGGAGTTCCCATCGTGGCTCAGTGGGTAACGAACCCGACTAACATCCATGAAGATGCAGGTTCGATCCCTGGCCTCACTCAGTGGGTTAAGGATCCGGCGTTGCTGTGAGCTGTGGTGTAGGTCGCAGACAGGGCTTGGATCCTGCCTTGTTGTGGCTGTGGCTTAGGCCTGCAGCTACAGCTCAGATTCGACGCCTAGCCTGGGAACCTCCATGTGTTGTCAGTGCAGCCTTAAAAAGGCAAAAAGACAAGGAAAAAAAAAAGAAGTCGTGGCCGTCAACAGTGGCAGCCACACAAACTGTGCACCCTGGGGGATTCTGGCCCTGGAGAACTAAGATGTGTATCAAAGGAATGATTTCAATAGGCCCTAGCCTCTTACATCTTCTTATACATAGGAAAGCATCAAATTCATTCACCTGAGATGTCTGGTTTTTCTTTTACTAGCAGTAATGTGTTGATGTTCAGCTCCCTGTTTTGTTTTTGTTTTTGTTTTCCGAAGACTTCTGTATATCCTGCCTTCTTCCTATCTGTCTGGAACAGTCCCTCAGAGCTATCCGACAGGCTGTGTCTTGGGCTTAAGCCCTCAGTAAGTACACCGGATAAAACAATTTGCAACTTTTAGATTGTGCATTTGTTTTTCAAATGGACAATTTTTTGTTTTGTCCCCTCTTGACCAAAAAAAAAAAAAAAATTCTATGAAGACAATGATGTCTGTCTGTTTTGTTCACTGCTGTATCCCAAGTACCTAGAAC
Source organism: Catagonus wagneri (assembly GCA_004024745.2). NCBI lineage: Eukaryota > Metazoa > Chordata > Mammalia > Artiodactyla > Tayassuidae > Catagonus > Catagonus wagneri. The sequence goes on from PVHT021183666.1 coordinate 14,206,824, forward strand.
AGTGCTTAACGTATGTTAGGTGCTTAATCAGAAGTTGTTGGGGAAGTTCCCTTGTGGCACAGCAGGTTAAGGAGCTGGTGTTGCCGCCACAGCTGTGGCACAGGCTGCAGTTGTGACACGTGTTCAGTCTCTGGTCCAGGAACTTCCACATGCCACAGGTGGAGCCAAAAGACAAAAGGCTGTTGGATGAATGAGAGTGTCTCTACTGCCTGTGACTCCAGGTCTTTCTACAGTATATGCTTTGCTTCCAGGGATGTTTTGTGCACATACAAGAAAACGATTAAAATGGAAGCCATTTATATATAATATACATATACATTCTTATTCTCGTTTTTTCCCCTTAAGTTTGTTACAAAATATTGAGTATAGTTCCCTGTGCTCTATGGTAAGTCTTGTTGATCATCTACTTTGTATATAGTAATGTGTATATGTTAATCCCAAATTCCTAATTTTTCCCTGTCCCTCTTTCCCCTTTAGTAACCATAAATTTGTTTTCTATGTCTGTGAGTCTATTTCTGTTTTATAAATATGTTCATTTTTATCATTTTTTTTAGATTCATAGATAAGTGATATCATATGACATTTCTCCGGCTTACTTCACTTAGTATGATAATCTCTAGGTCCATCCATGTTGCCGCAAATGACATTATTTCATTCTTTTTATGGCTGATTAATAGTCTGTTGTATATATGTACCTCATCTTCTTTATCTACTCTTCCGCCAGTGGGCATTTAGGTCACCTCCATGTCTTGGCTGTTGTAAATAGTGCTGCTATGAACATAGGTATGCATCTATCTTTTCTAATTATAGTTTTTTTTTTCTAGATATATGCCCAGGAGTGGGATTGCTGGATCATATGTTAATACTGTTTTAAGTTTTTTAAAGAACCTCCATACTGTTTTCCATAGTGGCTATACTAAATTATATTCCCATCAATAGTGTAGGAGGGTTCCTTTTTCTCCACACGCTTTCCAGCATTTATTATTTGTAGACTTTTTGATGATGGCCATTCTCACCTATATGAAGTGAAAGTCAGTTCTTTTTGTTTTTTCAATGACTGCACCCATATGCATATCGAAGTCCTGGGACCAGCGACTGAATCTGAGCCACAGCTGTGAACTACGCCAAAGCTGTGGCAATGCCAGAGCCTTTAACCCGCTGCACTGGGCTGAGGATCCAACCCACACCTCTGCAGTGACCCAAGCTGCTGCAGTCGGATTCTGAAACCCGTTTCCCCACAGCAGGCACTGGGAAAGTCAGTTTCTATGTTTTGCTACACTGTAATTCTGTTGCTTACAACCTTTAGGAAAAGTCTGCTACACCCAATGTCAACAGCACTTGGCAGGATTGAAGTAATGGTATGTTCCGTATATGGCTGTGGGATGGAGAGAAGACAAGAACAGAGGAAGTGAGTCACGAATGCAGAGAAATAATTCAACAGAAACACAAACTCAGAGTCAGAGGCGACTAAAAGAAACATAAGGTCCCAAAGACTCCTTGGCGTCATGTGAATAATAGTGTATAGTCTTGTTTCTGATGCATTTACCATGCTAGTTGAATGAAAAAATGAAAGAGCCACCATTCCCCTGAGGTTGGAAGACTTGGTGATATCTAGGCATCTCATGTCTTGATAAGAATTGAAGAATGGCCCCAATTCTTCATTTCATTACATTGATGTCAGTATAACCAGGGACGGACTCTCAAATAACTATTCTTCAGGCTTCTGTTTTCTTCTTCTTTCCATTGCTTTTATGAGACGACCTCAGTTCTGGTGGCTGGGACCAGGGGTGTGGGGAGAAGAGACTGGGACGTTGCGGGATTGGCTGAAATTCTTCAGGATCCAGTCCTGCTGGTCCAGAGACCAGCTCCACTCCCCTCCCCTCGCTGATGCTGTGATTGAAAACACTAGGACCCAGACTCCAAGACAGGCCTGGCCTTCTCAGTGGATTTTACAGCAGTGCGAGTATGTTTTCCTCTGGCTGAAATGCCTGGGATTGCAGGTCTGGAACATGTATTAGTGGAGTAATGTCTGGGGAGAAAAAGACGATAACATGGAAACACTGACTGCTATGGCAACAGTTGGAATAATAAACAACATTCTCCCCCCTAGGAAAAATCATAGAGTTTGGCCTTGTGGCAACTTTAGGAAGGGAAATAAGTAATACCCAAGCTAGATCTCGTGTTTGGCTTGTTCCCCCCTCCCTTGCGCTGGGTTGAAGGATTGGCTAAGTGCCTTATTGGGCAAGTGGAGAAGGTTATGCATCATTCAGAACTCATGCCTTTCTAGAAAATGTCTTAAACAAAAGTAACTCGGAATATATGAATTGAAAAGTCAAGACTACCCCTCCCCTTTCTCGCTCTTACTCTTCTGGGTAGCCACTACTATAGGAATAAATATAAAAATATAAATAAAAAATAGGAATATAAAATTTCTATATGCATACACATGTATTACTAACTGCTTCGGGTTTGGGGGGTTTGTTTTTGAGTGGACGAGACTCGGTAGGGTGCAGTCATCAATTAATACAGTTTTACCCCCGTTGCTTCAAGCATCCTCTAATGATATCCCTTCTTGGCATTTCAGATGGTTTCACAGCTTTCCAGTCACTGGCAGGCATGAAAAAGTCCAGTGAAAACTTTAATTTCACATCTAATTCAAATTTTCTTTCTCCACCACGGCTACTAAGATGCCTGACCCCGGCTCAGTGCTGACCTTGTGGGGTAAGTGGGGTGGCTGTGATGTGATCCATTCTTTCAGGTTTCTTTCACCCCAGTGTCCTTTGTGGCCCTTGTCTTCTCCAGTGTGGGGAAGAGAAAATTAGGGGGAAAAAAAAAAAGGCAGTCTTATTTGACTGGCACTGCTGTAATCTGTGTTACGGATTCCCAAATGCTGCCTCTTCAGAGACCCCCATGACCTTACTCCACAGGGAAATCAGTCTCCTTTATAGCACCTGCTGACTTTCCAGCTCCCCAAACTTGTGCCCTACCCTGTTCGGCTTCCTTTGTCCTTATGAAAGTATATTTGTCAAGGTAAGATGACAGAGCATGTTTTATTTAGCTTGACTCATACTTTTAGACACAGGGTATGTGGGTAATCATTTGCACTCTTGGTCTGGGTTCTGGAAATGTTTGGGGTGATCATGATTGGGCCCACAAGGAAACTCAAAAAACCTGTGCCATGCTTGGAAATATAGGTGGGCTCTGCTGTAGCTCCCTCTCCTCTCTCCAGCATCACAGGGAGCTTCAGCCAGCCTCCTACCTTTATGCCTCTTCAGGCTGCAGGTAGGCATTTTTCTTTCTTCCTGTCCACACCTCCCAGATTCTGCGGGCTACCTTCCAGATTTTTCCAGGACCTTTTGCCCTTTACTTAGGTAGCAGCACCTGGCGGCGAGCTTGTGAGTTGGTCCCAGGACCCATTAGGCTGAAGGATGCAATGTGGCTGCTCCGCCTGGCAGACAAACCCAGGCTCCGCGAGTGGTTCTCTTGGGGAGCATCTCCCTCAGTTAGAAGGGGGAGGAAGGAGAAACGCGACTTTGCTTTCTACTCCTATGAAGTCTCTTCCAGTGATTGTCTCTACTGGACCTCAGCCTTTTCTGATATGACCCAGATATGGGTGAGCAGGAGCCACCATGAAGGGCCTCCCTGGGTACCTCCTGGTAAGATTTGCGTCACTGTGTCTAGAACTGCCCTGTAGAATGTGTGTGTACTTCTCACCCAGTTGTTTTCGGTTTTGGGCTTTAGCAGAATTGCAAGGCAATGGGAAAGGTCCCACTTAATAATCTGATACACACACACATTTACTCATCGATAGTCCTAAACTTGGCTCATTCATTTGGATGACTGCTTAAATATTTCTTTAATAAATAGCTCTATAACATTTTGCTTATGGTACACATGGCTGTACCATAATTCATTCAACCATTCTATATTGGTAGTTACTTAGGTGGTTTTTTTTTCTTTTTCTTTTTATGGCCACACCTGCAGCATATGGAAGTTCCCGGACTAGGGGTTCGTTGGAGCTGCAGCTGCTTGCTTGTGCCACAGCCATGGCAATGCTGGATCTGAGCTGCTTCTATAAGCTACATTGCAGCTTATAGCAACACTGGATCCTTAACCCACTGAGCGAGGCCAGGGATTGAACCCACATCCTCGCAGAGACTACATTGGGTTCTTAACCATTTAGCCATAATGGTTACATGGGTTTTTGATATAGCAAGCAATGCTGTAATGTCTAATCCTTTAACATATATCCTTGTGCCCTTTTGTAAATATTCTTAGAAGTGTGATTGCTGATCCAAAGGGTCCACAGATTTTGCATTTTGATAGGACACACATTTTGTGTTTAATAAATTGAGCCAAATTACCCTTCAGAAAAACTCTAGCAATTTACAGCCCTACTAACAGTGTCTGGGAGTCCCCCTTTCCCTGAACCCCTGCCTACCCTGAACGGCATCAAGTGAATCTAAGCAGTGAAAAATTACATCTCTTTGTTATTTTAATTTGCATTTCCTGGATCAGTTGAATATCTTTTCATATACATTTACTAGCCATTTGTAATTCTGTGAATTATGTTTATATCTTTCGATAACTTTTTTCAAGTTTAGAACTCCGTGTTTTAATCATAACTGCTTGACTATAAAATATGTTGCAAATATTTTCTCTGTTATTCTCAAGATGCTTTAATCATGAGTAGATTCTTGAGGCCAAAGGATTATTCTGTCTTGACTTTAGTCTGTCTGGAAAGTAGACTAATGAATTATGTTAGTCAACAAATTTGCTATAACAAATTATCCTCAGATTTCTGTAGCTTAATTCAATAAAAGTTTATTTTTCACTTTTGCAGCTCCCCAATGTGAGGGTTCTCGGTCAGTTCTTTTCCAGTGACTTATGGGTCCTGGATCCTTCTACTTTATGGCTCTGCTCTCCTCTAGATTCTTTTTTTTTCTTTTTCTTGATTTTTTTGGGGCAGCATATGGAAGTTTCTGGGCTAGGGGTTGAATTGGAGCTACAACTGAGGCCTATACCACAGCCGCAGCAACACAGGATCTGATCTGCATCTGTAACCTACGCTCCAGCTTGTGGCAATGCCAGATCCCTAACCCAGTGAGTGAGGCCAGGGATTGAACCTGCATCCTCATGTACACTATCAGGCCCTTAACCTGCTGAGCCACAATGAGAGCTCCTCTCTTCTAGATTCTTGAAGTCTTCTGCATTCAGCAGCAAATGAGGGAGGAGAGAGCAGAGGATATCACAGGATGCTTTATAGGCCAGGTGTACATCTCCTCCCTCCTTATTCCTTTGGCCAAGGCATAGTCATGTAAAGAAGACTAGAAATGGATTTGGCTCTGAGCCTGCAAATGTCTGCTGCAGTAAATGAGCTGACATCTCAGCAAATACACTTCTCCAGATCTCACTGTCTTATTGAAGGAAGTCTAGTGGTTCTTGGAAAGGGAGCGTAGGATGATCCCTCCTAAAGAGTTTTCAAAATACAGAGTGCTTTTTGAATGTCAAGAATCATGATTCTGTTGGTTTGAAGTCTTATGTGTCTTCCTTATGGAACAAGATTCAAAGTCTTCTTCAAATTGACAGAGGGTTCTCTGAATTCTTTTACAAGTGTAAAAGATAATCTCTCTCTCTCTCTCGACCCTAAACAAATTTTAGAGGTTTCCCTGCTTTTTTCAGACTCAGTGGCTTTGACTGGACTGATCAAGTGGAGGGACCAGGATGGGGCAGCTCTGGTGAGGGTTGAGGCGAGGGGTAGTGCGATGGGGAGAGGGTTGGCTGAGAGCCTACAAGCCAGGTGGAGTGGAGGTGGAGTAAATGTTTCAGGGTTGAAGAATTAGTGTTGGGGGTGGTGAGGGATGAGCTTTGGGAATTTGTAAGGGGTGACCTTAATAACAGACACATTATGGCAGAGGACAAGAACAGCCTGGAACGTGGATTTCTGACCCATGTCTAAAATGGGAGGAAGAGGGGCAAATGCTAACCCTGGTGATGGAAACAGCACTCAGAATTGCTCCCCCAAAGTAGCGTGTGGCTTTCCAGACATACAAAACATGTTATTATCTTCAGCAGCCTTGACCCTAGGACAGCCTTTCCACACCTTGGCCGTTGTGATGTTCTCCAAACCCAAGGCTTAACGTCACTAGGAAGTACTGTTTCACCACCTGGATGGTCAGCCACCTGCAGGGGTCATCCTGGGGCTGCTCTTTGGTGCTGGGACCCCCAAAATATTTGGCTAGTCAGAGACGTGATGGATAGACAACCAGAATGACAGCGAGGTGCGCATTTTCTGTTAGTGCATTTGTGAAAACAAAGGACTGATCCGAATGACCTCTGATGCTGTGACCAATGTCCACGCTCTATTGGATGGGCTGTTGAGGCCAGGGAGAGGCATGCCCTGTTCTTTATTATAAGGGGTACTTAGTCCCAGGACCAAGCAAAGGAAGACAGCAACTTCTCCCCAGACTCCTCAGGCTCCAGTGACATTCCTGACCTTGGGCAAGAGTTACTTTCTCTCCTTGGGACTGGTTTTCCATCTGAAAAAATAGGGCAGAGTCTTTTGGAGGGGGCGTTGCTCTTCCAGCGCTGACTTTCCAGGACTCTAAATATAATGTTTGTAGTAAATCAACTATAGTAGAAAAAATAAGAATCTTTTAAAAAATAAATGAATAAATAGACACAATGCGTGAAAACAAGAGCTTGCAGGAGAAGGTGGGTTCTGCCCCAGTGCACCAGGGTGGTCTTCGCATTGCTGAGTTCATGTACAACTCAGCAGTCTTTATGATGCCCTAGACTGCTCAAGGGCCTTTGGTTCCTCATCACTCACTTTGGAGGATCAGGATGTCTCAGAGGGATCCTGCCTGCTCTGTTCCAGTGGCTTCACTGCCTGGTACCCCTCCACACCCAAATCCCAGCACAGCACCTGTTTCTTTCTTGTGGCCTCGCCCTCTTTGGCTCACCCTTTCAAATAAATCTCTGTTGATGGTGCGCTGGCCTTAAATTTGGGCTCCTCTCTATATCACAGGGTCCCCCATCCTTTCTGAAACCACACACCAAGGTTCGTGGCTAAGTCCTAACTGGTCTTGCAAAAGCTTAGCGTCTTAGGTGTCCCACGGAGAGAGAGACATCGGACAGTTGTGCCTCACAGCACTTGTCTGGTTTCTGTGTTTGATCAGACTTAGGAGGATGGCAGATGATGTTCAAATGAGCTTTAGCTCCGAGAGGTCAAGAGTCAGTTCTGTGAGAAGGGGATGTGAATGACCAGCCTTTCCAGTGGCTAGGGATTTAGAACAGGTAGAACAGGCACAGGCTGGGTCCTTAGAGAATTCGTTTGCCACATATTTTGCGAAGATGTGAGGAGCTTGACATATAGTTGTACATAAGTAGCAGCCAACAGGGTCTTGGAGCTGGGCAGCCCAATCTTGGGCTATTATTATTCCTTGAGGTTATCTTAATATGTGCAGGTCTAGGATGTCCCTACCATTACAACAAAATCAGGCTGTGCTCTTTGGGGCTTTATATGGGACTGGAATTAATCAAACCAATTGACAGAATACAGAGCCTGTTTTTCCTTGTGCCTCCCAGCCCCTTCTAATTCAACAATCAGGAAAGGCTAGTATTACTGAGGGAAGTGTCGTGTTGTTTAACTTCTTTAGCACGGCCAGCACAATTCACAGCTGATAGTCCCTCCTCTGACTAGACCTTAACTTCCTCCTCTTTGAAAGGGTGCATGTGGGAAGGAAAAATGAATCTACCAAGCCAGGCCAGAGAGACAGTGGTAGGAGACAAGTGCCCATGTGGCAAGAGAGAACTTTCTAGAAGAACTTTCTCATTTGGGGAACCTATCAGGGCCTGTGGGTTTTGTTGAGGGCAGGGTCTGTGTTTTAGTCACCATCATTCCCAGTGCACCTTGGGTGGCAGCATCTGGCATGAACAGGTGAATCCAGGGCTGCCCCTTCGTGTCCATGAGGGATGCTCCCGTGGCTGAGACGCCCTGTTTGTGAAAGTAAAGCCCCACAGTGCTTGCCTCATAATTTGACACATACTATCTTTTTCTGTTCTGTTCTGTATCTCACCCTGTTTCTCACTGTTTACATTGAACATGGTTTTTGAGATCTAGCCCTATTCCTGGTTGTAAATGACGATTTCCGACTGCCGTGTAATATTTCATTATATACTTATACCAAATGCTCTAGAGATAGATTTCTAGGTTGACTCCAACAACCGACTCCACTTTTCTTCCAAAATGCAATGTCTCTATTTGTTTAGTGTTTACTTGAATGGTTTCAGTAACAAATTCATTGTTTCTTAACTGGTGTCTGAGTTCCCCTTGAGCAGATAATCAGTCTCTACCTCTTAGGGTGGTTGTAAGTGTAGATGAGATTGTAGGTATGAAGTGTTTAGCACATTATCTGGCAAGCAGAAAATCCTCAATAGACGGTATAAGCCCTCTAGAGCCTAGAACACATTAGGACTTTAATAAATACCAATTACAATAACGAATGTTTAATTACCTCTGGTGATCTGGGGTTTCCTTTCCCATAAAGCGTGGTCCCAGAACACTTGAAACATGAGGTATTCAGGAGATAGTAATTACGATGTTCACTATTAATCCTCCCAAATTATTCCCCTTTTACAGATGATAAAACAAACTCAGAGAGGTTTCACATCTTGGTTATGATCATTCAGCATAGTTAGTGGCAGAATTGGAGCTTAAACCCTGGTCTAATTCCAAAGCTCTTATTTTGAACCACTCTGCTGTATCACCAGCCCTGGGGAAGCATGCTTAGATTATTACTGTTTCAGCAACAATAGCTTTTATTTTCTCTGTGGTGTGGATCCCAAAGAATTTTAGATTCAGTTAATGTTTACTGAGATCTAATATGTGCCAGGCCCCGCCAGGACCTTGTTTGGAGGACATTTGTGTAAATTACTGAAAGATGCTCCCTCTGAAACCACACACCAAGGTGGTAGAAGCCTGGAGGGATTCTGGCCTCTGCTTGTCCCCTATCCTGGGCATCTTGTGTGTAGTACACAAACTGCCCAAGTGTATGCTATGCCTGGAGAACATGTGTTTCCTCTGTGGTAACATGAAATAACATGTGGTACCATATGGGACCTCTGTACCACGCCACTAAATCTTCCTCTTTGCAACAGTCCTGTGGGTCAGACACAATTCTGCCGGACAGATGAAGAGACTGAGGTTCAGAGCTGTGACACTGCCAAGGTGACATGATCTCAAGGTGCAGATCCAGTGTTCAAACTGGAGTCTTTTAGAGTTCCCATTGTGGCTCAGTGCGTTAAGAACCAGATATAGTGTTCCTGAGGATGCGGGTTCAATCCCTAGCCTTGTTCCATGGGTTAAGGATCTGTCATTGCTGCAAGCTGAGGTGCATGTAGGTCACAGATGTGGCTCAGATTCAACCCCTAGCCTGGGAACTTCCATATGCTGTAGAAGCAGCCTTAAATAAAAGAAAAAAAAATGGAGTCCTTTGGTTTCAAATCAGGGGACTGGCTGAATATAAAGCAGAGTGATCTAGTGGGGTCCCACGGAGGAAAGGAAAAGAGATTCAGGACTCACTGGGCAGCACCTGTCAAGCTAGGCAAGTGCTGCTGGGATGATCCTCAGGCTTTGATGTAGCTCCTCCTGGTGAGTGATGGATGTGGTCCCCATCGGAACTCTAGAGAAGACGATGTTCCAGGCAGGCTGAAACCCTCTGGTAAGAAATCACTAGTGAGCTTAGGGATGTGGAATGTGAGTGCTTGAAGGATGTTATGAGCTCCCAGAGTAGGCTCCAGGTTTCAGGGCACACGCTGCACAAGGGATTAGTAAATATACCTGCAGTTGCAGAGTAGCTCATGCTTAACCAGAGGCCAGGAGGTCCTGCCAGTGGCTCAGTGGAGAGGGAAAGGCTCTTGAGCAATGAGGCTAAGATGAGGCCTCCGGAGAAAGCTGGGCTGGAGCTGCTCTCTGGCTTGGCCCTTACAAGCCCACCTCTCAGGGCTTTGATTTCCTGTGTCCTCCCTTATTCCTCTGGGACTTTTCTAGTCCTTTGGAGACTGAGTTAACGATCTCCTTGAAGATACACCAATGTCCCAAAGTCCAATCAGGGCCTCTGATTTTAGAATGTGCAATGAAATCAATATTTCAATGAGTTACCTGTCCTCCCACATTCATGGGAGCGATCATTACAATAGCCAGGATATGGAGACAAACTAAGTGCTCATTGACGGCTGAATGGATTAAGAAAATGAGATATATGCAAATAAGTAAATAAAATGTATATAAATATGATATTCCTATTATAAGAATAATTATTATTCAGCCTTAAAAGAAGAGGAATTTCTGTCATTTACAACAACATGGATGAACCTGGTAGGCATTAAGCTGAGTGAAATATGCCAGGCAAGGAAAGACAAATAACTTGTAGTATCACTATATATGTGGACTCTTAAAAAAAATGCCAGAGTCCTGGCATTGGTATAGTGTATTAAGAATCCACCTGCCACGCTTCAGGTTGCTGCAGAGGTGTGGGTTCGTTCCCCAGCCTGGCACAGTGGGTTAAAGGATCTGGCATTGCTGCAGCTGTGGTGTAGGTTGCACCTGCGGCTTGCATTCAGTCCCAGGCCCAGGGAACTTCCATATGCTGGGGGTGTGGCCATTAAAAAAAATAAAAAACAAGCCAACCCTTATAAATTAAGAGCAGAAAAGGGCTGGGGGTATGGGAAATAGGGAGCGGTTGGTAAAAGGGCACGAACTTTCAGTTACGTGATGAATAAGGTCTAGAGTTCCCTTGTGGTGCAGCAGGTGAAGGACCTCGGGTTGTCACTGCAGCAGCTCTGCCGATGCTGTGGCACAGGTTCAGTCCCTTGCCTGGAAACTTCCACGTGCCGTGGGCGTGAACAAAAAGGATGAATAAGGTCTGAGGATCTCAAGTATAAGGCAGTGACTAGAGTTGTGTTGTGTGATTGAAATGCACTAAGAGAATTCAACTTCCACATTCTCAGACACGAAGGACAAAAATGTAAGGTGATGGATGTGTTAACTCTATGGCAGGAATCCTTTTGCAATGGAAATGTGTATCAAACGATTGTGTTGTATACCTTAAATACCTTACAACTCTGTCAATTATACTTCAGTTAAAGAAACTGTATTTTTTATTTTTATTTTTTTATTTTTTATAATGATTTTTATTTTTCCCATTATAGCTGATTGACAGTGTTCTGTCAATTTTCTGCTGCACAGCAAGGTGACCCAGTCACACATACATGTATACATTCTTTTTTCTCACATTGTCGTGCTCCATCACAAGTGACCAGACATAGTTCCCAGTGCTACTATACAACAGGATCCCATTGCTTATCCATTCCAAAGTCTATAATTTGCAACTATTAACCCCAAATTCCCAGTCCCTCCCACTCCCTCTCCCTCTCTCTTGGCAACCACAAGGCGAATAAAGCTACTTAGGTATTCTAAAAAAAAAAAAAAAATTATACTTTATTTTTTTTTTGCTTAATGAATTTTATTTCAGTTATAGGTGTACAGAAATCATCACAAGTCAATTTGATAGCATTTGCGTCCCAAACCCTCAGTGCATCCCCCCACCCCCCAGACTGACTAATTTGAAAAACCAAAGGTTTTCTGAAGTCTGTGAGTCATTGTCTGTAATGCAAAGAAGTTTATTGTGTCTTTTTAATTTCCACATGTAAGCGGTAGCATTGGGTGTAGCTGTCTAATTGTCTGACTGGTTTCACTTCGCATGATAATTTCTAGGTCCATCCATGTTGCTATAAATGTTGTTATTTCGTTCCTTTTAATGGCTGAGTAACATTCCATTGTGTGTATGTACCATATCTTCCCTATCCACTCTTCTGTCGATGGGCATTTAGGTTGTTTCCATGACCTGGCTATTGCATAGAGTGCTGCAGTGAACACTGGAGTACAAGTGTCTTTTCGGGTCATGGTTTCCTCTGGATAGATGCCCAGGAGTGGGATTGCTGGCTCAAATGGTAATTCTATTTTTAGTTTTCTGAGGAAAAATTATACTTTAGTAAACCTGGGGGAAGAAAAAATATTCTAAAGCACTGCAGATTTTTCTTCCAGTGAAGATGTATATTTGGATAGGTTATTCTCAAGTTACTCTATAGGTGTTCTTTCCCTCTGAAGCTGGAGTTGCCACCCCCCTCCCCCGCCACCACTCAAACTGCTAGGTGCTGGAATATTATTATAATAATTCCTGCTTCAAGGAAATTTACATGTAAAGGAAAACAGACTAATAAACAAGCATTTATAATCCACTGTAATAAGGGCTAAAATAGGCACTACAACACTGGGGCAATCAGAGAAGACTTCCTGGAGGAAGTGATATCTAATGTGAATTCCAAAGGGTAAGTGAAAAGTGGAACGGGAAGAGAGCTCCAGGTGGAAGGCACGGTCTGTGCAAAGTCAAAGCCAGCTTGTTTGAGGAACAGAAAAAACTGGGAAACAAAAGACTGCACAGGGTTGGTTGGTTTGTTCCTTTAGCCACTTTCATGCTTTATGACTTTATTCTGGAGACAACAGGGGCCCTGGAAAGCATTTTAACACGATTAACCTGCTCTGAAGTTGAGAAGGACTATGTTGGCTGGTGCAGAAGACAGTGCGGTGCACACAGGGAGATTTATGAGATGGAAGCTGTTACATTTAGAATGGATGAGCAAGGAGCTCCTACTATACAGCACAGGGAACTATATCCAGTCTCTGGGATAGATCGCGATGGAAGATAATATAAGAAAGGAAATTGTGTGTGTGTGTGTGCGTGTGCATGTGTGTGTGTGTTTGTGTGTGTGACTTCACTGGGTCACTTTGCTTGGCACATTGTAAATCAGCTAAACTTTGATTGAGAAAAATGTTAAAAAAAAAAAGGAAGTCTGTTCAGATGTGGGCTTATTTAAGGAAACCCAAAAGCCCAAGTCTAACTGTGCGCATTAGGAGAAAAGCCCCTCTCCTTCCATCCCTAGTTACCGCTGGAATCCTTGGAATCTCTGCGGTCTCGCAGGCCAGTGAGAGCCCAGAGTTCTCCCGGCTCCCAGACCAGTGCTCGGCTCCACAGCCTTCCCTGCCCCTTTCTCTTCCAAGAATCAGTCCTGTCCCCCAGCAGCTTATCTTTCCTTCCAGCAGCCCCATGGCCTCCAGATGGATCATGCATATTTCTTCTTTGCCCTTTGATTTCCCTCCTGACTCTCCTCTGATCCTCTCTTGACACCCGCCCCCCGGGGCAGACACAGAGATAAATCTGTTGGCTTCTTGGTGGGAGAGTCCAGTCTTGTTCAGAGCTCTGGCCTGATATTTCCCCTTTGTTCAGCGGGGCAGCGGCAGCAGCTTCATTCCGGCCTGGGCCGGGGCAGAGAGGCAGGGCGGGAGCTCCGGTTGCTGGAAGGTCTTGCTGAAGATTTGAAGACGGAGAGGGGAACTGATTCTGGTCCCTTCCACGAGTAGCGTGGTGCCCCTCCCCTCATGGTTCTCAGCCCAGACTGCAGAACAGAATCACATTCTGGGGACTTTAAAAAATTGCCTGGTTCCCACCTTAGTCATTCTGATTCGGTTGTCATGGGAAAAATCGAGACATCCGTGGTTTGCAAAGCTCAGCTAATTTTAATGTGTAGGGAGGGTGGAGAACCACAGCTCTCTTAACATCACCTTTCAGAGATAACCTGACACTCAGGTGGATTGTCAGCTCTGCTTTTTTTTTTTTTTTCCCCTGGGTTTGCCTTGGGCAAATCATAGCTTCTCTGAGCCTCATCTGTGCCCTCCTCTATGTAGGGCGGTTAATAGAATCTATCTCTCAAGCATTTGCATTGCCTGGTACGTGGTTAGTACCCAGCCAGGAGCACTGACTGGTGATTTTTCTCCTCCTTCTCCTCCCTCTCCCTCCTCTTCCTCCTTGTTTTCTTTTCTGGCTGTGCCCTCAGCATGTGGAAATTCCTGGGCCAGGGATCTTACCCATGGCACCAAAGCAGAGACCTGAATTGGAGTGACAATGCTGGATCTTTAACTCTCTGCACCACAAGAGAATTTCTGTTTTTCTTCTTACTATACCTTCAAGTTAGGCATTGCTCTGTTCTTTTTTTTTTTTTTCTTTTTCTTTTTAGGGCCACACCTGTGGCATATGCAGGTTCCCTGGCTAGGGGTCAAATTGGAACCAAAGCTTCGGCCTACACCACAGCCACGGCAACACCAGATCTGAGCCACCTCTATGACCTATGCTGCAGCTTGTGGCAATACTGGATCCTTAAGCCACTGAGCAAGGCCAGGGATCAAGCCCACGTCCTCACAGAGATAATGTCAGGTCCTTGATCTGCTGAGCCCAGTGGGAACTCCAGCCCTGTTCTTTTTTTTTTTTTTTCATGCTCAGCTACTTTATTTTTTATTTTTTTGTATTATTTTATTTATTTTTTTTCTCTTAATGGATTTTATTTCAATTATAGGTGTGCATAAATCATCACAAGTCAATTTTACAGATTTTGTATCCCAAACCCCCAGTGCATCCCCCCACCCCCCCAGATTGTCTTATTTGAAAAACCAAGGTTTTCCAAAGTCTGTGAGTCATTGTCTGTTCTGTAAGAAGGTTCATTTTGTCTTTTTAGTTTCCACATGTAAGCAGTAGCATTGGGTGTTGCTGTCTAATTGTCTGACTGGTTTCACTTTGCATGATAATTTCTAGGTCCATCCATGTTGCTATAAATGTTGGTAATTCGTTCCTTTTAATGGCTGAGTAACATTCCATTGTGTGTATGTACCATATCTTCCCTATCCACTCTTCTGTCAATGGGCATTTAGGTTGTTTCCATGACCTGGCTATTGCATAGAGTGCTGCAATGAACACTGGAGTACAGGTGTCTTTTCGGGTCATGGTTTCCTCTGGATAGATGCCCAGGAGTGGGATTGCTGGATCAAATGGTAATTCTATTCTGAGTTTTCTGAGGAATCTCCATAATGTTTTCCACAGTGGTTGCACCAGTTTGCATTCCCACCAACAGTGTAATAGGGTTCCTTTTTCTCCACACCCTCTCCAGCACTTATTGTTTGTAGTCTTTTTGATGATGGCCATTCTGGCTGGTGTAAGGTGGTACCTCATAGTGGTTTTGATTTGCATTTCTCTAATGAGGAGTGATGTTGAACATCTTTTCATGTGTTTATTTGCCATCTGCC